>JABXJD010003394.1:0-25921 GCA_013375575.1 Percina caprodes
ACTACTCTTTTCACAATATTTAACCTAACCACCACCATCAATTCCAAGTATTCCTTTCAGCTTGAAATTTTACATTGACATGAACTGGAGTAGCGCTCCTATTCATGTGACATCTTGAAATACGTTAGCCGGTAAGGGACATACAAGACATACTGCTCCGCCGTTCGTGTTTTCGCGGTCACATGAGAAACTCGCAGGTGCTGCTAATAGGCCTGCATGATTTGGGGAAAAATATGACTCACGATTATTTTTTGCTCAGAATTGATATCACGATTCTCTGCCACAATTTTTTTTGACCATGACAAAACAAATTGGCAGTACCAAACCAAGGTTATTATAGTTTTGCATTTTTCATTAGTTTTTATTTTGTTTTGACTTTTTGTTTTCAAATTCAGTTCAATTAGTTTTCAAAATGAGTTTAGCTTAGTTTTTATTTTTTGAAAATGCTGTGTCTTAGTTTAGTTTTTTTATTAGTTTTAGTCTTATTTGTAATATGGGTTATTAATTGGAGGATTTGAAAAGGTCAGAAAAAGTATTGTCTAATAACTTAACAAAAACGTCATACAATTTTTTTATATATATATATAGGAAAAAATTAATTATTTTGAAAAGAGCAACAGACCGGCTTTTTGAAGCGTGAAGGCTACCGTAGCTGCAATACATCCTTTAACTGCGTGGCGCAAGAGAGTTGATTGCGATTATGATCTCAACGCTAGATTGGAGAAATTCCTACACACTGGACCTTTAAGAATTGCTTTGCACATGCATATTTACATGTGTACTGCCTTATAGACATACAGCTAAGGCATATACTTCTACTACACCACATTTCCAGTATTCTTTGCACATTTATTTGACAGCTGGTTCATTTTCAGAATAAAATTTTACTTTAAAAACATAAGTGTAAAAACCCAACAAATTGTTTAAGATTAAATGAGTGAACTGAATTAAAAAAGGGATTTCCAACCTTTTTGTCTATGAGTGCTAGCAGTTACACCAAAGAGAGTCCCCCCCATTGTTTCATTTACAGTGATCCCTTATAAAGATTCTTTCCTCTCAAATCATTTCACTATCCTTTTTCTTTTGACCATTGGAGGTCGGACCCCTAGGTTGGGAACCGTTGGACTAAACTAAACTTTATATAAAGTAGCTCAAACTAGTTCCACCTCAAGATAACAATAGCATATATATAATCATTTATCACGTTTCTGCAGCATGATCACTTTTACTTCTTATACACTGTGTGCATTTTACTGATAATGCTTCAGTACTTTTAAGTAGAATTGATAATTCCGGACTAATCTCTATTATCTATTCACTACACTTCGCTGTTTCAGTTTGGGGGGGGTTTCATCTTTCTATCAAGTGGACATCCATTGATAGCCTTGTCAGAAGCCAGCTCTGACATCTGCTGTAGGTATCATGTATCATTGCAGACAAGATTAATCGCTGCACTGTCAACTCCTCATCACCTGTCAGTCCAGCTCAGTCAGTTGTGAAGAATAAGTGGATCGACACTGGAGAGATATGTACTGACCAAGTTGACCTTGACTGGGTTGTCGAAAAAGTCTGAGCCTGAACCTGTCAGATATACCCATAAATACAGACAGACATACTGTACACAGCGTAAGTGGTACACCCGCGTTCTAATGGTTCAGCATTTCAGGCTGGATCAGAGTGACATGAGAGCAGATAATCAACCCTTGACATAAAGGGCCAGAGAATAATGAGACTGTATTTAAAAGCTTACATTTTTTACATAAGCTCTTTTATTATTGCTACATGGCAGTGAGTGTCAACGTGTCACCTCACGTATATTTTTACCTGCCATTCCAGCCGACAGCATGTGCACCTGCGTGGAGTCGGGTTCCAGCACACGGTTCAGTTTCTCTTTGGCAGAGGAGTAAGCAGCAAAATAGATTGCTCTGAGAGTAACAAACAAAAAGGTTTCAATTATGTTACAACAGTACAACAAGTTCTACATTTTGGGGTTTTAGTGTAAATATAATTAGTCCCAGCAAACAACAGTTCTTACTGCACAATGTGCAGTTTGGTTCATTTGCCAAATGTGCTGATTCAGACTGTTAATGATGCTCAAAGCTCATCAGTCAAATTATTAGACAGCGTTTGTGTGTGCATTCATCTTGAAATCTGCGTCACAGTTCAGGAGGCTTTGTTGCCTCCACGGCGTCAGCATTCATTCATGCAAGATGCTAACAAAACACTCTACGTGTGCTTAGCATTGGCAGCTGGTTGCTGCAGCATTAGCCGCTGCCCTTAGCCCCCACTTTGCTACTATTGTTACTACAGAGGGTGATTAATGATCATGACTGTTATAGTATGTTATTACCTAACTGCATTCAGTTACAGTATTTCTAAGAAATAGACCAAATGCTGTTTTTGATGCTGCTCTTTTTGCCGTGTTTCAGTACAGAAACATGCAAAGAAAGCCATGAAGATAATGGAGACCTAAATGACCATGAATCCCTAGTGCTTCTTTGTTACCAAGTAACCTGTTGTCAGGAGCCCTGTTGTGGTTACATAAGAACACTGTTTCTAACAGCCATGTCTCCCTGAAAAAAAAAACCATGTGTCCACAGCTCGCCTAAAAGTTGTCCTGAGCCAATGCGTGTGCAGATCAAAAAGTGACTGAATCAGCTACCATAGAATTAGAACAGCTGATATCAAAGCAGTGTGTGAAACTGATAAAATAAGACGAACAAGGAGCCCCTGGTGTGGCGATTAATCTATCCAGAGAGCATGCATGATACCAGGACACCAGAAGTGGCTGACCCAAATGGAGTGCAGCAATCATCAATGTTATCGATTACACCTGCGCTTCTCCTGCTATGTTAAAAATATCTCCTGTGAAAAAAGACTTTTCAGAGGAGACATTAGTGGATCTGTTAGGCTACTCTGTGGCAGTAAGGAGGTGGGGTTATTGCGCGTAAAACTGCCGTCAATGCGTAACATAAGACTGCTTTCTGCTACATGTTAAATGACAACATGCTGATATTCAATAATTAACACGCAAGTCAAGGTGCTAGTTAAAGGTTCAAGAGGAATAGCACCATTAGCTTCATAGTCTTTTAAGTCATACTCTAAGGAGGTACACATTGGTACGAATATGATGAAAATGACCATTACAAGTTACAGATTACCTGGATGGTGCCACGCCCACCAAGTTTGGCCCCAAACCCCTGAAGAGAGAGCGAGGCCCTTCTTTCTCCAATATCAACCTGAATACAAAACACACAAAAAAAAAAAAAAAAAAAAACTTACATCATGACTCTACCACAGAGACAAGGTGCATCATTTATGGTCATTACTGGTGTATACAAAGATTTTCTAGCAGCGTTGTCCAATTCCTGGTAGTCTAATATTCAGTTGAAATTCCAATTAAAATTCCAAAGATATCAGTTAACAATTCTAGATTTCTCTTTGGCCCACAGGGATGGTGAAGTCAGTTTTAATATTAAGACCATGTTAGTTAAAATAATGACTTTGAAGAGGTTTGTGTGAGAATTTAAAACTAGATACAACCAGAGGCAAAGTTATAATAAATGTGTGGCCTAGGCAATAGGGGTGTAAATCACAGGTTTTATCACGATTGATTCTTAGGACAATGATGTGATATTTTCTGATATCACAAAGTCTGCCACCATACGATTTTGATTTGATTCAATTGAGGGGCCTGCGATCAATATGAGACGATGCCATAAGCCCATTAAACACAATCAGTTACATTTATATCAACTTACAATAAACGACTAAAATGTCATTTTAAATGTTGTTACTGAGCTCTTCCAGGCATTTAAATTAAAAAAGAAACTACTCCTTTTAAAGAATAAATATTAAGTGGGAATTTCAAAATAAAGGTGCTTAAAAATGATGATACTGTATGTATGGAGGTTTTACGCTGCATTGATGACATTGGATCGTTGATGATTGAATCTATATCTCTATCCAGATAGATGTAAGGTTACACCCTTAATAGGCAAGGCTGGCATTACAACAGATTCCCAAAAAGAAATGATGAACAAACACATTTCCAAGGAATAGGGAAAAGTTGTCCAGTTACAGCCATGACAGTCTGGTATTTAGGGGTGGGAATCACCAGAGGCCTCACGATACGACATCATCACGATACGATATTATTGCGATTTTAAACATATTGCAATATTCTGCGATATGTTGCAATTTATAACCTTTTTTCCAACTTTTAATTTTCAAATGATGTCCCCAAAAGGAAACTTTGTCAACATCTGTTTCATTTAAAAAGATAGATTTCTCCTTTTAGGTTCACTTAAATTTTATTGCTGTAAAATGGGATTGTCAAGCAGACAAAGTGACCAACACACATGTAATCAAAGATTGATACTTGGCGCCTGTGTATCCATACAGTATTGCTACTGAAAATATTTTTTCCGATTCTATGCTGTGTCGATTTGTTTTCCCACGCCCCTACTGGCATTTTCCCATTTATTGGGGTTTGTGTACAGCTTACAAAAGTAAGTGTGCCCTTGTCTTCTTGGCTACACGTCGTCTTAACACTGGTGTGACACATTGGGCTAGGATGGCTGCAGGTCAAATAAACATTCGCATGCAGCTTGGCTAACCGCACCCTATCCACTAATGCCTGAAACATGTCAAAACTGTTATGCGCTTGGTGGTGGCTGCATGCTGCATATTCTTCAGACTACTTTCACAGCGTTATATCACTTCTAAATTTTGCTTTGAGAGAAATACATTTATTCGAGTGATGATGCCGCTAAATGAAAAGACCTTAAATTGTCAGTGTGCCTTCGAGCATCTGGTTTCAACACTATTCAACAGCAACCGAAAAATATGCCAACATTAATTTAGTTAGGATTACACTGTCAGTCTACAGAACAAAGTGTATATTGTAACAGTGACTGACACTTCATTTAAATGGGACTTAGTTCACTGAATCATCAAAACATATAGATACTCAGAGCTGCCAGGACATGTACTCTCTAAAAGAGAGCGGGCCATTCTCTTCCGAATTTTCTTTAAAAATCACTAGCAGTTAGGAAAAAGCCTGTCATAACAGACATACAGGAGTCTTGAGGAATGTATACAAATATCACAAGATAAAGAAATAATAATAGTCATATTTGTGATGAAAACAAATGTCCTGCTTGGCTGAAGCAATTGATATGTGCTCTGTGTATAGTTTTCCCAAAGGGTGAGGAGTTGGGTTTCAGGGAGTGGTTGGCCTTGCCAGGGGGATGCTAGCCAGCACAAATAACAACAGCAACAACAACAACAACATCGTGTCTGTCAAAGAAGGAACCATGACTCTGCAGGCTAAACTCTCTGAGAGAGCAGGGAGGAGGAGGAACCGTTAACTGCATACATGTTCCACTCATTTTGGTTCGAATTCAAATATTCACCATAAGCTATCAATGTTAACTGGCGTGTAAGTTCAGGCAACACTGTCTGTGAACTATTAAAAATATATAGTGGATGCAAGAAGGGATGCCCTCTGAAACCCCGGTTCGAAATTGGAACCTGTTCCAATTTTTTTGTTTTTACGGTCAATTCTTTTCTCTGTATTTGAAGAAACCAGACAGTGACATTAATAGAGTGGTAATATGGTTCTGGTCTAATGTATGAGTGCAGCCTCTCCTTTCTCTGTCTCTTCTGTCTGTTGGAGAACCGGCAGTATGAAGCCTCACTGTGTGACCTAATAATTTGTCATGTAAAATTGAGCAAAATCGTGTGGACTTTCTGGCTGAGGCGGCACCCTCCAATCCCAAACCAGGCCCTCGCCCTCTACCAGCGGTACCTGCCAAGCAGTAGTAAGAAGGATGATGAATGAGTGATAGTGACTTCATTTCTATGTACTACACTCTTTCTAAACTTCACTCAGTGTTTTGATGTCAAGTATATTATTTAGATTTGTTTGCAGCGAACACTATCAAGTGGATATAGCTCTAGAGAACTATAGTTTGTTACATTTGAAAGATAAATACATTCTAATTCTGTTCTGTACTTCATATTTAAAAAAATAAATCCGTTTTTTTAGTAGTTCAAGTAACTATATGTAACTTTTAAATGTTTTTTGAAACTGGGTAACGTTCAATCCGATGATCATAAATGACCTTTAACAGCAAATGTGACTAACGCTTGTGAGAAGAATGCTATTTCTATATAGTTTTTATTAAAAGGTGCTCTATGCGATGTCATATGTTTTTTAGGCTACAACATTTTTTGTCACATAAAGCAAACATCTCCTCACTATCTGCTAGCTGTCTGTCCCCTGAACACAAAATAAAAAAAAATGTGGTCTCAGTAGACAGCCCAGGCTCCAGAAACACCAACACAATCCAACTGCGCCTACCTGCACCACGAAACATAACAGTCTTCCAGCATTAAAGCCATAAAAAAACGACAAGAAGGATTTAAGGGGTGGAGGTTGGGGGGTTAGTACGCAGAAGCACAGAAGGGATGGAGTGGGAACGGGATGAGGAGGAGGTGGAGGTGGAAGGGGCGAGCTAGCCTTGTTTTGTTTGAAAATACTTTGAACATCAACAAGAAGTAACGTCACCCCAACATTGCTTAGAGCACCTTTAGTTCCTCTGCCTGCGTCAGATTTTTCCCATAAAGTCAGAAAATGATTTAGGGCATGTGGACGGCGCTACAGAATGCACTTTCTGATGGGTCACAGATTACGGCTGAACACTGGAAAGCCTCTGTTAGTGTATCCAGCCAGGTAAAAGGCACCAGGAGATTTCTTTATATAGGCCTAATTGTATTTTTATTTATTTTAGAAGTTACCTGTTGTAGTTATGGCCGATAATGGGGCAGGGCCATCACAGAAAAGAAGGAAGTTAAACAATGAGCTAAAAGGGAATGTGAAAACAACGGGCGAAATCCCACTCACACTCGGTTGGGTTTTCAACAGATGGAGACAATTACAGGATTGTAAATGATTCCAAAATGTCCCCCAATTGGCCTTTAGATGTGTAATCAGTCTACTTCATTCATAAAATACCTTTAGATTGCGAGATGTGGTTGGACGTCAGTAGCCAACATTAAATAACCACCGCCTTCCATTCAGTGCGGAAGTTTGATTCCTTTTAGTCCGGGTTAGTGTTGTCCTATTTTCTTTTCCTTTGTCCCCCTTTACTTGTGTAAAGCGTTCTTGGGTTTCATGAAATGTGCTACATAAATCTAAGTTATTAGGGTTGCTACAACAATCTCTTTGTGCTTTGGCTCGTGACACAGTGACAGTAATACCTGGTTTAGCTCACGTTACATCCAAAGTATGCTAAGTTATCATATGCAACCCTGGAAATAAAGATGCATCTGTAACATATTCTCTTATTGTAAATGAATAATTATCTGTTTGAGCAAAACATTCATTGCCACATGTAACGCTAACTCCTAGACATTTACAACAGCAAATGTGGTAAAAACACTACCGTTTTGAAAAGTTGAAAGTTACATATAGCCACTTTAAAGAAGGAAACTGTAAGAGTATCAATAGGAGCGCACTGGTCACAGAAGTAGTATTGCCATGGCAGTCTGACAGTGATAAATGCTGGTGAATACCCACTTGAGGCAGTGCAGGGGCCTGGTGGAGACATGCGGGCCACACTGGCCCCGTTGACAGTACTCAGCTGAACTTCAGACACATAGAGGGTGACGGAGGATGACTGCAAACGTGTCTTCACTACTTCCAGTGGACAAGTCAGTATGGCTCCTACCGTGCCCCCACATCTGGCAGAAAGACATAGATGGAAAAGGTGGTGACATAACAAACAGGTCTCAAGTGACAGAACAAGACTGCATTTTCAAGATATTCAACAGTCAGGATGGGTGTGAAAAGTGTTAATGTTCTTGCACAAATAAATTAGCCAAGGATGTGGCTGGTGGAATGCTAAAGATCCCTGGCATGTGGACAAGAAATGACAATGTGTGGAAACAGAGATCCTGACAGGAATGCTTTGTGTTTCTTCGATAACAACACGCTTCTGTCCACACACACACGAGAAAAAAAAATCACAGATGTACAGTATGTAATTTCATTTAAGAATGAAGCAAATATGAAACACATAATTGCAAATATGTTTTGAGAATAGGGCCTACAATTACAACCTTTGGGGTTATAGAAAAATAAATGTTTGTAGAGATGTTACGTTTCTCATTTTGCTGTCCCATTTGTCAAAATACACACACATTGACAACTATTCATTGTAAAACAAACCATTGAAATGTTTCAATGCTACAAATTTACAAAGCTGTAAGCCGAGATCTGAAGACAAGTAAAACAGCTTGGATATTTCACGACTATTCTGCTCAGGTAACAAATGTAAAGAAGACTGATAACAGAAAACACAAAAAACATATCTATGTGGACTACATAAATAAACAACGTGACAGGACTGTAGTGGGCAGGGCCAAACTAAAGGATATCAAAAGCAAGAGCGGCAGAGTTATCTTTAGTTAGGGTTAATTTTCAATCAGCACCAAAGCAGAAATACAAAGTCCTTTTTTTATGTAGTTTTTGGCAGAGGTAGGCTGATCAGCCAGCTTTATACGCATAAAAAAAAAAAAAAAAGACTATCCTATTAAACTACAATTGATCCTACTTTAATTGACTATAATTCTTAATCCAAATACATTCTAGTAGTTAGCCCTTTATTTGTGTAGCCACACAAGAAACACTCAAAGAACAGAGTTGGAGTCACTGCTGCTGTTACCGATTGTAAGTGAAGTGCCCTCAACAGGAATTAATCATTGTAACTTCAAGTCTCAACTCATTACCTTGATAGTCTACTCAATGGGTCTGTTAAACAGGAATGTCGTTTCACCCTATATTCTGAAGCTATACAGTGAGATGTGCATTCGCACCCGTTCTGTAACGGTTGCAGACTGTGATTACTTCAATATAAATAATTTGACCAAAACACATCCCTTTATTCGGAGTGACCTTTAGTGGCAGCTTGCCTACGTCTGTTTTGATGCATTAACCGTTATGGTCGTTAGACTTTTAACACCAACGGCTTCGTGAAATTAAGACTGTACACGGATGTAGCTAATGTTAAGTCTTATATTTCGTGTGAAATGTCATACCTGGTATGAAGACTCACAACAGAACACGCTTGCACAAACCAGCCATTTCATTTATTCATTTGAATGTCATTGTAACTTTTGACATTGAGCGCAGCTCCTACGAGTGCACATGCATGGGCAAGGTTGGTTAGCTGAGATCTGACACAGCGATGCATACACGAATCTTCAGGTTAACATTATGCACTTATTCAGCACCAATACAAACATCCCGTGATGTGAAGCTATAGGTACTGGTTAGCAACGAAAGTTAGCCCTGAGCGGGGAGCTAGCTAGCTCAGTTCTATTAGCTATGTGACATAAGAACACACTCACCCTCCAGCAAACAGATGAACCAAGGTATCTCTTTGACTCATTATGTATCATATTCGGGAACCGTCCACGGGGCACCACGCGGGGACAATGGGGGCGAACGTTAAGACACAGGAGAACAACGACCCCAACCTAGCAAACAAATTAAACTCAGTACGCCTGTGTTGTGGTGGAGGTCAGTTGCGTGTGGTAAAAAAAAAAACCGAGGATACGTAGCTAACGTAACAGCTAACTTAGCTAGCTTGCGTTAGCTGCCAATGCTAACGGCTTTCCGATGTTAGAGGCCGATATCAGAGCGACAGGTTTGCGTCTCCTCCTTTAGAAACGGGGTAATGCTTCACCATAGTGTGGGCATCTGATGCTCGTGAGTCAATTTCAATTTTGCAGAAATAACGACTGTGGACGCGACTTGGCCTCAATCACGTAGCCTTGCCTCTCTCTGAAAGTGCTGTAAGTCAGGTCGCAATGTTTATCGTCGAATGGGATGCCGCAAAACAGAGGCGGTGATTGGCTAAGGTGTAAACCCGCCCCGCCGCTACTCTTTCACGTGACATTGCTTTTATTTTGAAGGGCAGAAATCATCACACAGGATCATGTACAGTACAAAGCACAGGATGCTGCGGGACTGTTTAGCTGATGCAACCACTTTGCTTAGCTACTTCCATCAATTACACTTGAAAAGTAAACAATAATAATCACAAAGTACACTACTGTGTACTCTCAATAACCACCTATGGCTATACTCGACAGTCTTGTTATACACTGTTTGCATAAAGTAATGTATGCTTTTTACTTGGAGTAGCCTACTTCCATTTCCATATTTTGCTGCATGACCACCCAGTCATTATAATCATTGAGATTATACCGAAGACGTGCAAACGTTGACAACACTGTCGGGCAAACAGTGACTTGAACGATGTCCAAAGGTTGAAACAGTTTATGAGATAAGTGCATTCCACGCATGGAATAAATGTTAAAAAACTCTATCGCCCGAACAGGGACTTGAACCCTGGACCCTCAGATTAAAAGTCTGATGCTCTACCGACTGAGCTATCCGGGCTCATGAAACTAGTTCTCATACAAGAGTCCACTTAATTTCACTTAACAATCCTTTTGTCCTATTTTATTATAGCCTATTGGTAGAAATTGCATAAAACTGCAGGCTCGTTATTATCAGAATCAGCTTTATTTGCCTGGTATGAGGACACATACGAGGAATTTTTCTTTGGAGCATCGTTGCTCACACTGACATCATGATCATTTATATCACAGTATTGATTGACCAAGACTTGTTCTTTAAAAGTGATTTCTGCTTCATCGCTTAGCAGATACATGTATGCCACATGGCCCATTTACAAAACAACCGTCAATGTGAGTTAAATGTTATAGCTAGTACAAATATCTACGCACTAGGTTGTCCCATGGAACTACGTTATGTAACACAACTGGACTTGGATGAAATCTTTTTTTTTTTAAAGAATGGGGCGACAGTTGCAGCCTGTAAACAATGGGAAAAATAAATATTGCTTGCTACCCACAGAGACATTTGCCCTCAATCCATTTTGGTAATTGTGGGCCAAATATTTCATACAGAGGTTCGTTGTGCATTTATATTGCATATAGTGCATTTTTTACTATGGGCAACTTTGTGTTTGTGTGTGTGTGTACGTGTCTGTGTGTGTGTGTGTGTGTGTGTGTGTGTGGAAAAGAAAGGGAGGTGAATAGAGACTTGAGACTCAAATGTAAAGAAAATGAGGTTTTCCAATTTTGGACAACCATTTCCATACGCCACTTAATTTTATAATTACAGATGTAATTTAACCAGACCAGCTCATGTGCCACAGTTTCTCATGTAGTCACGTTACTGTCTGAGTGTATGACAGGCAAATAGGCAGTAGGCTAGTCTGCTGAGGTCGACAACCTAGCCCTGTAACAATCTGATTTCTTGCTCGCATTGCTTCAGTAACGTCACATTTTAACATAAAACCTAAATGAAGGTCTTTGAATCCAATATGCAGTGGCTAACCAAATTCTGAAATTCATGTTTCTGAAATGTATTGGTGTTTGGTGTATTTCCCTGCATTACAAATTACACATTCATTTGTGATTTGAGGTGTAACAAGACAAGTCTAGCTACGCTAGTGGCTAGGTTTGGACGTACGTAGGTTGAGTGGTGCTTTGAACTGAATGCTAACATTAAGATGCTATCATGCTTAAATTGACAATGCTAACATTCTGGCGTTTAAAGGGCCTTATGCAGTTTTGGCCATTTCTTCACTGTTTTTGCTCGCAGGTTTCTCTATAGAGCGCCCCTACTGCTTCAGAATAGATATTTGGCAGCTCCTTTTACTTGTGTCTGAATCCTCGCTCTGTCAGTCTGCCGTTTCCTCTTTCTCTGTTCCTCCAACAATGCTTTCCTGAGTTTCTGTTTCTTTTTTGCCGGCTCTGCCATGACGATAGTGTGAAAAACTCGGAAAAACTCCATCACTAGCTTGTTAGCCAGTTCCTGTATTGGCGTATGTGTGCAGTGCCGTGAAACAAATTGTTACATCGCGAGACCTGATATCACGCGATACTTCCTGAAACTGCATAGTTCCACTTTAAAATGTTATACTCAGCGTGCTCGGATTGACGTGTTAGCACACAAACATTTGAAAATGAACACACTAGGCTACACAAAGTGCAGCTGAGGTTGATGGTAATGTCATTTGTTTTGCGTGTGTTTTGTCGTAAACCCAAGTATAGTGGACAAACTGAAATTCTGAAATGATGATGGCTCTAGATGAAAATGTAAGTGATCACTTCATCAAAGGAGGGCATGAATGCATACCAAATTTTATGGCAATCCATCCAATAGTTGAAGACATTTCCCACATAATGAAAAATGTCATTATCATGGTGGCCCTCGAGTAAAAGTTAGTCATTAGGATTGATCAACTGCACAACATGAATATCTGTACAAAATTCAATGGCAACCCATCAAGTAGATGTTAAAATAGTTTTGAGAATACAGTAAAACATTGATCTACTGGTTGTGCTGGAGGAAAGTTAATGGATCACTAAAGCAATTGGAATTCATCTGGGAACTATGAACATCTGTACCAAATGTCATGGCAATCCATCCAGTAGTTGTCAAGACATTTCACTTACAGTCAAAAAGAGCAATCTGTTAGTGGCGCTAAAAAAAGTTATAAAGAACTATGAAAGAACCTTCTGGTTCTGAGTGATAATCAGCCTGGCCAGTGGATAGCATGCAAAGTCCAGCCAATAGCCTCTGCATACTTTGTAAACCATTCACTCTACAACCACTGCTCTAATGCTCTCATACACAGTACAGTAGGTAAACTATGATTCCCTCTTAGTGAGTCCTTATTACTACTACCTTTATGTAACCAGGCCCACTCTCATAGGCAGGTTCTTTTATGGAAGATGTTTGAAAATTGTACTTGAAACAAGGGAAATGGTTTGTTGTGTCTCTCCAAACCTAATAAGAGTTGGAAGTTCAACCATTTTAGGGTACTGGATATAGACTGGAGACAATGTGTCTTTGCTTTCTTGCAAGTAGGTAGTATGATTCCAAGAATGTTGTAAAGCATTGGGCATTTGATGACAGCAGTATTTTACCATGTCCATCATGCTTAATATAAAGTGTACCAATATCTCTAATCTGGTAGGGAAGTCAGGTCTCTACACTAGCTCCTTGTGAGTCAGTGTGACTATAGTTTACAAGACCTTGAAAGTGAACAGTGGAAACACGTGCAACATTTGAAATACTGGTAAAATGTGTTGTTATTTCTGAGAGAAATGGCAGCAGGAACTCTAGGTACACGTGAGCTGTATGGGTGTCTGTTTGTAAAGTGTATTTTTGGTCCGCTTGCTTGTTGTTTGTTTTGGCTGTCGATCATCTTGGTGTCTTCAATGACTGTCTGGAAATAGTCAAATAAAAGTAAAATGTTAGTCTGAACTTTAAGAGCAAACATTTTTCTGAGGCTTTTTAAATTTTTAATTTGTTTATTAATCCCCAGTGGGGAAATTACAATTTACACTCTGCGTACACACGTTGTTAGTAAATCACACACATGCTCAGGACCTATACATGCACTAATGGAGAGATGTCAAAGTGAGTGGGCTGCCAGCTGAACCAGCGCCCTGAGCAGGGGGGGGGCTGGGGTACGGCACCTGGCTCAAGAGCACCTAGCAGTGCCCAGGAGGTGAAGTGTCATCTCTCCAGTCACCAAGCCACACTCTGTATTTTTTGGTCCATATGGGGACTTGAATCAGTGACCCTCCAGTTCCCAACCCAACTCCCTGCAGACTGAGCTACTGCCACCCAAGTTTTGGTTGGCCTTTAAGCACAAATGGAACGACAGGGCAAATTTAGCAGCCAAAGCATGTTTTGTACTATGTAGATATGCTGTACTACAGGATTGCATTGTCTGTTTAAAAAAATAATTAACATAATTGCTTACAAATGCTTAAGGCAAGACTTTATTAGCCTCGTCCTACCAGACTCTTGTACATTTCATTTGTACTGAGAGTCTGGCCACTCTCCATTGACAAGTGTTAACTTCTTTGAAGGACCCAAAGAAGCACTTTGTCGAGTGGGAAGTTGTTTGGATTATTGGTTCTCGATAAGCAGCAATACGGAGTCAAGCAATTGGCCCATTCCGAATGGACGCTTTGACGGGTACTGCACTAGTCAATTTCATTTCATTGTAATGTCATGTTGACTTTGAATAAGTGAAAATAAACACTTTAAATTTAAAAAGACAAAGATTTTCTGTTGCAGTTGCCAAAAATGACAGTAGGATAACCTACGATAGTAGAATAACAACAAATATTTGTTTGTTTGCCACCTCCATTCACATACTAAGAGATGAAACTTGTGATTATTTATAAAAGAATCAAGGCAGCTATACCAGGCATGCACTCAATGCAGGCTCTTAAAATTGATGCAAAGCTCATGATACACACACACACACACACACACACACACACACACACACACACACACACACACACACACACATTCCAAGCATAATTTGGATTTTGTCAAAATGAATAACACAATAACAATTTACAATTAAAGATATAAAGGGCACACTTTAGTATATAATGCAAACACTTTAGTATATACTGTGAAACAAATATATTACACTCTTACACTTCTTAAAGTTATCAGTTGAAATCTTCCATATGGCAACAAAAATACATGCACACGCACATGCACAGACATGCCATTCCCAATCACCCACACCATCCTTGTCATCCCTGTCCCATGACTTCTGTTGGCGCAGAGCAGAGTTGAAGGAAAGAGGTCAAGTTAAGTGGTTGCACGTTTAGCAGCTCGGCTCATATGACTGCCGTACCTTCAGATATTACTGCCGCAGAGGAGGGAGGAGGCTGTAGACAATGATCCACTGAAGGCCGAGAGCTTCCGGATGCCTTATCCAGTCATTAATAAACGCAGACTTATCCAAGTTTGTTCCAGGACCCACATTCAGATGCAAAAGCCACAGCAAATGCCACATTAGGGCCAATCAGGGGCAACATAATTTCTCATATGACTGATCACCTGCATTTCCAAAAATGTAGCTCTCATTGTTGTTAGTTGTTTAAACACCTCTTAGAGCTTTCTTATATCAATATATTATATATAAGATATTACATTTAAAAACAAATATTGTGGGAGGCAAAGTTGCAAGCTCATTTGTTTATCTGTCTGGCACAACTCAACTTTACTGCTTTGGTTCACTTTTACTGCTCTTGCGTCATTTTTGGCTACAGCAGCTGTTCTAAAAACACATTGTAAACCACCTGCTCAGCACCAAACAGCAGACAGTTAGTGGGTAGCGGGCAGCTGTTCAACGCAGCTTGTTCTTTGGAGTTAGGACCATTAAATTAGCAAAATAAAATGACAAAAACGTCTGATGTACTCAGCAAATAGCTGATGTATCCATCCAATTGCCCAACCCCAGCGTAGCAATAGAATGGTAATTTAGAAATTGAATGTCAACATTATGAATGAAGGTTCAAACTATTCGGTACAGCCCTATAGTGGTAGTACATTTAGCATGCCATATTTCTTTTACGTGTTGGTAAATCACCAAAAACAGAGCTGAAAGAGAGTGAATATTTGACATTTATCAGGGGGTCAGAAACACAACTTTGAATGAATAATAAGGTTGCTTTGGAACTGCTGGATGCGTAAATAAGCAACTATTTATTTACTATACTATTCTAACTTGTTTCTGTCCCAGAGTAGCCAAAAAGGCCACCTCCGTGACACAATACAAAGAAGAGAATAAAACCACTGCTCAGATGAGTTTTCTGTATGATCCATCAGCCACTATCTGGCCTTGCAGCCCAGCATTCACCTGCTGTTCTGCATCAATAACTTTTAGCCAACAAATGTTACTAATTAGAAGCTTTTTGTAGACCAGGAGCTGATTTTCAGCAAATCAATTACTTAATTTAAAAGAAATTAAGTTGACTTTTGAAGAAAACTCAAAATTGATGATAATTAAACTAAACAAGAGTGTGATTTATATTTTTCTTTATACCTAATGTGTCTTGCTAGTGTTAAATTACTGTTGCAAACGGAATGCAATACAAATAATGAATTGACTAATGTGTACATATAGCAGACAATGTACAAAAACAAGTTGAAATTAAGAATGGGCTTTGACATCCATTTAGTTGTCATTCAACTTTTTTTTATCTCTCTGTCTTTCGAGTCGAGGCGAGTTGAGCAGGTACCATTAATGGAAAGAAAACGCCACTTGAGACATGTCTTAGTGTCTTGCTCTGACTGAGGCTGAATGGGAGTAAACGTGGTGCCTATTTGCTAACCACGTGAGCAGACAGTGGTGTGCGGCAGGCAGGGTGACACTGATTAGAAGCATCGCTACAGGACAGTCAACCGTAGTCTGGAAAGGATCAGGCTGTTAACTTTATACTTTATATTTTACAGAATCCAAAATTTAAAGCTGCACATTTGCTTCCATAAAATTATTATCATCAGTAAAATGACATGAGTCCCTGCTGCATTCATTTCTAGCTCATAATGTCATGACAACCCTCCATGAGAAATTCTGCTCCCTTGGGCGTTTAGTGATATGAAAGATTTTTTTATTTGGCAAAGATCTGTTTGGCAGCAGAGTGCAGATGTAATACCTTTCCAAACTTGCAATGAAGTCAGTGGTTAAAGTGTTTATGTAAATGTATTTCCCTTCCAACCTCTACAAGATCATGTCAGTAATGTGCGGAGAGCATCATAGCAACTGTTGGTACACGATGTACCGACAGCAACAAACGGTTCAGGCCAGGGTTCCAATTGCTGAGTGAATTATTTTTCACGCAAAAGGGATTTAACATTGCGCCTTCTGTGTTCAGACCAGAGATGGGAAGTAACGAAGTACAAATACTCCGTTACTGTACTCAAGTAGATTTTTCTGATATTTTTACTTTACTTTACTATTTATTTTTGTGGCGACTTTTTACTTCTACTCCTTACATTTTAACACAAATATCGGTACTTTCTACTCCTTACATTTTACAAAATTGGCTCGTTACTTTTGTTTTGTACAAGAGGTTGTTATGTCGGAAAATAGCGCGGACACGCGCCACACGCGAGCGGGTGCGCGCCGCACACCGCGAGCGGGTGCGCGCGCCACACGGAGAAAAAGAGAATATCTGTCGGAGGATAATCAGCTGAGATTGTGTGTGCGTCTTTGAGAACTATAAGTCGTATAACTCATGTTGTCAGTTCACTTAAGCCCGTTATTAGTATATAGTTCTTCACATTTAAAGTAAGTTAGCTAGTGGTTTTGGTGTGGTCTTCACCTGTTCACCAACTTCAGATACTGTAATTAAACTGACAAGTGGATGAAAACTTAGCTAGACAGAAGTTGTCTCCGTCTGTTTTAACAGACACACCTGGGGGGACGTTGGAAACCAGAATCAGCTTTTAATCCAGTCCTAATCTAGTCCTCAACTTTCACATCATTTCACTGGAGTTATCGTTATCATTGTTTACATCATCAATACCATATTCAATCTAAATAGATGGGAATATCTACTGTACGTTGCATTTGACGCAACTCAACAGATTCAGCATTCTGCATTAATTCACAGCAAATCATTGCGGCTTGATGGCGCTAATGTTAGCACATTTAGTTAGACGTGGGGTTTTTTATGGTTTTGTTTTTATGTTTTCCATTTGTTTTTAAGTGTCATATGCATTGTATTGTACTTTGTTGGTATTGTATTACATTTTATGGTGAAGCACTTTGTGATTTTTATCTGTGAAAGGTGCTATACAAATAAACCTTACTTACTTACTTACTTACACATAGACATGATTGAAAATGAAGAAAACAGAGATCCGGCAGACAAGCATCATCCTCGGCCTTTTGAGAGAGATGTTTGAGACAGTAGGCATCAAGAAGGACTCTGGCCAATGTGCTGGGAACTTCTTCATTAATGTCTGTTTAGTCATTCATATTTTAATCCTTTATTTTATTCCCAGAAGCCATATTTGAGCACACACACATACATGTAGATTCATTTAAATGTTAAGGGGAAGATTAAAAATAGAAACTGCATCTGTGAATTCTCACAGAATCACAACTGAATTCATATCTTGCTAATGAGTCAGAATCTTATTAACCTGGAGTCCCAGTTTCTGTCATAATAATCATATATGTGATGTTTTAGGCCTGTTGGCAGACATCCATTTAAAATGTAGCCATTGCCATATAAAGACCGTGTTCTCCATGTCCTAGTAACATTTGTGTTCCGGGTAGCTTTGCATAGAAAATGGTTGTCATTCGCAAGGCTACTTTTACTTTTATACTTTAAGTAAATTTCAAGCCTGTACTTTGTTACTTTTACTTGAGTAAAGTTTAATCAGTACTTCCACTTTTACCAGAGTATTTTTAACTCAAGTATCTGTACTTCTACTTAAAAGTGGAGGAGTCTTGCCCATCTCTGGTTCAGACTGTAACATAGTAGATGCGATGTGTTCTCTAACATTACAGCTAATGCTGTACACCAGATGTTGTTATATATTAATGGACAGGTGCTTGATTTGAAGTGTTTTGACTGCAGTCTCAATAATGCCCAAGTTGGTAGTACTGTATGTGGTTTGCAGATGGGATGAAAAATACTTGCTGCTGACAGCTTTGGTAAAAACAATTGCAAGTAAGGCTTGGCGATATGGAGAAATCAGATATCACGATATTCTTGACCAAATACCTTGATATCGATATTGCGGTGGTATTGTAGTGTTGACAACCGATGCCTAATCTTCAGTAATGTGAATATAATGACTAAGTGGGAAAAGGCAAATAATAGACAACAGCTAGAACAGAACAGTCTGGTAAGTTCAGAAAATGACATCAATTTACTGTAATGCAGTCTTTAAAACCAGGAAAAGACAACACTTATGTCATATCACGATATTACAATATTCAAAATTGAAGACGATATCTATTTTCAATCACGATATTGATATAATATCGATATATTGCCCAGCCCTAATCAAGTATGGTTATCAGCAACATGTACATGAAAAGGACTAGGGCTGTCCTTGACTATAGAAATTCTTAGTGGACTCGTACTCATATAATTTAACTTATCGATATGTATGATTTGTGAAACTGAGTCTCTCCACAAATAATCATGCAAACGCACCTTGTGTAAACCAGAAATGTGCTCATAATTTTTGTTTTGGAAATATGTCATTCAGCATGAAAAGGCATACAAAAATGACTAATAGTCGACTAAGATGTGAGACTAGAAAGCAGAAAGGAAAAACATGGGCACATTAGGATAGAATTGTGTTTAGATTTGACATTCCCTCTATAATTAAAGCATTGTGGTTAGTAGCCAGTTTGGTTTATTTTTCAAATTAAACCACATACACAAAAAGTTCTCTGTAGCAGAGGTTATTTTTTTTCTCATTTACAGTCAAATTGTATTTGAATACTGAGTCTTGCGAGGAGGCCCTAAAGGCAACATGCGCATTGCTGTCACTCGTCCAGCAGATGGGGCAGTGAGTTCGGATTTTGGCTGGACTGGCTGTCCACGAACTAGCCCTCCAGACCGGCTTCTTCCACAAATGTCAAGTTAAAAGAAAGCTAAAGTTATACCGGAAAACAATACACATGGCTTTCAAAATAAAAGCACAGTGAAAGAGTTTTTACACCTAAGACTTACCTTCAATTGGCTCAGTGCTTTTAAGCTTGATCAACATGGTTGCCACCTATTTTCATTTTTTTGTTTCATAACGTTAGCTTACTCATTAGACATGTTATCAGGTTTAACTCGTGAATTGCACAATGATTGTATTGGGCCCAGCAGACATCGGAGATGGTCAATAATGGAAAAAGATAAGCATGTGGTGAGGGGTGCACACAGGGGAGGGGTCATTACAAAAATTAATTGTTTTCCTCTTTGTTGGAAGTGTCTGTAAAGGGCACAAAAGATATTGGATATTTAATTTTGATGATCTAGAGTAGTTGCTTTACTTGTATGCCATCTCTGAAAATATTATAATATACAAAGCAGCATTTTCATGTTGCAAGTATATATATATATATATATATATATATATATATATATATATATATATATATATATATATATATATATATATATATATATATATATATACACATACATACATACATACACATACATACATACATACATACATACATACATACATACATACACACACAGTACAGGCCAAAAGTTTGGACACACCTCATTCAATGCGTTTCCTTTTCATGACTATTTACATTGTAGATTATCACTGAAGGCATCAAAACAACGAATGAACACATATGGAATTATGTACTTAACAAAAAAGTGTGAAATAACAGAAAATATGTCTTATATTCTAGTTTCTTCAAAGTAGCAACCCTTTGCTCTGATTACTGCTTTGCAAACTCTTGGCATTCTCTTGATGAGCTTCAAGAGGTAGTCACCTGAAATGTTTTCCCAACAGTCTTGAAGGAGTTCCCAGAGATGCTCAGCACTTGTCGGCCCTTTTGCCTTCACTCTGCGGTCCAGCTCTCCCCAAACCATCTTGATTGGGTTCAGGTCCGGTGACTGTGGAGGCGCAGCACTCCATCACTCTCTTGGTCAAATAGCCCTTACACAGCCTGGAGGTGTGTTTGGGGTCATTGTCCTGTTGAAAAATAAATGATCGTCCAACTAAACGCAAACCAGATGGGATGGCATGTTGCTGCAGTATACATGCTGGTTCAGTATGCCTTCAATTTTGAATAAATCCCCAACATTGTCACCAGCAAAGCACCCCCACACCATCACACCTCCTCCATGCTTCACGGTGGGAACCAGGCATGTAGAATCCATCCGGTCACCTTTTCTCCGTTGCACAAAGACACAGCGGTTGGAACCAAAGATTTCATATTTGGACTAATAAGACCAAAGCACAGATTTCCACTGGTCTAATGTCCAATCCTTGTGTTTCTTGGCCCAAACAAATCTCTTCTGCTTGTTGCCTCTCCTTAGCAGTGGTTTCCTAGCTGCTATTTGACCATGAAGGCCTGATTCGCACAGTCTCCTCTTAACAGTTGTTCTAGAGATGTGTCTGCTGCTACAGCTCTGTGTGGTATTCATCTGGTCTCTAATCTGAACTGCTGTTAAGTGCTGTTACCATTTGTGAGGCTGGTGACTCAGATGAACTTATCCTCAACAGTAGAGGTTACTCTAGGTCTTCCTTTCCTGGGGCGGTCCTCATGTGAGCCAGTTTCGTTGTAGCGCTTGATGGTTTTTGCAACTGCACTTGGGGACACATTCAAAGTTTTCGCAATTTTCCGGACTGGACCATCATGTCTTAAAGTAATGATGGCCACTTGTTTCTCTTTACTTAGCTGATTTGTTCTTACCATAGTGTGAATTATAACAGTTGTCCAAGGGCTGTCTGCTGTGTATCAACCTGACTTCTGCACATGACAACTGATGGTCCCAACTCCATTAATAAGGCAAGAAATTCCATTAATTAACCCTGACAAGGCACACCTGTGAAGTGAAAACCATTTCACGGTGGGAACCAGGCGTGTAGAATCCATCCAAACCATTTAAAAAAAATAAAAAATTAAAAAAAATTTAAAAAAAAGATGTCACAGGAAACAGTGCTGCGTGTTGTGGGTGACTTGACACCGGTCTTCGCGCTCCTCGGTCTGCAGCGTCGGCAGTCGTTCGTACCGGAGACACCATAGCGCTGGATTCAAGTGTTTAACCCAGTTGTCTGATTGAAGATACCCGGATCCTGCAGGTAGGATTGTATGTAAGAAATGCTATTTTGTGGATTAATTTGGGCGTTCAGGCATATGCATTTAGTGTTTGTTTGTTTGGTCGTTTTCTGTAGTGAGTACGACTATTGAAGTTATTGCATTTTCATTTCTTTCTTGATCGGTTGCTCGCTCGGTGGAGAGCAACACAAAGCTATCGTTACACATCATCACAGTAAATGTCTCGAGTCGCACACATGGAAGCAACAAGTAGAGATAAATAAAGTTAAGTCCAAAATAGCACACACACTATCGATAGGTCCATGTGCAGTGTTCTCAATAAGCCAGTCAGTGGCATTGTTTAGCTAACGTAACGTAAACGTTACACGATTAATGAATGTAAGTAGCTAGCTGTTAGCCAACTAGTTATAGCAGAGTCACAACCGTACACTTTCCTCCAGTAACGTTAAGCTACGTGCAGTTCTCAGTTCAAGAAATTGTCAACATTTTCACATTCAGTTTTGCTTTGCTTATTGACAAACGTAGCGTCAATCCAGAGTTAGACTTTGTTAGAATCCACTCTTGATGTCGGCATTCAAACAATATGGAAAGTAGCATGTCGTTAAATAATAATACAAATTCGCAGTATGGCGATAGCAACCAGTGTGACAGATATGGATTTAAGTCGATATTTAATTTCAATAAGTAGTCTATCTTTTGTTGTGCTGCATGACAAACCACCCATTATCTCCCTTATTCGCTAAAGCTATTTGTGATATTTGACTGGCTAAATATTTCCTGATAAGTAACACAGCATTAAACTGACAGCATTGTGACTGTGTTTGGTGTGATGCAGCCAGTGAAATAGGTCAGGAGGGGCATTTTTGTTGGTCCAGTTATGCCTAAAGCATCATTTTACTGTACCTTGGTTAGACGTAGACACTGGGCTGGGAGTATTTTTAGACCGCCTAATGGTAGGTTATTGTGTAGGCTTCATTTACTGCTGTTTTAGTTTGTTCCTCCCCCATATTTTTGCTTAGTTTCCAGCCCTTGCACGAACTATTCATGGACATGTCTAACTGCTGGGTTTGTGGTGGAAATTATACAGGCTGTCACAGTGCTGTACATGTGTGTGACACTGGAAACCTAAGACATTGTATAGTCATTATCATAATAATTTTGGGTATAATATATTAACTGAATTTAGCTTTTGACCAGTTGCCCAAAGATAATAGATTTCTAATGGCATCAAATTGAGAGAAACAAACACTATATACATTCTTCCCCAATTGCCCCTTGGGGATTAATAAAGTATGTCTTCTTGTCCAGACTGCAGGGATGGGCCGTGATCTGGATGGCTGACGGACCGCAACCAGGACCAATCACATAATAAGATGCTGGCTCGTAACCGCTTCCTCCTTCTGGTAGTGGTGGGTGGGGCCGCACTGGCCATCATCAGCCTGAGCCTGCAGTTCTGTAAGTGCACTTTTTAACGTTTGTGCTCACTTTGACTGTTTTACATATTCATTATTGCTCTAAAGCCGTGGCCCAGTATTCCGATTTTCATCTGAAAAAATGATTCTGTGTAGTAGACAAGTTGTTCATTCCTTCTGTTTGCATGTGTGTTTTTGTTCATGTATGCATATCCTTTCATTGCTTTTCCATTCAAGAGAACCCCATTCATACCAAAACAAAGCACAATCCTCTGTAGTCTTCCTATAAATATCCAGCACTTTCAGTGGGGCTCTGGATGCTCAGAAACCCTCGGGGAGACTGTGAAATGCCTAGGTGTACACGGTTGTGTCTTTCCCCCATCAAGTCATTGTTCAACATCTCCTGTAACTATTGTCTAGACAGTGTATCACTGCCAGCCACAGTGAATGCAAGGAAACCACAGATCAGTAAGTGGAGACGGTCTCTCTTGCACTGCAATTCTCACAGGAGTGATTGGAAAAACAGTGGGCGATGAAGCAGGCAGGGAAGTACAAATGGAAATTTGTATTCTGATGTAAAATGTGCAAGATACAGCTACTTTGTACAGGATTCCTAAAATACAAAAAAAAAACAATGCAGTCAAAGTGTTTGTGGTGATTGTAAGCTTATGTCTGGTAAAAGCATATAGAATTAGACTCGTATGGATTACGCTCTCTTACAAACATAGAATTACAGTGAGTGAAATCCAGTGTGACAGAACTGGTATTTTGAATGTTTGCCATTTCTTTTGTCCTTCATCAGCTGTGCAATGTATAAGCTTGGCATACTGAAAAATGTCACTTATTTTTTTTAAAGATTTCTTTTTTTTGGGCTTTTCCACCTTTCATTTTTGACAGGACAGCTAGGTGAGAAAGGGGAAATAGTCACTGGTTGGACTCAAACCCTGGACCTCAGCGTCGAGGCATAAACCTCTCAGTACATGTGTGCCCTCTCCACCACCGAGCCAACCCAGCACCACTTCGTTATCTCTCCTCGCCTGTTGCTTTAAATGTCGTGCAAGATTAGAGGTGTAAAAAAGCTAGCAAGAGGAAGTAGTGTCTTACTCATACTTTGCGACCCCAAATACACACTTGCTTTCCCAGCCATCGCTCTCTCCCTCCTCCTCCACTACATAATAACGTGTGCTTGACTATCCAAGAGGAGGTTGCTGTTTAAGTTATTATTAATGCCTCCCTATTTTCACTCTAATTTCCTGCCCTGTAATCTTCTCCTTTTGTAAAACTCTTAGAGGCAGCAAAAGACGCTACAATGAGATAACTTGTCTTTCAGAGCTGATACTGTCTCCAGTTTTTCCCCCTTAACATTAGAGTTACTGATAAGGATATAGGTTGTTTTGTTTTTTAAAGTAAGTTTACTTTTCAATCAGTGGTCAGATAAGAGAGATAGATAAGCATTTATTGTCTCCTATAGGAGTGTTGGGCATTCAAGAGAAACAAATGGCGACACATTACACACACACACACACACACACACACTAAACATACAGTTAATCTACACAGAATATAATCATACATTATCTTATCCAATGCTTCAATGAACATCTAATAACCACACACAATACCCTCCCACCTTTCCTCACATTCACAGAACAGAACCCATAGCACATCCTCCCCCTCGTATTGCACTTAATGTTGATAATGATTGCACATTTCCCGTTAACTCATGCTGTAGTCAACAACTTCTGTATTGCACAATGCCCAATTGCATACTAGCATATCAAAAATAAAATAAAATAAATAAATAAATAAATAAATAAATAAATATATATATATATATATATATATATATATATATATATATATATATATATACCCTTTCATTGCACATCTTATAACCATAAAGTTAAGTACCACAAGTCTGTTTTAGTAGTATTAGTCACACATACATAATTGCAGCCAATACACACACACACAAACATATCTTATCTCTTATTTATTAATTTGATTGAAAGCGGCACAAATGAGAATGTGTACCTATTAAGCTTGCAGTTTGGTAACCTGTACCTTCTGCCTGAAGGCATCAGTTCAAGCTCACTAAACAGTATGTGATTTGGGTCGTTGGTCATTTTTAGACCCTGTTTCCTCACTGCCTCCTCTAAGAGCTCCTGAAGAGGAGTTGGTGGTACTGCTGCCGAAAAGTCACTGTTATTATTTATTCATCACACATACTGTTGAGAAGGATTGGAACATAGGATGAAAGCGTATGGGATTTCTTGTTATGTTTAAAAGATGGTCAGCTTCCATGTTTTTGCCCCACGTTTATGTTCATTTTTTTTTTTTTTTATGATTTTTTTCACTGTCTGCATTTCAGTCTGTAGTCTGTGTCTCTGCAGTATTTTATGTCCCCCCCCCTTGCTCTTAGGAAAAACCCATTCATGTATTATTATTGTTTGTGGACCATTATCATGAGAGACTGAGTGACGACTGATGATGATGGAGTAAATGCCTCTCGCTGGCTCCAGGCTACCTCAAATTAAAACTAGGATGGCAGCAAACATGGCAGCAAAGGCGCAATAGCCGCGCTGATGGAGGCATCAGGGACTTCAGAGGAAAGTGATGACAGAGCTCAGAGACACTCCAGCGAGGACAACTGCATGAGAAAGATCCGAGGTGGCTGAAACACAGAGAAATAGGGATCGACCGATGTGGATTTTTTTTAGTGCCGATACCATTTTTCTTTTTTTTTTTTAGTCGATGACCGTTACAGGCTGCCAATTTCCTTGAGCTGATATTTGGTATATGGCTCTA
>JABXJD010002465.1:0-52491 GCA_013375575.1 Percina caprodes
GGATTTGAAAAGGTCAGAAAAAGTATTGTCTAATTAACAAAAAAACGTCATACAATTTTTTTATATATATATATAGGAAAAATTAATTATTTTGAAAAGAGCAACAGACCGGCTTTTTGAGCGTGAAGGCTACCGTAGCTGCAATACATCCTTTAACTGCGTGGCGCAGAGAGTTGATTGCGATTATGATCTCAACGCTAGATTGGAGAAATTCCTACACACTGGACCTTTAAGAATTGCTTTGCACATGCATATTTACATGTGTACTGCCTTATAGACATACAGCTAAGGCATATACTTCTACTACACCACATTTCCAGTATTCTTTGCACATTTATTTGACAGCTGGTTCATTTTCAGAATAAAATTTTACTTTAAAAACATAAGTGTAAAAACCCAACAAATTGTTTAAGATTAAATGAGTGAACTGAATTAAAAAAGGGATTTCCAACCTTTTTGTCTATGAGTGCTAGCAGTTACACCAAAGAGAGTCCCCCCCATTGTTTCATTTACAGTGATCCCTTATAAAGATTCTTTCCTCTCAAATCATTTCACTATCCTTTTTCTTTTGACCATTGGAGGGTCCGGACCCCTAGGTTGGGAACCGTTGGACTAAACTAGCTAACTTTATATAAAGTAGCTCAAACTAGTTCCACCTCAAGATAACAATAGCATATATATAATCATTTATCACGTTTCTGCAGCATGATCACTTTTACTTCTTATACACTGTGTGCATTTTACTGATAATGCTTCAGTACTTTTAAGTAGAATTGATAATTCGGACTAATCTCTATTATCTATTCACTACACTTCGCTGTTTCAGTTTGGGGGGGGTTTCATCTTTCTATCAAGTGGACATCCATTGATAGCCTTGTCAGAAGCCAGCTCTGACATCTGCTGTAGGTATCATGTATCATTGCAGACAAGATTAATCGCTGCACTGTCAACTCCTCATCACCTGTCAGTCCAGCTCAGTCAGTTGTGAAGAATAAGTGGATCGACACTGGAGAGATATGTACTGACCAAGTTGACCTTGACTGGGTTGTCGAAAAGTCTGAGCCTGAACCTGTCAGATATACCCATAAATACAGACAGACATACTGTACACAGCGTAAGTGGTACACCCGCGTTCTAATGGTTCAGCATTTCAGGCTGGATCAGAGTGACATGAGAGCAGATAATCAACCCTTGACATAAAGGGCCAGAGAATAATGAGACTGTATTTAAAAGCTTACATTTTTTACATAAGCTCTTTTATTATTGCTACATGGCAGTGAGTGTCAACGTGTCACCTCACGTATATTTTTACCTGCCATTCCAGCCGACAGCATGTGCACCTGCGTGGAGTCGGGTTCCAGCACACGGTTCAGTTTCTCTTTGGCAGAGGAGTAAGCAGCAAAATAGATTGCTCTGAGAGTAACAAACAAAAAGGTTTCAATTATGTTACAACAGTACAACAAGTTCTACATTTTGGGGTTTTAGTGTAAATATAATTAGTCCCAGCAAACAACAGTTCTTACTGCACAATGTGCAGTTTGGTTCATTTGCCAAATGTGCTGATTCAGACTGTTAATGATGCTCAAAGCTCATCAGTCAAATTATTAGACAGCGTTTGTGTGTGCATTCATCTTGAAATCTGCGTCACAGTTCAGGAGGCTTTGTTGCCTCCACGGCGTCAGCATTCATTCATGCAAGATGCTAACAAAACACTCTACGTGTGCTTAGCATTGGCAGCTGGTTGCTGCAGCATTAGCCGCTGCCCTTAGCCCCCACTTTGCTACTATTGTTACTACAGAGGGTGATTAATGATCATGACTGTTATAGTATGTTATTACCTAACTGCATTCAGTTACAGTATTTCTAAGAAATAGACCAAATGCTGTTTTTGATGCTGCTCTTTTGCCGTGTTTCAGTACAGAAACATGCAAAGAAAGCCATGAAGATAATGGAGACCTAAATGACCATGAATCCCTAGTGCTTCTTTGTTACCAAGTAACCTGTTGTCAGGAGCCCTGTTGTGGTTACATAAGAACACTGTTTCTAACAGCCATGTCTCCCTGAAAAAAACCATGTGTCCACAGCTCGCCTAAAAGTTGTCCTGAGCCAATGCGTGTGCAGATCAAAAAGTGACTGAATCAGCTACCATAGAATTAGAACAGCTGATATCAAAGCAGTGTGTGAAACTGATAAAATAAGACGAACAAGGAGCCCCTGGTGTGGCGATTAATCTATCCAGAGAGCATGCATGATACCAGGACACCAGAAGTGGCTGACCCAAATGGAGTGCAGCAATCATCAATGTTATCGATTACACCTGCGCTTCTCCTGCTATGTTAAAAATATCTCCTGTGAAAAAAGACTTTTCAGAGGAGACATTAGTGGATCTGTTAGGCTACTCTGTGGCAGTAAGGAGGTGGGGTTATTGCGTAAAACTGCCGTCAATGCGTAACATAAGACTGCTTTCTGCTACATGTTAAATGACAACATGCTGATATTCAATAATTAACACGCAAGTCAAGGTGCTAGTTAAAGGTTCAAGAGGAATAGCACCATTAGCTTCATAGTCTTTTAAGTCATACTCTAAGGAGGTACACATTGGTACGAATATGATGAAAATGACCATTACAAGTTACAGATTACCTGGATGGTGCCACGCCCACCAAGTTTGGCCCCAAACCCCTGAAGAGAGAGCGAGGCCCTTCTTTCTCCAATATCAACCTGAATACAAAACACACAAACACAGAAAAAAAAAAAAAAACTTACATCATGACTCTACCACAGAGACAAGGTGCATCATTTATGGTCATTACTGGTGTATACAAAGATTTTCTAGCAGCGTTGTCCAATTCCTGGTAGTCTAATATTCAGTTGAAATTCCAATTAAAATTCCAAAGATATCAGTTAACAATTCTAGATTTCTCTTTGGCCCACAGGGATGGTGAAGTCAGTTTTAATATTAAGACCATGTTAGTTAAAATAATGACTTTGAAGAGGTTTGTGTGAGAATTTAAAACTAGATACAACCAGAGGCAAAGTTATAATAAATGTGTGGCCTAGGCAATAGGGGTGTAAATCACAGGTTTTATCACGATTGATTCTTAGGACAATGATGTGATATTTTCTGATATCACAAAGTCTGCCACCATACGATTTTGATTTGATTCAATTGAGGGGCCTGCGATCAATATGAGACGATGCCATAAGCCCATTAAACACAATCAGTTACATTTATATCAACTTACAATAAACGACTAAAATGTCATTTTAAATGTTGTTACTGAGCTCTTCCAGGCATTTAAATTAAAAAAAACTACTCCTTTTAAAGAATAAATATTAAGTGGGAATTTCAAAATAAAGGTGCTTAAAAATGATGATACTGTATGTATGGAGGTTTTACGCTGCATTGATGACATTGGATCGTTGATGATTGAATCTATATCTCTATCCAGATAGATGTAAGGTTACACCCTTAATAGGCAAGGCTGGCATTACAACAGATTCCCAAAAAGAAATGATGAACAAACACATTTCCAAGGAATAGGGAAAAGTTGTCCAGTTACAGCCATGACAGTCTGGTATTTAGGGGTGGGAATCACCAGAGGCCTCACGATACGACATCATCACGATACGATATTATTGCGATTTTAAACATATTGCAATATTCTGCGATATGTTGCAATTTATAACCTTTTTTCCAACTTTTAATTTTCAAATGATGTCCCCAAAAGGAAACTTTGTCAACATCTGTTTCATTTAAAAAGATAGATTTCTCCTTTTAGGTTCACTTAAATTTTATTGCTGTAAAATGGGATTGTCAAGCAGACAAAGTGACCAACACACATGTAATCAAAGATTGATACTTGGCGCCTGTGTATCCATACAGTATTGCTACTGAAAATATTTTTTCCGATTCTATGCTGTGTCGATTTGTTTTCCCACGCCCCTACTGGCATTTTCCCATTTATTGGGGTTTGTGTACAGCTTACAAAAAGTAAGTGTGCCCTTGTCTTCTTGGCTACACGTCGTCTTAACACTGGTGTGACACATTGGGCTAGGATGGCTGCAGGTCAAATAAACATTCGCATGCAGCTTGGCTAACCGCACCCTATCCACTAATGCCTGAAACATGTCAAAACTGTTATGCGCTTGGTGGTGGCTGCATGCTGCATATTCTTCAGACTACTTTCACAGCGTTATATCACTTCTAAATTTTGCTTTGAGAGAAATACATTTATTCGAGTGATGATGCCGCTAAATGAAAAGACCTTAAATTGTCAGTGTGCCTTCGAGCATCTGGTTTCAACACTATTCAACAGCAACCGAAAAATATGCCAACATTAATTTAGTTAGGATTACACTGTCAGTCTACAGAACAAAGTGTATATTGTAACAGTGACTGACACTTCATTTAAATGGGACTTAGTTCACTGAATCATCAAAACATATAGATACTCAGAGCTGCCAGGACATGTACTCTCTAAAAGAGCGGGCCATTCTCTTCCGAATTTTCTTTAAAAATCACTAGCAGTTAGGAAAAAGCCTGTCATAACAGACATACAGGAGTCTTGAGGAATGTATACAAATATCACAAGATAAAGAAATAATAATAGTCATATTTGTGATGAAAACAAATGTCCTGCTTGGCTGAAGCAATTGATATGTGCTCTGTGTATAGTTTTCCCAAAGGGTGAGGAGTTGGGTTTCAGGGAGTGGTTGGCCTTGCCAGGGGGATGCTAGCCAGCACAAATAACAACAGCAACAACAACAACAACATCGTGTCTGTCAAAGAAGGAACCATGACTCTGCAGGCTAAACTCTCTGAGAGAGCAGGGAGGAGGAGGAACCGTTAACTGCATACATGTTCCACTCATTTTGGTTCGAATTCAAATATTCACCATAAGCTATCAATGTTAACTGGCGTGTAAGTTCAGGCAACACTGTCTGTGAACTATTAAAAATATATAGTGGATGCAAGAAGGGATGCCCTCTGAAACCCCGGTTCGAAATTGGAACCTGTTCCAATTTTTTTGTTTTTACGGTCAATTCTTTTCTCTGTATTTGAAGAAACCAGACAGTGACATTAATAGAGTGGTAATATGGTTCTGGTCTAATGTATGGTCACGAGTGCAGCCTCTCCTTTCTCTGTCTCTTCTGTCTGTTGGAGAACCGGCAGTATGAAGCCTCACTGTGTGACCTAATAATTTGTCATGTAAAATTGAGCAAAATCGTGTGGACTTTCTGGCTGAGGCGGCACCCTCCAATCCCAAACCAGGCCCTCGCCCCTCTACCAGCGGTACCTGCCAAGCAGTAGTAAGAAGGATGATGAATGAGTGATAGTGACTTCATTTCTATGTACTACACTCTTTCTAAACTTCACTCAGTGTTTTGATGTCAAGTATATTATTTAGATTTGTTTGCAGCGAACACTATCAAGTGGATATAGCTCTAGAGAACTATAGTTTGTTACATTTGAAAGATAAATACATTCTAATTCTGTTCTGTACTTCATATTTAAAAAAATAAATCCGTTTTTTTAGTAGTTCAAGTAACTATATGTAACTTTTAAATGTTTTTTGAAACTGGGTAACGTTCAATCCGATGATCATAAATGACCTTTAACAGCAAATGTGACTAACGCTTGTGAGAAGAATGCTATTTCTATATAGTTTTTATTAAAAGGTGCTCTATGCGATGTCATATGTTTTTTAGGCTACAACATTTTTTGTCACATAAAGCAAACATCTCCTCACTATCTGCTAGCTGTCTGTCCCTGAACACAAAATAAAAAAATGTGGTCTCAGTAGACAGCCCAGGCTCCAGAAACACCAACACAATCCAACTGCGCCTACCTGCACCACGAAACATAACAGTCTTCCAGCATTAAAGCCATAAAAACGACAAGAAGGATTTAAGGGGTGGAGGTTGGGGGTTAGTACGCAGAAGCACAGAAGGGATGGAGTGGGAACGGGATGAGGAGGAGGTGGAGGTGGAAGGGCGAGCTAGCCTTGTTTTGTTTGAAAATACTTTGAACATCAACAAGAAGTAACGTCACCCCAACATTGCTTAGAGCACCTTTAGTTCCTCTGCCTGCGTCAGATTTTTCCCATAAAGTCAGAAAATGATTTAGGGCATGTGGACGGCGCTACAGAATGCACTTTCTGATGGGTCACAGATTACGGCTGAACACTGGAAAGCCTCTGTTAGTGTATCCAGCCAGGTAAAAGGCACCAGGAGATTTCTTTATATAGGCCTAATTGTATTTTTATTTATTTTAGAAGTTACCTGTTGTAGTTATGGCCGATAATGGGGCAGGGCCATCACAGAAAAGAAGGAAGTTAAACAATGAGCTAAAAGGGGAATGTGAAAACAACGGGCGAAATCCCACTCACACTCGGTTGGGTTTTCAACAGATGGAGACAATTACAGGATTGTAAATGATTCCAAAATGTCCCCCAATTGGCCTTTAGATGTGTAATCAGTCTACTTCATTCATAAAATACCTTTAGATTGCGAGATGTGGTTGGACGTCAGTAGCCAACATTAAATAACCACCGCCTTCCATTCAGTGCGGAAGTTTGATTCCTTTTAGTCCGGGTTAGTGTTGTCCTATTTTCTTTTCCTTTGTCCCCCTTTACTTGTGTAAAGCGTTCTTGGGTTTCATGAAATGTGCTACATAAATCTAAGTTATTAGGGTTGCTACAACAATCTCTTTGTGCTTTGGCTCGTGACACAGTGACAGTAATACCTGGTTTAGCTCACGTTACATCCAAAGTATGCTAAGTTATCATATGCAACCCTGGAAATAAAACGATGCATCTGTAACATATTCTCTTATTGTAAATGAATAATTATCTGTTTGAGCAAAACATTCATTGCCACATGTAACGCTAACTCCTAGACATTTACAACAGCAAATGTGGTAAAAACACTACCGTTTTGAAAAGTTGAAAGTTACATATAGCCACTTTAAAGAAGGAAACTGTAAGAGTATCAATAGGAGCGCACTGGTCACAGAAGTAGTATTGCCATGGCAGTCTGACAGTGATAAATGCTGGTGAATACCCACTTGAGGCAGTGCAGGGGCCTGGTGGAGACATGCGGGCCACACTGGCCCCGTTGACAGTACTCAGCTGAACTTCAGACACATAGAGGGTGACGGAGGATGACTGCAAACGTGTCTTCACTACTTCCAGTGGACAAGTCAGTATGGCTCCTACCGTGCCCCCACATCTGGCAGAAAGACATAGATGGAAAAGGTGGTGACATAACAAACAGGTCTCAAGTGACAGAACAAGACTGCATTTTCAAGATATTCAACAGTCAGGATGGGTGTGAAAAGTGTTAATGTTCTTGCACAAATAAATTAGCCAAGGATGTGGCTGGTGGAATGCTAAAGATCCCTGGCATGTGGACAAGAAATGACAATGTGTGGAAACAGAGATCCTGACAGGAATGCTTTGTGTTTCTTCGATAACAACACGCTTCTGTCCACACACACACGAGAAAAAAAAAAAAATCACAGATGTACAGTATGTAATTTCATTTAAGAATGAAGCAAATATGAAACACATAATTGCAAATATGTTTTGAGAATAGGGCCTACAATTACAACCTTTGGGGTTATAGAAAAATAAATGTTTGTAGAGATGTTACGTTTCTCATTTTGCTGTCCCATTTGTCAAAATACACACACATTGACAACTATTCATTGTAAAACAAACCATTGAAATGTTTCAATGCTACAAATTTACAAAGCTGTAAGCCGAGATCTGAAGACAAGTAAAACAGCTTGGATATTTCACGACTATTCTGCTCAGGTAACAAATGTAAAGAAGACTGATAACAGAAAACACAAAAAACATATCTATGTGGACTACATAAATAAACAACGTGACAGGACTGTAGTGGGCAGGGCCAAACTAAAGGATATCAAAAGCAAGAGCGGCAGAGTTATCTTTAGTTAGGGTTAATTTTCAATCAGCACCAAAGCAGAAATACAAAGTCCTTTTTTTATGTAGTTTTTGGCAGAGGTAGGCTGATCAGCCAGCTTTATACGCATAAAAAAAAAAAAAAAAGACTATCCTATTAAACTACAATTGATCCTACTTTAATTGACTATAATTCTTAATCCAAATACATTCTAGTAGTTAGCCCTTTATTTGTGTAGCCACACAAGAAACACTCAAAGAACAGAGTTGGAGTCACTGCTGCTGTTACCGATTGTAAGTGAAGTGCCCTCAACAGGAATTAATCATTGTAACTTCAAGTCTCAACTCATTACCTTGATAGTCTACTCAATGGGTCTGTTAAACAGGAATGTCGTTTCACCCTATATTCTGAAGCTATACAGTGAGATGTGCATTCGCACCCGTTCTGTAACGGTTGCAGACTGTGATTACTTCAATATAAATAATTTGACCAAAACACATCCCTTTATTCGGAGTGACCTTTAGTGGCAGCTTGCCTACGTCTGTTTTGATGCATTAACCGTTATGGTCGTTAGACTTTTAACACCAACGGCTTCGTGAAATTAAGACTGTACACGGATGTAGCTAATGTTAAGTCTTATATTTCGTGTGAAATGTCATACCTGGTATGAAGACTCACAACAGAACACGCTTGCACAAACCAGCCATTTCATTTATTCATTTGAATGTCATTGTAACTTTTGACATTGAGCGCAGCTCCTACGAGTGCACATGCATGGGCAAGGTTGGTTAGCTGAGATCTGACACAGCGATGCATACACGAATCTTCAGGTTAACATTATGCACTTATTCAGCACCAATACAAACATCCCGTGATGTGAAGCTATAGGTACTGGTTAGCAACGAAAGTTAGCCCTGAGCGGGGAGCTAGCTAGCTCAGTTCTATTAGCTATGTGACATAAGAACACACTCACCCTCCAGCAAACAGATGAACCAAGGTATCTCTTTGACTCATTATGTATCATATTCGGGAACCGTCCACGGGGCACCACGCGGGGACAATGGGGGCGAACGTTAAGACACAGGAGAACAACGACCCCAACCTAGCAAACAAATTAAACTCAGTACGCCTGTGTTGTGGTGGAGGTCAGTTGCGTGTGGTAAAAAAAAAAACCGAGGATACGTAGCTAACGTAACAGCTAACTTAGCTAGCTTGCGTTAGCTGCCAATGCTAACGGCTTTCCGATGTTAGAGGCCGATATCAGAGCGACAGGTTTGCGTCTCCTCCTTTAGAAACGGGGTAATGCTTCACCATAGTGTGGGCATCTGATGCTCGTGAGTCAATTTCAATTTTGCAGAAATAACGACTGTGGACGCGACTTGGCCTCAATCACGTAGCCTTGCCTCTCTCTGAAAGTGCTGTAAGTCAGGTCGCAATGTTTATCGTCGAATGGGATGCCGCAAAACAGAGGCGGTGATTGGCTAAGGTGTAAACCCGCCCCGCCGCTACTCTTTCACGTGACATTGCTTTTATTTTGAAGGGCAGAAATCATCACACAGGATCATGTACAGTACAAAGCACAGGATGCTGCGGGACTGTTTAGCTGATGCAACCACTTTGCTTAGCTACTTCCATCAATTACACTTGAAAAGTAAACAATAATAATCACAAAGTACACTACTGTGTACTCTCAATAACCACCTATGGCTATACTCGACAGTCTTGTTATACACTGTTTGCATAAAGTAATGTATGCTTTTTACTTGGAGTAGCCTACTTCCATTTCCATATTTTGCTGCATGACCACCCAGTCATTATAATCATTGAGATTATACCGAAGACGTGCAAACGTTGACAACACTGTCGGGCAAACAGTGACTTGAACGATGTCCAAAGGTTGAAACAGTTTATGAGATAAGTGCATTCCACGCATGGAATAAATGTTAAAAAACTCTATCGCCCGAACAGGGACTTGAACCCTGGACCCTCAGATTAAAAGTCTGATGCTCTACCGACTGAGCTATCCGGGCTCATGAAACTAGTTCTCATACAAGAGTCCACTTAATTTCACTTAACAATCCTTTTGTCCTATTTTATTATAGCCTATTGGTAGAAATTGCATAAAACTGCAGGCTCGTTATTATCAGAATCAGCTTTATTTGCCTGGTATGAGGACACATACGAGGAATTTTTCTTTGGAGCATCGTTGCTCACACTGACATCATGATCATTTATATCACAGTATTGATTGACCAAGACTTGTTCTTTAAAAAGTGATTTCTGCTTCATCGCTTAGCAGATACATGTATGCCACATGGCCCATTTACAAAACAACCGTCAATGTGAGTTAAATGTTATAGCTAGTACAAATATCTACGCACTAGGTTGTCCCATGGAACTACGTTATGTAACACAACTGGACTTGGATGAAATCTTTTTTTTTTTAAAGAATGGGGCGACAGTTGCAGCCTGTAAACAATGGGAAAAATAAATATTGCTTGCTACCCACAGAGACATTTGCCCTCAATCCATTTTGGTAATTGTGGGCCAAATATTTCATACAGAGGTTCGTTGTGCATTTATATTGCATATAGTGCATTTTTTACTATGGGCAACTTTGTGTTTGTGTGTGTGTGTACGTGTCTGTGTGTGTGTGTGTGTGTGTGTGTGTGTGAAAAGAAAGAGGGAGGTGAATAGAGACTTGAGACTCAAATGTAAAGAAAATGAGGTTTTCCAATTTTGGACAACCATTTCCATACGCCACTTAATTTTATAATTACAGATGTAATTTAACCAGACCAGCTCATGTGCCACAGTTTCTCATGTAGTCACGTTACTGTCTGAGTGTATGACAGGCAAATAGGCAGTAGGCTAGTCTGCTGAGGTCGACAACCTAGCCCTGTAACAATCTGATTTCTTGCTCGCATTGCTTCAGTAACGTCACATTTTAACATAAAACCTAAATGAAGGTCTTTGAATCCAATATGCAGTGGCTAACCAAATTCTGAAATTCATGTTTCTGAAATGTATTGGTGTTTGGTGTATTTCCCTGCATTACAAATTACACATTCATTTGTGATTTGAGGTGTAACAAGACAAGTCTAGCTACGCTAGTGGCTAGGTTTGGACGTACGTAGGTTGAGTGGTGCTTTGAACTGAATGCTAACATTAAGATGCTATCATGCTTAAATTGACAATGCTAACATTCTGGCGTTTAAAGGGCCTTATGCAGTTTTGGCCATTTCTTCACTGTTTTTGCTCGCAGGTTTCTCTATAGAGCGCCCCCTACTGCTTCAGAATAGATATTTGGCAGCTCCTTTTACTTGTGTCTGAATCCTCGCTCTGTCAGTCTGCCGTTTCCTCTTTCTCTGTTCCTCCAACAATGCTTTCCTGAGTTTCTGTTTCTTTTTTGCCGGCTCTGCCATGACGATAGTGTGAAAAACTCGGAAAAACTCCATCACTAGCTTGTTAGCCAGTTCCTGTATTGGCGTATGTGTGCAGTGCCGTGAAACAAATTGTTACATCGCGAGACCTGATATCACGCGATACTTCCTGAAACTGCATAGTTCCACTTTAAAATGTTATACTCAGCGTGCTCGGATTGACGTGTTAGCACACAAACATTTGAAAATGAACACACTAGGCTACACAAAGTGCAGCTGAGGTTGATGGTAATGTCATTTGTTTTGCGTGTGTTTTGTCGTAAACCCAAGTATAGTGGACAAACTGAAATTCTGAAATGATGATGGCTCTAGATGAAAATGTAAGTGATCACTTCATCAAAGGAGGGCATGAATGCATACCAAATTTTATGGCAATCCATCCAATAGTTGAAGACATTTCCCACATAATGAAAAATGTCATTATCATGGTGGCCCTCGAGTAAAAGTTAGTCATTAGGATTGATCAACTGCACAACATGAATATCTGTACAAAATTCAATGGCAACCCATCAAGTAGATGTTAAAATAGTTTTGAGAATACAGTAAAACATTGATCTACTGGTTGTGCTGGAGGAAAGTTAATGGATCACTAAAGCAATTGGAATTCATCTGGGAACTATGAACATCTGTACCAAATGTCATGGCAATCCATCCAGTAGTTGTCAAGACATTTCACTTACAGTCAAAAAGAGCAATCTGTTAGTGGCGCTAAAAAAAGTTATAAAGAACTATGAAAGAACCTTCTGGTTCTGAGTGATAATCAGCCTGGCCAGTGGATAGCATGCAAAGTCCAGCCAATAGCCTCTGCATACTTTGTAAACCATTCACTCTACAACCACTGCTCTAATGCTCTCATACACAGTACAGTAGGTAAACTATGATTCCCTCTTAGTGAGTCCTTATTACTACTACCTTTATGTAACCAGGCCCACTCTCATAGGCAGGTTCTTTTATGGAAGATGTTTGAAAATTGTACTTGAAACAAGGGAAATGGTTTGTTGTGTCTCTCCAAACCTAATAAGAGTTGGAAGTTCAACCATTTTAGGGTACTGGATATAGACTGGAGACAATGTGTCTTTGCTTTCTTGCAAGTAGGTAGTATGATTCCAAGAATGTTGTAAAGCATTGGGCATTTGATGACAGCAGTATTTTACCATGTCCATCATGCTTAATATAAAGTGTACCAATATCTCTAATCTGGTAGGGAAGTCAGGTCTCTACACTAGCTCCTTGTGAGTCAGTGTGACTATAGTTTACAAGACCTTGAAAGTGAACAGTGGAAACACGTGCAACATTTGAAATACTGGTAAAATGTGTTGTTATTTCTGAGAGAAATGGCAGCAGGAACTCTAGGTACACGTGAGCTGTATGGGTGTCTGTTTGTAAAGTGTATTTTTGGTCCGCTTGCTTGTTGTTTGTTTTGGCTGTCGATCATCTTGGTGTCTTCAATGACTGTCTGGAAATAGTCAAATAAAAGTAAAATGTTAGTCTGAACTTTAAGAGCAAACATTTTTTCTGAGGCTTTTTTTAAATTTTTAATTTGTTTATTAATCCCCAGTGGGGAAATTACAATTTACACTCTGCGTACACACGTTGTTAGTAAATCACACACATGCTCAGGACCTATACATGCACTAATGGAGAGATGTCAAAGTGAGTGGGCTGCCAGCTGAACCAGCGCCCTGAGCAGGGGGGGGGCTGGGGTACGGCACCTGGCTCAAGAGCACCTAGCAGTGCCCAGGAGGTGAAGTGTCATCTCTCCAGTCACCAAGCCACACTCTGTATTTTTTGGTCCATATGGGGACTTGAATCAGTGACCCTCCAGTTCCCAACCCAACTCCCTGCAGACTGAGCTACTGCCACCCAAGTTTTGGTTGGCCTTTAAGCACAAATGGAACGACAGGGCAAATTTAGCAGCCAAAGCATGTTTTGTACTATGTAGATATGCTGTACTACAGGATTGCATTGTCTGTTTAAAAAAATAATTAACATAATTGCTTACAAATGCTTAAGGCAAGACTTTATTAGCCTCGTCCTACCAGACTCTTGTACATTTCATTTGTACTGAGAGTCTGGCCACTCTCCATTGACAAGTGTTAACTTCTTTGAAGGACCCAAAGAAGCACTTTGTCGAGTGGGAAGTTGTTTGGATTATTGGTTCTCGATAAGCAGCAATACCGGAGTCCAAGCAATTGGCCCATTCCGAATGGACGCTTTGACCGGGTAGTGCACTAGTCAATTTCATTTCATTGTAATGTCATGTTGACTTTGAATAAGTGAAAATAAACACTTTAAATTTAAAAAGACAAAGATTTTCTGTTGCAGTTGCCAAAAAAATGACAGTAGGATAACCTACGATAGTAGAATAACAACAAATATTTGTTTGTTTGCCACCTCCATTCACATACTAAGAGATGAAACTTGTGATTATTTATAAAAGAATCAAGGCAGCTATACCAGGCATGCACTCAATGCAGGCTCTTAAAATTGATGCAAAGCTCATGATACACACACACACACACACACACACACACACACACACACACACACACACACACACACACACATTCCAAGCATAATTTGGATTTTGTCAAAATGAATAACACAATAACAATTTACAATTAAAGATATAAAGGGCACACTTTAGTATATAATGCAAACACTTTAGTATATACTGTGAAACAAATATATTACACACTCTTACACTTCTTAAAGTTATCAGTTGAAATCTTCCATATGGCAACAAAAATACATGCACACGCACATGCACAGACATGCCATTCCCAATCACCCACACCATCCTTGTCATCCCTGTCCCATGACTTCTGTTGGCGCAGAGCAGAGTTGAAGGAAAGAGGTCAAGTTAAGTGGTTGCACGTTTAGCAGCTCGGCTCATATGACTGCCGTACCTTCAGATATTACTGCCGCAGAGGAGGGAGGAGGCTGTAGACAATGATCCACTGAAGGCCCGAGAGCTTCCTCCGGGATGCCTTATCCAGTCATTAATAAACGCAGACTTATCCAAGTTTGTTCCAGGACCCACATTCAGATGCAAAAGCCACAGCAAATGCCACATTAGGGCCAATCAGGGGCAACATAATTTCTCATATGACTGATCACCTGCATTTCCAAAAATGTAGCTCTCATTGTTGTTAGTTGTTTAAACACCTCTTAGAGCTTTCTTATATCAATATATTATATATAAGATATTACATTTAAAAACAAATATTGTGGGAGGCAAAGTTGCAAGCTCATTTGTTTATCTGTCTGGCACAACTCAACTTTACTGCTTTGGTTCACTTTTACTGCTCTTGCGTCATTTTTGGCTACAGCAGCTGTTCTAAAAACACATTGTAAACCACCTGCTCAGCACCAAACAGCAGACAGTTAGTGGGTAGCGGGCAGCTGTTCAACGCAGCTTGTTCTTTGGAGTTAGGACCATTAAATTAGCAAAATAAAATGACAAAAACGTCTGATGTACTCAGCAAATAGCTGATGTATCCATCCAATTGCCCAACCCCAGCGTAGCAGTAGAATGGTAATTTAGAAATTGAATGTCAACATTATGAATGAAGGTTCAAACTATTCGGTACAGCCCTATAGTGGTAGTACATTTAGCATGCCATATTTCTTTTACGTGTTGGTAAATCACCAAAAACAGAGCTGAAAGAGAGTGAATATTTGACATTTATCAGGGGGTCAGAAACACAACTTTGAATGAATAATAAGGTTGCTTTGGAACTGCTGGATGCGTAAATAAGCAACTATTTATTTACTATACTATTCTAACTTGTTTCTGTCCCAGAGTAGCCAAAAAGGCCACCTCCGTGACACAATACAAAGAAGAGAATAAAACCACTGCTCAGATGAGTTTTTCTGTATGATCCATCAGCCACTATCTGGCCTTGCAGCCCAGCATTCACCTGCTGTTCTGCATCAATAACTTTTAGCCAACAAATGTTACTAATTAGAAGCTTTTTGTAGACCAGGAGCTGATTTTCAGCAAATCAATTACTTAATTTAAAAGAAATTAAGTTGACTTTTGAAGAAAACTCAAAATTGATGATAATTAAACTAAACAAGAGTGTGATTTATATTTTTCTTTATACCTAATGTGTCTTGCTAGTGTTAAATTACTGTTGCAAACGGAATGCAATACAAATAATGAATTGACTAATGTGTACATATAGCAGACAATGTACAAAAACAAGTTGAAATTAAGAATGGGCTTTGACATCCATTTAGTTGTCATTCAACTTTTTTTTATCTCTCTGTCTTTCGAGTCGAGGCGAGTTGAGCAGGTACCATTAATGGAAAGAAAACGCCACTTGAGACATGTCTTAGTGTCTTGCTCTGACTGAGGCTGAATGGGAGTAAACGTGGTGCCTATTTGCTAACCACGTGAGCAGACAGTGGTGTGCGGCAGGCAGGGTGACACTGATTAGAAGCATCGCTACAGGACAGTCAACCGTAGTCTGGAAAGGATCAGGCTGTTAACTTTATACTTTATATTTTACAGAATCCAAAATTTAAAGCTGCACATTTGCTTCCATAAAATTATTATCATCAGTAAAATGACATGAGTCCCTGCTGCATTCATTTCTAGCTCATAATGTCATGACAACCCTCCATGAGAAATTCTGCTCCCTTGGGCGTTTAGTGATATGAAAGATTTTTTTATTTGGCAAAGATCTGTTTGGCAGCAGAGTGCAGATGTAATACCTTTCCAAACTTGCAATGAAGTCAGTGGTTAAAGTGTTTATGTAAATGTATTTCCCTTCCAACCTCTACAAGATCATGTCAGTAATGTGCGGAGAGCATCATAGCAACTGTTGGTACACGATGTACCGACAGCAACAACAGAAACGGTTCAGGCCAGGGTTCCAATTGCTGAGTGAATTATTTTTCACGCAAAAGGGATTTAACATTGCGCCTTCTGTGTTCAGACCAGAGATGGGAAGTAACGAAGTACAAATACTCCGTTACTGTACTCAAGTAGATTTTTCTGATATTTTTACTTTACTTTACTATTTATTTTTGTGGCGACTTTTTACTTCTACTCCTTACATTTTAACACAAATATCGGTACTTTCTACTCCTTACATTTTACAAAATTGGCTCGTTACTTTTGTTTTGTACAAGAGGTTGTTATGTCGGAAAATAGCGCGGACACGCGCCACACACCGCGAGCGGGTGCGCGCGCCGCACACCGCGAGCGGGTGCGCGCGCCACACGGAGAAAAAGAGAATATCTGTCCGGAGGATAATCAGCTGAGATTGTGTGTGTGCGTCTTTGAGAACTATAAGTCGTATAACTCATGTTGTCAGTTCACTTAAGCCCGTTATTAGTATATAGTTCTTCACATTTAAAGTAAGTTAGCTAGTGGTTTTGGTGTGGTCTTCACCTGTTCACCAACTTCAGATACTGTAATTAAACTGACAAGTGGATGAAAACTTAGCTAGACAGAAGTTGTCTCCGTCTGTTTTAACAGACACACCTGGGGGGACGTTGGAAACCAGAATCAGCTTTTAATCCAGTCCTAATCTAGTCCTCAACTTTCACATCATTTCACTGGAGTTATCGTTATCATTGTTTACATCATCAATACCATATTCAATCTAAATAGATGGGAATATCTACTGTACGTTGCATTTGACGCAACTCAACAGATTCAGCATTCTGCATTAATTCACAGCAAATCATTGCGGCTTGATGGCGCTAATGTTAGCACATTTAGTTAGACGTGGGGTTTTTTATGGTTTTGTTTTTATGTTTTCCATTTGTTTTTAAGTGTCATATGCATTGTATTGTACTTTGTTGGTATTGTATTACATTTTATGGTGAAGCACTTTGTGATTTTTATCTGTGAAAGGTGCTATACAAATAAACCTTGCTTACTTACTTACTTACTTACACATAGACATGATTGAAAATGAAGAAAACAGAGATCCGGCAGACAAGCATCATCCTCGGCCTTTTTAGAGAGAGATGTTTGAGACAGTAGGCATCAAGAAGGACTCCTGGCCAATGTGCTGGGGAACTTCTTCATTAATGTCTGTTTAGTCATTCATATTTTAATCCTTTATTTTATTCCCAGAAGCCATATTTGAGCACACACACATACATGTAGATTCATTTAAATGTTAAGGGGAAGATTAAAAATAGAAACTGCATCTGTGAATTCTCACAGAATCACAACTGAATTCATATCTTGCTAATGAGTCAGAATCTTATTAACCTGGAGTCCCAGTTTCTGTCATAATAATCATATATGTGATGTTTTAGGCCTGTTGGCAGACATCCATTTAAAATGTAGCCATTGCCATATAAAGACCGTGTTCTCCATGTCCTAGTAACATTTGTGTGCTCCGGGTAGCTTTGCATAGAAAATGGTTGTCATTCGCAAGGCTACTTTTACTTTTATACTTTAAGTAAATTTCCAAGCCTGTACTTTGTTACTTTTACTTGAGTAAAGAAGTTTAATCAGTACTTCCACTTTTACCAGAGTATTTTTTAACTCAAGTATCTGTACTTCTACTTAAGTACGGAAAGTGAGTACTTTTGCCATCTCTGGTTCAGACTGTAACATAGTAGATGCGATGTGTTCTCTAACATTACAGCTAATGCTGTACACCAGATGTTGTTATATATTAATGGACAGGTGCTTGATTTGAAGTGTTTTGACTGCAGTCTCAATAATGCCCAAGTTGGTAGTACTGTATGTGGTTTGCAGATGGGATGAAAAATACTTGCTGCTGACAGCTTTGGTAAAAACAATTGCAAGTAAGGCTTGGCGATATGGAGAAAATCAGATATCACGATATTCTTGACCAAATACCTTGATATCGATATTGCGGTGGTATTGTAGTGTTGACAACCGATGCCTAATCTTCAGTAATGTGAATATAATGACTAAGTGGGGAAAAGGCAAATAATAGACAACAGCTAGAACAGAACAGTCTGGTAAGTTCAGAAAATGACATCAATTTACTGTAATGCAGTCTTTAAAACCAGGAAAAGACAACACTTATGTCATATCACGATATTACAATATTCAAAATTGAAGACGATATCTATTTTCAATCACGATATTGATATAATATCGATATATTGCCCAGCCCTAATCAAGTATGGTTATCAGCAACATGTACATGAAAAGGACTAGGGCTGTCCTTGACTATAGAAATTCTTAGTGGACTCGTACTCATATAATTTAACTTATCGATATGTATGATTTGTGAAACTGAGTCTCTCCACAAATAATCATGCAAACGCACCTTGTGTAAACCAGAAATGTGCTCATAATTTTTGTTTTGGAAATATGTCATTCAGCATGAAAAGGCATACAAAAATGACTAATAGTCGACTAAGATGTGAGACTAGAAAGCAGAAAGGAAAAACATGGGCACATTAGGATAGAATTGTGTTTAGATTTGACATTCCCTCTATAATTAAAGCATTGTGGTTAGTAGCCAGTTTGGTTTATTTTTCAAATTAAACCACATACACAAAAAGTTCTCTGTAGCAGAGGTTATTTTTTTTCTCATTTACAGTCAAATTGTATTTGAATACTGAGTCTTGCGAGGAGGCCCTAAAGGCAACATGCGCATTGCTGTCACTCGTCCAGCAGATGGGGCAGTGAGTTCGGATTTTGGCTGGACTGGCTGTCCACGAACTAGCCCTCCAGACCGGCTTCTTCCACAAATGTCAAGTTAAAAGAGAAAGCTAAAGTTATACCGGAAAACAATACACATGGCTTTCAAAATAAAAGCACAGTGAAAGAGTTTTTACACCTAAGACTTACCTTCAATTGGCTCAGTGCTTTTAAGCTTGATCAACATGGTTGCCACCTATTTTCATTTTTTTGTTTCATAACGTTAGCTTACTCATTAGACATGTTATCAGGTTTAACTCGTGAATTGCACAATGATTGTATTGGGCCCAGCAGACATCGGAGATGGTCAATAATGGAAAAAGATAAGCATGTGGTGAGGGGTGCACACAGGGGGAGGGGTCATTACAAAAATTAATTGTTTTCCTCTTTGTTGGAAGTGTCTGTAAAGGGCACAAAAAGATATTGGATATTTAATTTTGATGATCTAGAGTAGTTGCTTTACTTGTATGCCATCTCTGAAAATATTATAATATACAAAACGTGGCAGCATTTTCATGTTGCAAGTATATATATATATATATATATATATATATATATATATATATATATATATATATATATATATATATATATATATATATATATATATACACATACATACATACATACATACATACATACATACATACATACATACATACATACATACATACACACAGTACAGGCCAAAAGTTTGGACACACCTCATTCAATGCGTTTCCTTTTCATGACTATTTACATTGTAGATTATCACTGAAGGCATCAAAACAACGAATGAACACATATGGAATTATGTACTTAACAAAAAAGTGTGAAATAACAGAAAATATGTCTTATATTCTAGTTTCTTCAAAGTAGCAACCCTTTGCTCTGATTACTGCTTTGCAAACTCTTGGCATTCTCTTGATGAGCTTCAAGAGGTAGTCACCTGAAATGTTTTCCCAACAGTCTTGAAGGAGTTCCCAGAGATGCTCAGCACTTGTCGGCCCTTTTGCCTTCACTCTGCGGTCCAGCTCTCCCCAAACCATCTTGATTGGGTTCAGGTCCGGTGACTGTGGAGGCGCAGCACTCCATCACTCTCTTGGTCAAATAGCCCTTACACAGCCTGGAGGTGTGTTTGGGGTCATTGTCCTGTTGAAAAATAAATGATCGTCCAACTAAACGCAAACCAGATGGGATGGCATGTTGCTGCAGTATACATGCTGGTTCAGTATGCCTTCAATTTTGAATAAATCCCCAACATTGTCACCAGCAAAGCACCCCCACACCATCACACCTCCTCCATGCTTCACGGTGGGAACCAGGCATGTAGAATCCATCCGGTCACCTTTTCTCCGTTGCACAAAGACACAGCGGTTGGAACCAAAGATTTCATATTTGGACTAATAAGACCAAAGCACAGATTTCCACTGGTCTAATGTCCAATCCTTGTGTTTCTTGGCCCAAACAAATCTCTTCTGCTTGTTGCCTCTCCTTAGCAGTGGTTTCCTAGCTGCTATTTGACCATGAAGGCCTGATTCGCACAGTCTCCTCTTAACAGTTGTTCTAGAGATGTGTCTGCTGCTACAGCTCTGTGTGGTATTCATCTGGTCTCTAATCTGAACTGCTGTTAAGTGCTGTTACCATTTGTGAGGCTGGTGACTCAGATGAACTTATCCTCAACAGTAGAGGTTACTCTAGGTCTTCCTTTCCTGGGGCGGTCCTCATGTGAGCCAGTTTCGTTGTAGCGCTTGATGGTTTTTGCAACTGCACTTGGGGACACATTCAAAGTTTTCGCAATTTTCCGGACTGACTGACCATCATGTCTTAAAGTAATGATGGCCACTTGTTTCTCTTTACTTAGCTGATTTGTTCTTACCATAGTGTGAATTATAACAGTTGTCCAAAGGGCTGTCTGCTGTGTATCAACCTGACTTCTGCACATGACAACTGATGGTCCCAACTCCATTAATAAGGCAAGAAATTCCATTAATTAACCCTGACAAGGCACACCTGTGAAGTGAAAACCATTTCACGGTGGGAACCAGGCGTGTAGAATCCATCCAAACCATTTAAAAAAAATAAAAAATTAAAAAAAATTTAAAAAAAAGATGTCACAGGAAACAGTGCTGCGTGTTGTGGGTGACTTGACACCGGTCTTCGCGCTCCTCGGTCTGCAGCGTCGGCAGTCGTTCGTACCGGAGACACCATAGCGCTGGATTCAAGTGTTTAACCCAGTTGTCTGATTGAAGATACCCGGATCCTGCAGGTAGGATTGTATGTAAGAAATGCTATTTTGTGGATTAATTTGGGCGTTCAGGCATATGCATTTAGTGTTTGTTTGTTTGGTCGTTTTCTGTAGTGAGTACGACTATTGAAGTTATTGCATTTTCATTTCTTTCTTGATCGGTTGCTCGCTCGGTGGAGAGCAACACAAAGCTATCGTTACACATCATCACAGTAAATGTCTCGAGTCGCACACATGGAAGCAACAAGTAGAGATAAATAAAGTTAAGTCCAAAATAGCACACACACTATCGATAGGTCCATGTGCAGTGTTCTCAATAAGCCAGTCAGTGGCATTGTTTAGCTAACGTAACGTAAACGTTACACGATTAATGAATGTAAGTAGCTAGCTGTTAGCCAACTAGTTATAGCAGAGTCACAACCGTACACTTTCCTCCAGTAACGTTAAGCTACGTGCAGTTCTCAGTTCAAGAAATTGTCAACATTTTCACATTCAGTTTTGCTTTGCTTATTGACAAACGTAGCGTCAATCCAGAGTTAGACTTTGTTAGAATCCACTCTTGATGTCGGCATTCAAACAATATGGAAAGTAGCATGTCGTTAAATAATAATACAAATTCGCAGTATGGCGATAGCAACCAGTGTGACAGATATGGATTTAAGTCGATATTTAATTTCAATAAGTAGCCTATCTTTTGTTGTGCTGCATGACAAACCACCCATTATCTCCCTTATTCGCTAAAGCTATTTGTGATATTTGACTGGCTAAATATTTCCTGATAAGTAACACAGCATTAAACTGACAGCATTGTGACTGTGTTTGGTGTGATGCAGCCAGTGAAATAGGTCAGGAGGGGCATTTTTGTTGGTCCAGTTATGCCTAAAGCATCATTTTACTGTACCTTGGTTAGACGTAGACACTGGGCTGGGAGTATTTTTAGACCGCCTAATGGTAGGTTATTGTGTAGGCTTCATTTACTGCTGTTTTAGTTTGTTCCTCCCCCATATTTTTGCTTAGTTTCCAGCCCTTGCACGAACTATTCATGGACATGTCTAACTGCTGGGTTTGTGGTGGAAATTATACAGGCTGTCACAGTGCTGTACATGTGTGTGACACTGGAAACCTAAGACATTGTATAGTCATTATCATAATAATTTTGGGTATAATATATTAACTGAATTTAGCTTTTGACCAGTTGCCCAAAGATAATAGATTTCTAATGGCATCAAATTGAGAGAAACAAACACTATATACATTCTTCCCCAATTGCCCCTTGGGGATTAATAAAGTATGTCTTCTTGTCCAGACTGCAGGGATGGGCCGTGATCTGGATGGCTGACGGACCGCAACCAGGACCAATCACATAATAAGATGCTGGCTCGTAACCGCTTCCTCCTTCTGGTAGTGGTGGGTGGGGCCGCACTGGCCATCATCAGCCTGAGCCTGCAGTTCTGTAAGTGCACTTTTTAACGTTTGTGCTCACTTTGACTGTTTTACATATTCATTATTGCTCTAAAGCCGTGGCCCAGTATTCCGATTTTCATCTGAAAAAATGATTCTGTGTAGTAGACAAGTTGTTCATTCCTTCTGTTTGCATGTGTGTTTTTGTTCATGTATGCATATCCTTTCATTGCTTTTCCATTCAAGAGAACCCCATTCATACCAAAACAAAGCACAATCCTCTGTAGTCTTCCTATAAATATCCAGCACTTTCAGTGGGGCTCTGGATGCTCAGAAACCCTCGGGGAGACTGTGAAATGCCTAGGTGTACACGGTTGTGTCTTTCCCCCATCAAGTCATTGTTCAACATCTCCTGTAACTATTGTCTAGACAGTGTATCACTGCCAGCCACAGTGAATGCAAGGAAACCACAGATCAGTAAGTGGAGACGGTCTCTCTTGCACTGCAATTCTCACAGGAGTGATTGGAAAAACAGTGGGCGATGAAGCAGGCAGGGAAGTACAAATGGAAATTTGTATTCTGATGTAAAATGTGCAAGATACAGCTACTTTGTACAGGATTCCTAAAATACAAAAAAAAACAATGCAGTCAAAGTGTTTGTGGTGATTGTAAGCTTATGTCTGGTAAAAGCATATAGAATTAGACTCGTATGGATTACGCTCTCTTACAAACATAGAATTACAGTGAGTGAAATCCAGTGTGACAGAACTGGTATTTTGAATGTTTGCCATTTCTTTTGTCCTTCATCAGCTGTGCAATGTATAAGCTTGGCATACTGAAAAATGTCACTTATTTTTTTTAAAGATTTCTTTTTTTTGGGCTTTTCCACCTTTCATTTTTGACAGGACAGCTAGGTGAGAAAGGGGAAATAGTCACTGGTTGGACTCAAACCCTGGACCTCAGCGTCGAGGCATAAACCTCTCAGTACATGTGTGCCCTCTCCACCACCGAGCCAACCCAGCACCACTTCGTTATCTCTCCTCGCCTGTTGCTTTAAATGTCGTGCAAGATTAGAGGTGTAAAAAGCTAGCAAGAGGAAGTAGTGTCTTACTCATACTTTGCGACCCCAAATACACACTTGCTTTCCCAGCCATCGCTCTCTCCCTCCTCCTCCACTACATAATAACGTGTGCTTGACTATCCAAGAGGAGGTTGCTGTTTAAGTTATTATTAATGCCTCCCTATTTTCACTCTAATTTCCTGCCCTGTAATCTTCTCCTTTTGTAAAACTCTTAGAGGCAGCAAAAGACGCTACAATGAGATAACTTGTCTTTCAGAGCTGATACTGTCTCCAGTTTTTTTCCCCCTTAACATTAGAGTTACTGATAAGGATATAGGTTGTTTTTGTTTTTTAAAGTAAGTTTACTTTTCAATCAGTGGTCAGATAAGAGAGATAGATAAGCATTTATTGTCTCCTATAGGAGTGTTGGGCATTCAAGAGAAACAAATGGCGACACATTACACACACACACACACACACACACACTAAACATACAGTTAATCTACACAGAATATAATCATACATTATCTTATCCAATGCTTCAATGAACATCTAATAACCACACACAATACCCTCCCACCTTTCCTCACATTCACAGAACAGAACCCATAGCACATCCTCCCCCTCGTATTGCACTTAATGTTGATAATGATTGCACATTTCCCGTTAACTCATGCTGTAGTCAACAACTTCTGTATTGCACAATGCCCAATTGCATACTAGCATATCAAAAATAAAATAAAATAAATAAATAAATAAATAAATAAATAAATATATATATATATATATATATATATATATATATATATATATATATATATAGCACCAGTACCCTTTCATTGCACATCTTATAACCATAAAGTTAAGTACCACAAGTCTGTTTTAGTAGTATTAGTCACACATACATAATTGCAGCCAATACACACACACACAAACATATCTTATCTCTTATTTATTAATTTGATTGAAAGCGGCACAAATGAGAATGTGTACCTATTAAGCTTGCAGTTTGGTAACCTGTACCTTCTGCCTGAAGGCATCAGTTCAAGCTCACTAAACAGTATGTGATTTGGGTCGTTGGTCATTTTTAGACCCTGTTTCCTCACTGCCTCCTCTAAGAGCTCCTGAAGAGGAGTTGGTGGTACTGCTGCCGAAAAGTCACTGTTATTATTTATTCATCACACATACTGTTGAGAAGGATTGGAACATAGGATGAAAGCGTATGGGATTTCTTGTTATGTTTAAAAGATGGTCAGCTTCCATGTTTTTGCCCCACGTTTATGTTCATTTTTTTTTTTTTTATGATTTTTTTCACTGTCTGCATTTCAGTCTGTAGTCTGTGTCTCTGCAGTATTTTATGTCCCCCCCCCTTGCTCTTAGGAAAAACCCATTCATGTATTATTATTGTTTGTGGACCATTATCATGAGAGACTGAGTGACGACTGATGATGATGGAGTAAATGCCTCTCGCTGGCTCCAGGCTACCTCAAATTAAAACTAGGATGGCAGCAAACATGGCAGCAAAGGCGCAATAGCCGCGCTGATGGAGGCATCAGGGACTTCCAGAGGAAAGTGATGACAGAGCTCAGAGACACTCCAGCGAGGACAACTGCATGAGAAAGATCCGAGGTGGCTGAAACACAGAGAAATAGGGATCGACCGATGTGGATTTTTTTTAGTGCCGATACCATTTTTCTTTTTTTTTTTTAGTCGATGACCGTTACAGGCTGCCAATTTCCTTGAGCTGATATTTGGTATATGGCTCTATTTTGATATACTTCTTTTGCTCCCTCAATTTAGATCATAAAAATGTAAACCTTGCCACACTGGATTTGTTTTCAGAATCTGCTCTACCATTTCTTTAAAAATAATAAACAAAAACACTGTCACTTCTGCAATCATCTTACATTCATATCACCCAGATTATGTGTGCAATGAGCATCATATGGATGCATATAGAATTAGACTCGTATGGATTACGCTCTCTTACAAACATAGAATTACAGTGAGTGAAATCCAGTGTGACAGAACTGGTATTTTGAATGTTTGCCATTTCTTTTGTCCTTCATCAGCTGTGCAATGTATAAGCTTGGCATACTGAAAAATGTCACTTATTTTTTTTAAAGATTTCTTTTTTTTGGGCTTTTCCACCTTTCATTTTTGACAGGACAGCTAGGTGAGAAAGGGGAAATAGTCACTGGTTGGACTCAAACCCTGGACCTCAGCGTCGAGGCATAAACCTCTCAGTACATGTGTGCCCTCTCCACCACCGAGCCAACCCAGCACCACTTCGTTATCTCTCCTCGCCTGTTGCTTTAAATGTCGTGCAAGATTAGAGGTGTAAAAAAGCTAGCAAGAGGAAGTAGTGTCTTACTCATACTTTGCGACCCCAAATACACACTTGCTTTCCCAGCCATCGCTCTCTCCCTCCTCCTCCACTACATAATAACGTGTGCTTGACTATCCAAGAGGAGGTTGCTGTTTAAGTTATTATTAATGCCTCCCTATTTTCACTCTAATTTCCTGCCCTGTAATCTTCTCCTTTTGTAAAACTCTTAGAGGCAGCAAAAGACGCTACAATGAGATAACTTGTCTTTCAGAGCTGATACTGTCTCCAGTTTTTTTCCCCCTTAACATTAGAGTTACTGATAAGGATATAGGTTGTTTTTGTTTTTTAAAGTAAGTTTACTTTTCAATCAGTGGTCAGATAAGAGAGATAGATAAGCATTTATTGTCTCCTATAGGAGTGTTGGGCATTCAAGAGAAACAAATGGCGACACATTACACACACACACACACACACACACTAAACATACAGTTAATCTACACAGAATATAATCATACATTATCTTATCCAATGCTTCAATGAACATCTAATAACCACACACAATACCCTCCCACCTTTCCTCACATTCACAGAACAGAACCCATAGCACATCCTCCCCCTCGTATTGCACTTAATGTTGATAATGATTGCACATTTCCCGTTAACTCATGCTGTAGTCAACAACTTCTGTATTGCACAATGCCCAATTGCATACTAGCATATCAAAAATAAAATAAAATAAATAAATAAATAAATAAATAAATAAATATATATATATATATATATATATATATATATATATATATATATAGCACCAGTACCCTTTCATTGCACATCTTATAACCATAAAGTTAAGTACCACAAGTCTGTTTTAGTAGTATTAGTCACACATACATAATTGCAGCCAATACACACACACACAAACATATCTTATCTCTTATTTATTAATTTGATTGAAAGCGGCACAAATGAGAATGTGTACCTATTAAGCTTGCAGTTTGGTAACCTGTACCTTCTGCCTGAAGGCATCAGTTCAAGCTCACTAAACAGTATGTGATTTGGGTCGTTGGTCATTTTTAGACCCTGTTTCCTCACTGCCTCCTCTAAGAGCTCCTGAAGAGGAGTTGGTGGTACTGCTGCCGAAAAGTCACTGTTATTATTTATTCATCACACATACTGTTGAGAAGGATTGGAACATAGGATGAAAGCGTATGGGATTTCTTGTTATGTTTAAAAGATGGTCAGCTTCCATGTTTTTGCCCCACGTTTATGTTCATTTTTTTTTTTTTTTATGATTTTCACTGTCTGCATTTCAGTCTGTAGTCTGTGTCTCTGCAGTATTTTATGTCCCCCCCCCTTGCTCTTAGGAAAAACCCATTCATGTATTATTATTGTTTGTGGACCATTATCATGAGAGACTGAGTGACGACTGATGATGATGGAGTAAATGCCTCTCGCTGGCTCCAGGCTACCTCAAATTAAAACTAGGATGGCAGCAAACATGGCAGCAAAGGGCGCAATAGCCGCGCTGATGGAGGCATCAGGGACTTCCAGAGGAAAGTGATGACAGAGCTCAGAGACACTCCAGCGAGGACAACTGCATGAGAAAGATCCGAGGTGGCTGAAACACAGAGAAATAGGGATCGACCGATGTGGATTTTTTTTAGTGCCGATACCATTTTTCTTTTTTTTTTTTAGTCGATGACCGTTACAGGCTGCCAATTTCCTTGAGCTGATATTTGGTATATGGCTCTATTTTGATATACTTCTTTTGCTCCCTCAATTTAGATCATAAAAATGTAAACCTTGCCACACTGGATTTGTTTTCAGAATCTGCTCTACCATTTCTTTAAAAATAATAAACAAAAACACTGTCACTTCTGCAATCATCTTACATTCATATCACCCAGATTATGTGTGCAATGAGCATCATATGGATGCATATAGAATTAGACTCGTATGGATTACGCTCTCTTACAAACATAGAATTACAGTGAGTGAAATCCAGTGTGACAGAACTGGTATTTTGAATGTTTGCCATTTCTTTGTCCTTCATCAGCTGTGCAATGTATAAGCTTGGCATACTGAAAAATGTCACTTATTTTTTTAAAGATTTCTTTTTTGGGCTTTTCCACCTTTCATTTTTGACAGGACAGCTAGGTGAGAAAGGGAAATAGTCACTGGTTGGACTCAAACCCTGGACCTCAGCGTCGAGGCATAAACCTCTCAGTACATGTGTGCCCTCTCCACCACCGAGCCAACCCAGCACCACTTCGTTATCTCTCCTCGCCTGTTGCTTTAAATGTCGTGCAAGATTAGAGGTGTAAAAGCTAGCAAGAGGAAGTAGTGTCTTACTCATACTTTGCGACCCCAAATACACACTTGCTTTCCCAGCCATCGCTCTCTCCCTCCTCCTCCACTACATAATAACGTGTGCTTGACTATCCAAGAGGAGGTTGCTGTTTAAGTTATTATTAATGCCTCCCTATTTTCACTCTAATTTCCTGCCCTGTAATCTTCTCCTTTTGTAAAACTCTTAGAGGCAGCAAAAGACGCTACAATGAGATAACTTGTCTTTCAGAGCTGATACTGTCTCCAGTTTTTCCCCTTAACATTAGAGTTACTGATAAGGATATAGGTTGTTTTTGTTTTTAAAGTAAGTTTACTTTTCAATCAGTGGTCAGATAAGAGAGATAGATAAGCATTTATTGTCTCCTATAGGAGTGTTGGGCATTCAAGAGAAACAAATGGCGACACATTACACACACACACACACACACACACTAAACATACAGTTAATCTACACAGAATATAATCATACATTATCTTATCCAATGCTTCAATGAACATCTAATAACCACACACAATACCCTCCCACCTTTCCTCACATTCACAGAACAGAACCCATAGCACATCCTCCTCGTATTGCACTTAATGTTGATAATGATTGCACATTTCCGTTAACTCATGCTGTAGTCAACAACTTCTGTATTGCACAATGCCCAATTGCATACTAGCATATCAAAAATAAAATAAAATAAATAAATAAATAAATAAATAAATAAATAAATAAATAAATATATATATATATATATATATATATATATATATATATATATATATATATATATATATATATATATATATATATATATATATATATATATATATATAGCACCAGTACCCTTTCATTGCATCATCTTATAACCATAAAGTTAAGTACCACAAGTCTGTTTTAGTAGTATTAGTCACACATACATAATTGCAGCCAATACACACACACACAAACATATCTTATCTCTTATTTATTAATTTGATTGAAAGCGGCACAAATGAGAATGTGTACCTATTAAGCTTGCAGTTTGGTAACCTGTACCTTCTGCCTGAAGGCATCAGTTCAAGCTCACTAAACAGTATGTGATTTGGGTCGTTGGTCATTTTTAGACCCTGTTTCCTCACTGCCTCCTCTAAGAGCTCCTGAAGAGGAGTTGGTGGTACTGCTGCCGAAAAGTCACTGTTATTATTTATTCATCACACATACTGTTGAGAAGGATTGGAACATAGGATGAAAGCGTATGGGATTTCTTGTTATGTTTAAAAGATGGTCAGCTTCCATGTTTTTGCCCCACGTTTATGTTCATTTTTTTTTTTTTTTTAATGATTTTTTTCACTGTCTGCATTTCAGTCTGTAGTCTGTGTCTCTGCAGTATTTTATGTCCCCCCTTGCTCTTAGGAAAACCCATTCATGTATTATTATTGTTTGTGGACCATTATCATGAGAGACTGAGTGACGACTGATGATGATGGAGTAAATGCCTCTCGCTGGCTCCAGGCTACCTCAAATTAAAACTAGGATGGCAGCAAACATGGCAGCAAAGGGCGCAATAGCCGCGCTGATGGAGGCATCAGGGACTTCCAGAGGAAAGTGATGACAGAGCTCAGAGACACTCCAGCGAGGACAACTGCATGAGAAAGATCCGAGGTGGCTGAAACACAGAGAAATAGGGATCGACCGATGTGGATTTTTTTTAGTGCCGATACCATTTTTCTTTTTTTTTTTTAGTCGATGACCGATACAGGCTGCCAATTTCCTTGAGCTGATATTTGGTATATGGCTCTATTTTGATATACTTCTTTTGCTCCCTCAATTTAGATCATAAAAATGTAAACCTTGCCACACTGGATTTGTTTTCAGAATCTGCTCTACCATTTCTTTAAAAATAATAAACAAAAACACTGTCACTTCTGCAATCATCTTACATTCATATCACCCAGATTATGTGTGCAATGAGCATCATATGGATGGGTGCACTGCATATAGTTAACTGTGCAAGGGTAAAAGGCTTTCATCAACATCTACAGCCTTGATGATGCATTGCTTGCTGACATATTATAAGACAGATATAATCAGGTCATCACAAAAATGTTCTTTGACAACACATTTAAATCATTTAAGAAAGTACTTGATTTGTAATTTAAGGCTGCCATGGTGCTAGTGGTGGAGGGGCAGTGCTTGGTCTGCACGTGAACTGCAGCGTCTCCAGCAACACAGAGCTGCCTGTGGACGCCTGTCTGTAAATAATGCCGGGGAAAACTATCGGCGAACGCAGCAGCTGCGTACTGATATATCTGCGGGCGGATAAAATTGGTCTATCACTACAGAGAAAGGAAACTATTTTTAGATGATAGCAGTAGTGGGAGTACAGGTAAAGCAGAGCTTGATGGGAGTTAAGTGCTCCATCAGTTCTGGTAGATTCACAGTGAGAGGGAATTGTCATGGGAGGATATAAAAGGAGAAATAGAAAGGTAGGTTGAATGTTAGCAGTAAGAGTGGTTTAACCACTGTATTAAAAAGAGTTGGAATAAAATAAATGCATGTTTGAGAGAGAAGAGAGAAAAAACTTTACACTAAAGACCCATATATACCTCGATAGCAGTGTGACTTATCTAAAACAATTCCACCAGGAAGCATTGTAAAGTGTTAAAAAGGCAGAGCTCCAAGCACTTCGCAAATTCTTTCCTCCACATTCCTTTGATTCCTGCTTTCTACAGTGTCAGCACCCACCGTTGAATGAGACCAAATGCCCCTGTGCTGTCTGACTGATCTCATGAAATGGTGTATGAATGACACACTAATTCGTATGGCATTATTGGCGTGTAATCAAGGCGCATACTCGCTTTTTTAGCGTGTATATTAACGAGACTGTGCTGTCGGAGACAGACTGTGCTGTCGGAGATCTGACAATTCTATCTTGACAACTACCACACATTTTAGATACACACATTCATGGTCTCCAGATGATTATCTAGTGCCCTCAGGTTCAACATTTTCATGTCCAATACTTTCGTGTATGATCACATACCTGCAAAACTATTAACAACTACTACTACTACTACTACTACTGACATTCCCATTACTCACAACTGTACTTAGTAATGATGAACATGGTAAACAAACCTGCTGAACACCCGCATACAAGCTTTATCAATGTGTGCTGATGTTAGCATTTAGCTCACACGTAGCTGTACATACACTAGCATTGTTGTACATGTCTTGTTTCTCTGTATCTGGGCAAACTAAACTACAGGCGTGAAAGGGAAGTAACACATATACATGTGCTGGCAACTTAGAGTCTTTAGTTCACCTAATAATAAGCAGTTTCTACACTGTCGGAATTAACTGAACTATATAGAGGAAATCTACACCGGTAAGGTGAGAACACACAGAAATAACCTCCACACAGGAGTGATGGGGCATTGCTATGAGGTGATGATGCTCATGACTGAGCCACTGTGACACTAAATAAATATAGACAAAAAAATATATCTGATCACATTCCCTATGAGAAGGTACTCCATAAGAAAGGATTCAGATCAGCACGGCAGTACATCCCTAGCTTTTCCACTAAGCATTAGTCTTTAATTAACCAAGGAGCATGTTAAACTGTGCTCACATTTATAAACGCTGCATAGCGCTTCCTCCTCCAGTTGTAAATAGTTTTGATTAGTTTCCTGTGAGCAAGAGATAACAAGGGATTCTATTCATGGGCATATGACTGAGTGATGTGTAAAATTGTTCATTTGAGAACTAGAATGTCTATAATGATAGACAGCTGGAGGTTGCCACCCTCACACAGTACTTAGTTGTGTCAATATTTGTTAGTTTCTTCACTGGGTTTTGGTTACCACAGTGCTACCACCACACAACACTTTGGAGTCACTTAAAATGAGCACCCTGGATACAATATCCTCTTATCACTTTGGGGCAATAGCTGACACACATTTGGTTGTGGAAGATTTAAGGGTGATGTGCTATGCTTAGCTCTGAAATGTGTCTGTGTGTGTGGAGTGAAAACTTTTATTGTCAAACTGAGTTGTCAGCTTTGTTGAAAAGCCCTCTCAGGCAGCCTCTTTTTGTGTTTCTAATGTTTAATGTAGGACAGAAATTTGGAAAGATTTAAAGTGTGTGTGTGTGTGTGTGTGTGTTTGTGTGTGTGTGTTGGGCAGCGAGTTACAAAAGCCCCATTGTGTAGGTGGCTGTGACGGAGTTGGCCTCCAAAACGTTGGTTAGTTGAGGCGTGTGTGTGTGGATGGGTAGCTGGGGGTGGGCTCAGATCGTAGAGGGGGACAGGTTGTGGTAATGAATGAGCTGCAGTGTGCGTGGCTGAACTAAAAGCTACCAAGCAGTCGTCAAAATGGTCTCTGCTGTCGCCACACACCTCCTCCTCTTCCTTGTCATTGGTAAGTTTATGCAGAAGTCTTATAGAACACCTTTTTATTGAAGAAACTCACTACTCACCATTTAGAAATAGGGAAGATCTTCACATGGATTTTACCACCTTCTTTAAGTTTTAAAATACCTTGCTGGACTGTTCTAGGTGTAGCTCCCAGTGCCAAACTGTAAGTAACCTTGGCTTTGTTGAGCATTCATTATGTCTTTGTTCTGACTTTAGACTTCATTTTTGTGACCAGTTGATTATGAAGGTTACTCCCCTTGATCACTTTAACTATTAGATGTTTCATGAATAGCCATGATTGAGATCCCATATTTATCTGCTACTCTTACAAGATAATTCAAATTAAAAGCCTGTTTAGTGCCTTTGCGTAGCCTTTTCAACAGCTTGTGCTTCAAGTGTGTTTTTTAGATGAAGTGCTACAATAATGTTCCGCTGTTGAAGAGCGAGAGAAGTGAGATGTAGTCTGCATCCCGTAGATGGAGGGTGCCTGGCTCAGTCCAACAGCTGCTTTACAGTTTACACTGAACGTTTTGTCTCATCTCATTTAGTGCTTTTATTTCCTATGCCTTTGCATTTTGTTGACGTGTTGTATAAGAATTCGTGGTTCTCCCTGGTGGGTTGATTAAGTGATGCAGTCACAGTTTTAGGGCTGCAACAAAACATTTTCAGCATGGATTAATCTGTTGATCTTTTCTTTATGATTATTTTGTCTATGAAATTTAGAAAAATAGACGAAAACATTGCTATCTCTAAAACATCCTTTCAGCTAATTTATAGAGCAAACATATGTGGATATTTGCACAAAATGTCTTGTCTGCAACTCTATAAACTTTATGAGCTCAGCTGGAGAGAAGAGGAAATGGAAAACTATGTGTGCCTGTGTGCATGCAAGAGGGAGCGAGAGTGTAACCCTTACACACTACACACAACTGTGTATACACCTACACTTGTGTAGATAATTTGAGTCTGAGGGTTGTTATAGCAACAAGAAACCATTAGCTCTTTGTCCTTTATGATGGGGCAGGCAGGGCCTTTCTTCTTTCTCTGCAGCAGGATGGGATATTTGCAAAGTTGAGTAGCGATCTTGGAATTCTGGTGTTTGTTTTGTGTGTTGTGTAAGTGTACGCTGTGTGTGGTGTGTGTGTGTGTGTTGTGTGTGTGATTTGGATTTCCCTCTTGCCAAATGGCCATATGGGTTCAACTTCTTTTTCTTGAGAGTTGGATCTTTGTGAATGGGCCTTCCAGTTCCCACATCTCTGCTCTTATTGGACAATTTCTGCCAGTGGTCACAGGTCATTGGTGTCCAGGCAACGTTCTGGTAGCAGTGAGGGGTTTTGGGGTACAGAGATGTTGACATGGACACTTTGTCACCGCTCTGGCAGTTGGCTTTTTGTCCCATTTAGGAATTATTTCCTCTAAGTCTTTATTAAATCTGTACATTTCGCAGGTTTTCGATCCTTTATATTATTAGTTGCCAAAATTACTCTCCCCTCTTTTTAAGCATGCTAGCGGTATGGCTCTGGCAATGTTGGTCTGTTAGTCGGTTCCCCATTTCGGCCTAAACTAGAATATATCAACAAATATGGAATTAATTGCCATTAAATTTTATACAGACACTCATGGTCCCAAGATGATGAATGCTTTGATTTTTTTTCTTCAGCACTATTATAAAGTTGATATTTTTGTCTTTTAGTGAGATATATATATATATATATATATATATATATATATATAACTATTGTATGGATTGCCATGAAATGGTCCCCAGAGGATGAATCCAAATAATTGACTACCTTTCATCTAACGGCTAACAGGTCAAGGTTTTAACTTATTGAGTGAACTATTTCCTGAATTGATTGACACAGACTTTGTTCAGGCATGGTTTCCAGATGATGTGTCATAATGTGCCTCCACGCTTTCCTTTCTCTATCCCTTTTTTTTTTTTTTTTTTTACTTTCTTAATAGTCTCAACCCTAACTTTTATTCTCATTTTCCACAGGGAACCTGATCCCCACCACTCCCATACTGGAGGAGCGACCCTTCCAGGCTGCAGATGGAGGTGTTGGGGTGGCACTGGGGAAGAGCAGAAAGAGAGTGTTCCCGGTGCCTCACACCCAGGAGCCCAACCCCATATCTGAGGCTTACAGCTATTGCAACACTCCCAACCGCAGTGAACAGGCCTGGGAGGGTGAGGCCTGCACACTGACAAATAAAATATAATCCACGTAAAGACTGCAAGCCTGTGGATGTCATACATGGTTTTAAGCTGAACAACTTAAATACAAACTAAGATGTTAATTCTTGCGAATTTGTCAGCAGGAAGTGTCACAGCATCACTGTTTCAGAGCATAAAAACAAATTTATACCAGTTCTGCCACAGCTAGAATCACCCAATTTGATGTCAGTGTATAAATACTTAATATAAGAATAATGTTAGATTTAGTGTGTCAGGACTCGGGGGATGTGTTAATTGTGCCAAAGTCATTTCTACTAGATTGCATCATCTATAATGCTGCTCTACAGCACCGCAGCATGGAATATTGTTTTTTCCTTTTCCCCTCCCTTAAAAAGTCAGTATTGCCTGAGGCAATCATACACATATATCTTTCACCGCCTAAGACAAGTTGTACCAGCCGCAGCTAATTGAATTTTACTCTGTTTATCTCTGGATGGCAGTTTCTCCCCAAAGAAAAAAAAATCCATTCCGTCTTTTCAGATTAGAAGTTATTGAAAATCAATCACAACCAAGGCCTTTTTTCAGGTGGTGTTATTGTCCCTGTGACATGATCATTTTCAATAGTTCTTACTTTCTTATCTTCTTAATTTACTGTTAAACACACACATCCCTAGCCCGTAGTCCATTATTTGCACTCACACACAATGAACAAATTTGTTTGTTTCTCGTGCTGCTGCTGTGACATGGCCACGAGATTTGTTAAATCAACATTTGCGTTAGACAGTGATTTCTACCTTTCTTTTAAGGTATTTATCCATTACATCTCTAGGGGTTGTACTGTAGTTGTATCGTTTCTTGTCTGTCTCACACAGGTCTACATTTGTTCCGTTTTTTTTTAGCAGCATAGTTAGTTCTTTAATCATCTAACTGCAATCTTAATACACTCACCTAAAGGATTATTAGGAATACCTGTTCAATTTCTCATTAATGCAATTATCTAATCAACCAATCACATGGCAGTTGATTCAGTGCATTTAGGGGTGTGGTCCTGGTCAAGACAATCTCCTGAACTCCAAACTGAATGTCAGAATGGGAAAGAAAAGTGATTTAAGCAATTTTGAGCGTAGCATGGTTGTTGGTGCCAGACGGGCCGGTCTGAGTATTTCACAATCTGCTCAGTTACTGGCATTTTCACGCACAACCATTTCTAGGGTTTACAAAGAATGGTGTGAAAAGGGAAAAACATCCAGTATGCGGCAGTCCTGTGGGCGAAAATGCCTTGTTGATGCTAGAGGTCAGAGGAGAATGGGCCGACTGATTCAAGCTGATAAAAGAGCAACTTTGACTGAAATAACCACTCGTTACAACCAAGGTATGCAGCAAAGCATTTGTGAAGCCACAACACGCACAACCTTGAGGCGGATGGGCTACAACAGCAGAACAACCCACCGGGTACCACTCATCTCCATTACAAATAGGAAAAAGAGGCTACAATTTGCAAGAACTCACCAAAATAAGACAGTTGAAGACTGGAAAAATGTTGCCTGGTCTGATGAGTCTCGATATCTGTTGAGACATTCAGATGGTAGAGTCAGAATTTGGCGTAAACAGAACGAGAACATGGATCCATCATGCCTTGTTACCACTGTGCAGGCTGGTGGTGGTGGTGTAATGGTGTGGGGGATGTTTTCTTGGCACACTTTAGGCCCCTTAGTGCCAATTGGGCATTGTTTAAACGCCACGGCCTACCTGAGCATTGTTTTTGACCATGTCCCCCCCCCCCTTTATGGCCACTATGTACCCATCCTCTGATGGCTACTTCCAGCAGGATAATGCACCATGAATCATTTCAAATTGGTTTCTTGAACATGACAATGAGTTCACTGTACTAAAATGGCCCCCACAGTCACCAGATCTCAACCCAATAGAGCATCTTTGGGATGTGGTGGAACGGGAGCTTCGTGCCCTGGATGTGCATCCCACAAATCTCCATCAACTGCAAGATGCTATCCTATCAATATGGGCTAATATTTCTAAAGAATGCTTTCAGCACCTTGTTGAATCAATGCCACGTAGAATTAAGGCAGCTCTGAAGGCAAAAGGGGGTCAAACACAGTATTAGTATGGTGTTCCTAATAATCCTATAGGTGAGTGTATTTATGAATTTATAATAAAAAAAGCATGTTTTAATAAGTTATGGAACAACTTAATCTGATATTAAAATAGCACTTCTTTACTCAACTCATTACATTGGAAAACTGTGGATGCTGATGAGAGTTTCCTCTGACAGGTCACAGTCCTGCTGACTACAAGCTGCTGTCTGTCCAGGTTATGATTCGCCATGGTGACCGCTACCCACTCTACTACATCCCCAAGACCAAACGGCCCGCCATCGACTGCACCTTGTCCATCAGCAGGTACACACACGCTTACTAGAAAATTATAATAAAACAATATGTAGTATGTATGAAAGTATCATGAATACCTTTAGTTATAATGCAATCTAAAACTATCACTGTGCAATAAATTAAATACTATTGTGAAGCTTATAGTGTTCAGTTTTTGTGCAATACCTTTGTCAGCTTTTTTCTGTTGCTTTTTTTGCTTTTTTAGCCAGAATTTTCTTTCATTCATTAGTTTATTTCACAGGGACACAGTTAACCTGGATGCAAATTTGAATCTGTGGTCGGCAGTGTTCCAAATGTTAAATGGCATCCTAAAACATTTATAAAAATTACATTTGCTACAAAGTACATAGCAACAAACAACATGTATAAGGCAAAACAAGCAATTTGCTAAATCTGCTAAAAGGTTGTCTGGATGGATGTATATGACAAAGAAAGGAAAGGACCCCTTCCTTTCCTTTCTTTGTCATATACAAACAGACTTGTGATATTGTGACAGATTTATATACATCATTGAATTGCATTATAGTGGTGTTTATGGAATGTTGCCAGCCTCATAATGCTTCAATTAAGGAATATTATAAAGAGGACAAACAAACAAAGAAATTGAAAAGCTTAATGAGGATTATTCTTCCACTTTTCATTTGTTTCTAGAGTCTGAAGATAAAGGCTTTATTCCCACAGTTTCAATTAATCCAGGTCAGAGTGAAGGGCACAAAATACCACTGGGATCCGAGCAGAGTCTCAGCAGTCTTTGTAATGCCTAATGAGGAAACCTGCTGGAAAGCGTGAGAGAGTGAGACACCAATTACTGCAACAGCTTCCCAAATCCTCCTACAAAAACTGCTAGCTTGATAGCAGCTGTCAGAAAATGAGCTTAGTGTTTTAAATAGAAGGTTGTTTTTTTTTCTTCTTCTTTTTTTAGGTATTTGTGAGGCTTACAAAAAACTAATTTGTTTTACTTTTGAAATCAGGATCTGTATAGGCATTAAACTCAAGAATTCAGCAATTCCCTTGGTTTCCCAGAGTTATTGCACACGTCAGCAGTAGCAGGTGGGTTTGTTTTGCTACATCTGTTCCGCTGTTCTTTGGTGCACATGGATACACACATATAAATGCAATGTTTACGTGTGTGAAGTCTGTTGAAGCAGAGTTGCTGTCGGTCTTATCTCATTTGATTTGAGCAACAGTTCTGCCACTCAGTTAGATAAAAAGGTGGGTGGAAAATACACACAAACTCAAATTAATATAATCTTCGGTAACACTTTACACAGTCAGGATGCCTGAACCCTAATCTTAACCCTAACATTAACCATTATTTATGATGTTTTATGACACATTCATGACATTGTCATGTCACTGTTATGTAGAAAACTTCAAGTGAAGTGTAACCTAATCTTCTTTAATTCATCATGCATCATTCTCTCATCTGTATCTTTCTCTCTCTCTCTCTTTTCAAGAGGAGAGTTCCTGATAGGATGTTATTAAAAGCCTGCATGCCTCTGCACTTGAGCTTCAGAAGAAGTCTAAGATCAGCACCTTCAAACCCAGTTTCTCTGTGTACAATAACCTTTATGCAAACTTAATGTGGATAGACATCTTCTATGGTAATAAACTGCTATTTTTGAATCCAGAATATTTAGTTTGACCAAAAGGTTTTTTGATGTGTGCGCACACATCCTCTTGCATGATTTATTTATTCCACATGGTCAAGTCCCTGTGACCAATCCCCTGTTTTGGGCTGTGTACCTGAGTTCAGATTTAGCCAATGTTTAATTTTTCACAAAGCTTGCAATGCAACCACATCAGCCCCTTTGCACATCTGGACGGAGCGGGCAAGCTGTAATCTTTTGAGCTGGCACGGTGACACATAGTAGCATTTCAGAGTGATAGGAAGCAGGTGATCTGCTATGCACATGGAATTATTTCAATATTTTCAATACCCTTGATCTTTGAACTTAAGCTGAAAGTAGGCCATCCAGTACACAAGCCTCTTATTATTGGAGGTTGGGTTCCATTCAGAAATTTTGTGCATGTGCTGTGGGTGTGTGTGCTGGCACCAGTATATGGTGGCTGTCATTGTTGTCAACTTTGGAAAACCATGTCGAAACCATAAATATGGCATTTCTGTTTGCTCCATGTATTCATTTGAGGAACATGTGTTCTCTTTAGTGAAGCAAAAGCGTCATTGGATGTTTAAGTCACATGCTTTATGGACGTCAACACTGATGTGTCTTTTTACATTGCACTTTGTTGCATTTTGTTTTTATGGATTATCAAATTTTCACACTTCAGCTACGTAAGTGTAAAAATGTTCTTGCATATTTTTTTCTTTTAGTGGGAAAGGTTACAGTTGACATCCATTCTCGGGACAAATGACTGCAAGTTGCGGGTACTTACTGCTTTCTACTGTTTAATAATGTTTTAATAACTGTTTTCCAGCGCATTTGTAACGTTGAACTAGACCCAACCTTATAGAGCCATTAGCATTGCTGTAGATTCTCTGTAGTCTCAAAGAGAAGCGCTGCTATTAAACGCTTAACTGAGTTAAGTTTTATGGGATAGAACTTCTTTAGTAAAAGCTTAGAAATGTTGATATTACTGAGCCACCACACTGAGGCTAAATAAAGTTTATCAAGTAGATAGTTTTAGAACTAGGTAGTAGGCTGTTTTTATTTAGACCAGGGTGTAATTACAGGGATCTGAACTAGCATATGCCCAGGCCTGGATCCTTAGAGAGAGAGAGAGAGCTCAGTCGTGTGTGTGTGTGTGTGTGTGTGTGTGTGTGTGTGTGTGTGTGTTGGCACCAGCTTGCCGACCCACTGTCTCTGTCTGCGGTTAACTGAGCTCTTTTCAGCAGGGAACATCTCCTCTCTCTTTCATCTTCCACCAATACAATCGTCAAGGTTTTGTCTTTCTGCATCCCATTTACTTTCATTTCTGTCTTGCACTCTCCTTCTGTTTAGACCACATCGTCTCATTTCCTTTTCTGTTATTTCCTCCCCCTCATTTATAAAACCTCTTTTTTCTCATCTCTCGATTTCTACCTCCCCCCTTACTAATCTCTTTCCCTGTCCTATCTAGTGATAATAATACCCGCTTAATGTAATTGGGCTCTGTAATCTTTGGTTAGCAACAATCATCCTAAAAGACAGCCTGGCTTGCTCTGTGTCCACACTGGTGTCCCTGTCCGCTGACGTCTAGTCTCCCACTGTAGCCAATTAAATCTAGATTGCCCCAAACTCCCCCCAGCAAACTGATTTGCTGATGACAGAGCAGAATGGAGCGCTGGTTGGCACGATATCTTACTCATTTCACCACTCCCATGTGTTCATGTGCCTTGTTGTGCATATATTACTGTGTAAGTAAATATTAGAGTGCAGAGAGAGGCAAGTGGATAGATGGTGACAACAGCCGCCGATGTGACGTGACAACAAAAGAAAGCAATGCCCTCAAAAACAGAAAATTATAGGCTAGTGTTTTTAAAAGAGATCTCAAACCAGAGTATTGCTAAGCTTTTTATTTTGACAGGAAAAAAAGGATATTGTGTAGTAATGAATGTAGCAATGAATGTAGCTATGATTGTCTGTGTAGCTGGTGGCTGTAGATTGTTTACTGTGTTCAGTCAGTTATAATAATTACAATCGTGATTTAAGGGTACTGTAATGACAGAAGGTCCTTTTTTTATGCTGTGTTCCTGAACCAGTCCATGATCACTATGGAAACTGTGTGTGTGTGTGTGTGTGTGTGTGTGTGTGTGTGTATTTGTGTGCCTTTGTGTGCTTGAGTGTGTGTGCTCCTTTTAATCTGAGCGAGTTGAACGGCAGCTCCCACAGATTTGTTATATTAAACTGTAATCTTCATCATCTCTAATCTGTCCGACTGCTCCTCTCGCTGTGTGTGTGTGTGTGTGTGTGTGTGTGTGTGTGTGTGTGTGTGTGTGTGTGTGTGTGTGTGTGTGTGTGTGTGTGTGTGTGTGTGTGTGTGTGTGTGTGTGTGTGTGTGTGTGTGTGTGTGTGTGTGTGTGTTCGTTCCAAGGCAATACATTCTTTCATCTTTTTATATTTCCATCTCCCATATTCCCTCCCACACATATTGAACTGTGCATTAGTCTTGCAGGGTTGTGTTAGAGAGACACCTGGTGGCAGTAACGTACTGAATATGGAAATGCAATTTGAGATATTGAGATTCATAACCTAAAGATATTCGTAGAAAAACAGAGAATCCTCACATTTGAGCAGCTGGAGCCAGAGCATGTTTGATTACAGTTGATTAATTAACTTACAGTTTGAGTTCTACCAGTGTGGAACAAAAGCATGGCCATGACATGTGTAATTGTACAGTATGTGAAGTGTTAAGTATGAGGCTGCAACTACCATGGTCCATTACTCAAAAGATATTTAATTTACAATGATTTCAGAGAGATAAAAGCAAAGCACATCCAAAAGTTGATTGACTAGTGATCCTAAAAACTGAAGCACATTAATGGAGTTTGGCCAATGCTTATTTCATTACTCACATTTGCACTGTTCCTACTGTTACATGTCAAAATGTCTGCTGTGAAAAAGGCCTATTTCTTAACATGTGAAAGAATTGTGGGCCATTCATAAAAAAGTTTACAACTTAATTGTGGAGGCTTTGTTTAAGCAAAATCAATTTTTTTTTTTGCTGTAAAGTGACTTATGTTTTTCTTTTTTGGGTCATGATTGTATTTTAAACCAAAATAATTTTCTAAAATGTATTTATGCCTCATTCCATCCTGCATGTTCCTTAAAAATATCTTGTTGCCAAGAGGTTAGACACAGTCTTTAAATCCACAGGGCTGATCAGGCCGCTGCTGTTGTCAGTGGTAAAAGCTGTGGCTTTCAATTCAATTCACTTTATTCATCCCCAGGGGGCAATTAAATGACACAAAGAGCAGCATATTTCACTACATTCAATACATCAACAATAAAACAAATATATATATATATATATATATAAATGAGAACGGGGATGGCATGAGTGCATCAGCCATCAGTCTACAAAGTGTTATAGTGCAATCCAAAATCATGGCCACCAACAAAACTCTTGTCTTATTGGGTTTCAATTTCTGGATATATTACAACACACCGAATGGCTTCGCTCGCATCGTTCTCAGCCACTCTGTCTGTTCGCTGATTGGACCGGTAAAGATTTGACCGTAGAAAACCCAAGAATATACCACAGACCTAGACCTACTGAAGGAAAATGAAAATTGAGCGGTAGTACGAAGGATGGCGGAGCCGGGCTAATGTTCTTCTGCCTTGGAGTAGATCTTATTACAACCGACGGCCACAGCCGTAACAGCAGAAATGAGCAGCCATCTAGCCATTAATATAAATTTGGTACACTGATAAAGTCTTGTGCTTATAATGATAATAATAATAATGTATACTTTATTAATCCCACAAGGGGAAATTACAATTTACACTGTTGTTATTACACACAGGCCTGAATTACACAAACATGCTTAGTACCCATACATACATACATACATACATACATACATACATACGTAAATGGAGAGATGTCAGAGTGGGGGGGGGTGCTGCCCATGGAAAGGCGCCCCGAGCAGTTGGGGGTTCGGTGCCTTGCTCAAGAGCATCTTGGCAGTGCCCAGGAGGTGAACTGGCACCTCTCCCGCTACCAATCCACCACCATACTTTGGTCCGTAAGTGGACTTGAACCAACCCAACTCCCTACGGACTGAGTTACTGCCACCCCCCTTATCTGAAAAGGATAGTGGATCAGTTCTGTCTCTTACCTTTTACCTCACCACCCTCAGGAAGCCTTCCCACCCGCTGCTGAACTCCTTCATCCGTCACATGGGCCAGGGAGGTCGCGGCCACTGGGAGTCTACACTGGCCTCTGTTCCCCGTCTGCCCAACCACAGTGCCTGTGAGATGGGAGAACTCACGCAGACAGGTAGGCAAGGAACCAGGCGTTTTTCTCTTCATCATCAACCAGAGCTGAACTTTCATAGAATTACATGTTCATGTATAATTGTGTACAATCTGCTTCAAATGTTGCTTTAGAGACTTCATTCCAACCAGTGTTACTCAAAAATTTTTTTGCATTAGAACTTTTTGTGCCTCTTGACACGCTTTGTTAAGTACAAATGTCAAACAACGTTTCTATTTTTTTCCAGGTGTGGTGCAACATCTGCGCAACGGGCAGCTCCTCCACCAAGCCTACAAGCGTCACAATCTTCTCCCCTCCGACTGGTCGCCCCGCCAGGTGTGGGTTGAGACCACAGGGAAGAGCCGCACTCTCCAGAGCGGACTGGCCTTCCTCTATGGCTTCCTCCAGGACTTTGATTGGACGAAACTGACCACACGGCACCAGTGGAGCACGTTGTTCTGCGGCTCGGCCTGCGACTGCCCTGCCAGAAACAGATACCTGGAGGAAGAGCAGAGGAGGCAGTATCGCCTCAGAGTAAGTGATACTGAACTCGAGAGGACTTACGCCGATATGGCACGCACTTTGGGTCTGCTCAACCGCCAGCTCCGAGCAGCAAACCCCATAGACTCCCTGCTTTGCCACCTGTGCCACGGCATTTCTTTCCCTTGTGTTCCCATGGCAGATGGCACCAGCGGATGTTTGACAATGGCACAGTTTGCTGTGATTCGTCGACAGCAGCTAGACGATGAGGTGGATCGGAGAAGAGTGGGGCTGTACCGTAAATATGCTATCCTGGCCATGTACCCCTACCTCAACCGAACTGCTGCCAAGATGGAGCGTGTTTCCAAGGACAATGAGGCTGGCAGACCGCATCGTGCAGGGAGTGAGGAGGTCTTCACCCTGTCTTCAGCTCACGACGTTACCATGGCCCCGTTGCTGAGCGCCCTGGGACTGGAGGAGGCACGCTTCCCTCGTTTTGCAGCAAGAGTAGTCTTTGAACTGTGGAAGAGTCCCCAGCCATACAAGGACAACCGAAGAAGCGGGCTGGCAAAGGCGAGAAGTCTAAGGCGAAAGACGGGGAACTGTTCATCAGGGTGCTGTACAATGGCGAGGATGTGACCTTTCACACCACCTTCTGTCGCTCCCATGACCGCCACGCCAGCCAGCCCCTCTGCCCTCTGAAGAACTTCCTATCTTTCGTCAGGAGAGACATGTTCAGTGTTGTCAACGCTACGTCCTACCAGGAGGCCTGCTACAGGCGCCCTGGTTGACAGATGGACAGAACGGTGACTGAGTAAGGATGCAGAGCTGGCAGATGGTTGTAATTCTCTTTCTATTTTTCACTTTTGAAAATGATGCACTTTTATGCTGCTTAGTGTCCTAAAATTTCACATATTTTTAAAAGTAGTCATTTACATTCCTGAGCACAAAGTGAGTGGCAAACACACACACACACAGTGCTGTACGTCATATCTTTATAAAGATTTTTAACCTTTTTACAAACTTCTTTTTTTGAATTCTGGACAGCATGTTTTGTGAAACGTAAGAAATAGGCAATCCAAGGGAAGTTCTATGGCACTTAGCCACTTTATTCTTAAATTCCATAATACCATGGAATTGTAAAATTCCATTATTCCCAAATTCTTGCAAGAAAATGGATTATTGAAGCTGGAAATACAATGTTGGATTAATCATTCCTGAGAAATATTTTGTTTATAATTAATCTTTTCAATGAAAATTACACTTTGGGCTAGTTTTGGCCACGTTACTCACCAGGACTCATTTGTCACATAGCATGTCTTTAGTTTTTTTTGCAGTAGGCAATCTGTTTAATGATTAGGCTTACTTTTTCTTTGTTTTAGTAAAACTGACTGCGGTACTTCGAAAGTGACAAGTGATTTCTTTCCTTACATTTATTTACAACTACAGAACATCTGTATTTATATAAATTAGTGATATAACTGATCACATTCCACTTTTTGTTTTTGCTTGTAGCAAACGGAATCTAATAAAGGTTTATTGTGAGCAGATGTTTTTATATCAGTTGCTGAGAAATGTTTTTTGTTATAAAGAATACATATACTGTATGTCTATTATGGTGTGTGTATGTATATATGACTTTTCTCATTACATGAATCTACCACTAGATGGCACATTAGTTCCACATATCCTCATTCCAACCTAGTCTAACCCATCTGCTATCAGTTATCCACTTTGTCAACAGTGCTGCAGGAGCACAGGACACAGTCAATACATTTATATAAATGTAAAACCCTTGAGTGCCTATTCCCCCACCACTAGACAAGCCATGTGTCATCATCATTAAGCACATAATACAACGCTGACAAGATATCAATTGTACAGCTCATTTTTAAAATTGCCTCACCGTACTCACCCTGTTTTTTTATCCAGAATCAGGAGAGTATTGACGGGAAAAATGCAATGACAAAAGTGAATCAGGTAAATTATATTTGCAGTATATGGATGTTATTTGTCCTGGCAGTAGACGGCTATTTTCTAGTGATTACACCGGTACACAATTGCAAAGGCAACAGTTTTCATTTTGTTACGCTATGAAGGCAGGCGTGCTGGATTATTTTTAGGAATTTGTGAGATATGATAGAATTCCTTAGATTATACCAAAAGTGTACATTTCATGGATTCATATAATTATATTGTTGGACAGATGCAAAACTACAATTAAATTTTTTCAAGTATGAACATTTTTTAATATAGACCAGTGGATTACAAGTCACATTCCCTTCTGTTGCTGAGTCACACCATGAACTTCAGTTAACATCTCAATCCCAAAGTTGAGGCAGAGCGCATGAATCAATGCAAATTTATTCCCAAACTTTCCCCAGTCAGGTCCAAACCTTCTCCCGGGCCATTTCCCATATTATGCCATGACGTCAGGGTTGTTAATGATAGGAGCTAACCTTCTCCGGCCGACCCGATTCCTCCCCCTCTTGTCCTGCCCTCTCCCACCAACGCCTTGCACTGTAGGCCCTGACACTCCTCTGCCACCCACGCCTCTGATGTCAACCCGCCAGACCAGAGGTAAAGCAGCAATTTCCTCCCACCGCAACACGCTCAAATCTTTGATGTTGTTCCGCTGCCTCTGCTAGAGCCTGTTTGTCTGGCCCAAGAACAATGTTCACTTGACCCAGTCTGTCTACAAAATCCTGCATAAAGATTTCCAAACCCACCCAGGTTGTCCCGCTTCAGAGCAACTGAGTGCGTTTATGTGTGTGTAGGAGATGAGAAGACACATGACTGACAGCTCAGACAGTAGGAGATGATCATTGTGGTCAATGCTGAGAAGAAGTAAAGATGGGAGAGAGGGAGAGGTTGTGGTTATGGTTCGACAACCACATGGAATTATCCCCGGACTCTCTTTTCTCCAAAACCACATTTATACCCACAGGTCGGAAGAATTAAAGAGAGAGAGATAAGATTTCATGTTGTGAAGAGGTTTTGCAGTAGGAACAACAGCTACCAGACTCGGAAGACGCGGAAGATGCCAAGTGTTGACCAGGGGGAGCAGCTCGGCTTTAGGTCAATGCCACCACTAACAAATGACTCTGGCTTCCCACGGTGGGTCTCCTAGCTCCAGTCCACTATAATTTGTGTGTGTGTGTGTGCGCCACTGGTGGTTTTCTCCAATGTTAACCTTTTATTAAGCCCTTTACTTTAGCAAACAACTTGGCTACCATGCATGTATGTGTTTCTGTGTGAGTGAGCATCCAGTTTGAATGGGTTGTGTTTAATGCTAGATGCACTTACCTGTGATTTATTGAGATGGGAGCTCGTTAGCTAAAACAATCAGGATTTATGAGTCTCTCTGTGCTGTAAGTGACGCCAGAGGCTTCGCCCCACACAGATGCACACAGCCGGGCTAATTGAGTTTGGTTATTACTGTCTCATTCCCCTATCAAGGGCTCGTTCAGTCGGTCATCCATCACAACACACATACACACACACATGCTCAATAAAACCAGTTTGTGCATTTTCTTCTTCCTGCACAGTATTTGAGCACTTTTTCTTAAGGTGTGTCTGGCTGCCATTTTTACCATTTAAGTGTGTGTGTGTATCGCTCTTGTTGCCATATACCAGCATGCATGTCCACCCTGATGTCTCTTGCCCTTCTTCGATGATTTTTGTGTCTTTTATTATCCTCACCCGTGTCTTCGTCTTCTATCTTTAGATGTTGCATGCTCTGAATGTCTGGGTGTGTCTCTAGCAGGAATTGATACTGTGTTTGTATGTGTGTGGCTTCATGTAAGGCACTTCAAATGCAAATGTCTAAAGACCCCCTCCCCTTCACCCCCCCATATCACTCGAGGGAAAATGAGACGGACAGACGAATGGAACAGACATTCATACCAAACACAGAGAAGTGATAGAGGTGCATACAAATGTACAGCAAGTCAACGACGGGTAGTCAGAGATGAGGGGAAAGGGGGAGAAAAGCGTTTGGTAAGTGGGTCAGGCCTGTCTGCCATCCCAGGCACATACACACAGTGTGCAGTCCTTAGAGAGAGACCCAGACTGTACAACATGCTGCTGAGAGGAGAGACGACAGGAGGAGAGGAGAGTTGAGAGGAAAATCTAATGAAGTACAAGGTTGCAGATAGATCGGAGGAAAGGGGATGAAAAGCAAGAGTGGCTGATGTGTTTCGCTCTGATCTGAAAGGTTCAGTTCAGTCAAATCACACAGAAACACATGTTCCCGATGACATCTAGTGGTATGTAGCTATGGTGATGGTTTGGGTTTTATCTGTCAGTTTTGAAAGCCGTTTTATCACCGGTGAATCAGGTCCTGACGTTGTCTAAAGTTGACCTTTCACAAATGGAGCACACAACAGAACATTGTCAGTGTCCACGCGTTCTCACTTACTGGGAATACTCTTTGGTTGAGCTGAGGGTCTCTTACTGTTCCTTGAATTTGTACAATTTCAGCGTTTGCCCTTACTGACAGAATTTCCCTAATCTTGTCATCTCTGTAGTTAGACATTTTTGTTGGTGTCTTTGTGTAAATGGCCCTTTCTCCACCCTCAGGTCTTTGTATTCTTCAGATTTCACGCCAGCCGCATGATAGAAATGTCATCACCACGCCTACTCGCCGCTATGAATTCTCTGGACAATGACTTGCTGTATTTACACTTTGGGCTTAATTGGACACTTCACAGACTTTGTACTAGGTAGCTGGCAGGGTAAAGTCTGTTTTAATGTCTAGTCCAACTGATTTGGACATTTGCATTGTCACTTACAGCTTCAATGTCTAGATAAGTTCTGGGTTGCAGTGCACGTGTGAAAGGGACTTAAGATTTCTGCCCCCATCTCAATACTGTGTACAGTTTTATTTGGAACTACTTTCTACCAACAACAATATCTGGTAGATTCAATCAGCTTCTCCAGTGTGAACTAAATACTCAAGTTCAAATACAGTTTTCAATATATTATATATATAATATTAAACATTTATTTTAAAGGGGGGAGGTTGACTATTTGTATGTGCTACACCTACAGTATCAATACAATATAGCGACTTACGGTAAGCATCCATCTGAACCTTTCGTTGTGTTATTACAATAACTCCTTTTCATTCATGCATTTTTATTAGAGAACATTTCTGAGTGACTTACAGTGGTTACAGGAGGCAGAGTAGTTGGGTTTGACTTGTGATAGAGGTCCTGCGTTAGACTCTGACACCACAATACTGAATGTGCTCCAGTCCTGCTGCTGTGCAGGTCAACACACAACAATGAGTAATGACTCCAAAGCCTCTTGCTCCCTCCTTCACTTGCAACATTTTTCCTGAAGCATGTCCTTATTTGCTGTACAGCCTCTGCTAGGCTTTGCCTTGTTTGCTTCCATTGTATGCGCGGCAGCCTGCTTACGTCTCTGGTAAACATGTTTTGGGAATAGTAGCTAATCCATCATGGGCTTCATACTGAAATATTTCTCCCCCCCAGGGCCCTGCAGTGCTGCGGTATCAGGTGGAAGGGTTCCTCTTCCTGTCTTTGTGGGCAGGTTCCTGGCCGAGGGGGACAATCTCCCAAATGGCCCCCAGTGGTTTGAGCCATACAACCCATGGGCGACACTACCTGTTCCACCGCAGCCCTGGCCGGCGCCACTCTGGGGCTTGTGGAAGGGTGTGTCCATGTGTTTGTTTGTATGCATCTTGTGGTTACAAGTAACAAGAAAACTGATTTATGTAGCCGAGAATACGATTTCAAGAGTTTCACAAAAATTAATTGCAGCCCTGCTATAATGATTGCAGAAATGTACCAAAGATGAGGTGTCAAATTTTAATTTGATAAGATTTAACTGCATGTCTGTGAGCCATGAAGGGTGTGGGCAGTGGCACACGCCACACACACACACACACACACACACAGGTGTAGTGTTCCTCGCGAGCTGAACTGATTTTAAATTGAATCTCTCTTGTCCACGTTGTGGGTGACCTTCCCATTCAGAGCTGAGGAGTGTTCCAGAAAGCCAATATAGCTGCCGTGATTTCTTTCTCACAGAGTCAGACAGTGACAAGCATGGAGAGAGAGCCAAAGAGACAGGAGCGAGAAGCCTAACTCAGATTCTTTGCACATTCCTTGTTCCTATTCTGACCTCGTGCGTGATTCAAAAGGTGGCACCAAAGAAATGGGATCAAAAATCTTAATAGGTTATTTGTCATGTATTACATGGGAAATGGATATTTCTAGTTTAAGCTTGAAAAACGTGTGTGTGTGTGTGTGTGTGTGTGTGTGTAATTAAGGATTCACTATGCTTCAAATAAAGTGCTTGTCCGATCGTTGACTTTGAAATTGGCCCTGTGCTTTCTGAAATGGACTATAAGATATCTATGCTTACTTCATGCAGCAAACAGTCCATGGAGGTGATTGAACCAGGAGTTGAACCTCTCTTAATCTCTCTTTTTAAATCTACAGTCACTTTTTAGTGGGCACAGCCAAATAAAGCACCATGAATGTCTTTGTGGAGAAACTGCCCGAAAGTGGTGTGCCACTATTTTGTAAGATTAATTCTGTATTGCCACTCGTTATGAAGACAGGCTGTCCACCCCACCTTTGTGTTGCCATTCATGACAGCTGTAAACATTTTCTTACACTGTGTGAACTAGTTTCAAGTATATCACCCCCGCCTTTAGGCATTTAAGGGACAATGCAGAGAGACTGACACATGAGGCACGGACACTAACATTGCCCAGGAAAGACACATTTGAAGAACTCCCATCATGGCGGGGAACAGCCTAACCACGGATGGCTTTCTCAACAGCACACAAAGACAAAAGTTCACATCTACTACCACTGTGGGTGAATAGGAGGATGAATACATCGGCATCAAAACCAAGGCCCAGAAGACGAGATGAATGTAGTAAAACAAAGATTGCCAAAGCTGTGCTTCAGAACATAAAGAGAAAGGAGAGCATGTTGTAAATGGGGTGCTGTGCTGAAGCCAAAACGGTAGATTTTGTTGTCTACATTACTATTTAATTTTAGTTTGGTTATTTTTCAAGGTGAAAGAAGTATCACATTACACAACGTTGTGCAGTGTTGAAATGAAAGTGAACTAAATGCGTATAAATCCATTGAAGGTCATGTAAAAGAGAGAACAAAGTGAGAACTCTCAAAAGCAATAATCTCCCATCAAACTACCAGGCTAATGGGGCCCGAACTATTTCAGTCTTGATTAGACAAAGAAGAGACAGCACCTTAATGAGTGCCACTCACCAAGGGATAGCACTGCCTTTGCTCTGAAATATATTCCAAGTTACATGCTTGTAATCACCGCTGATTATTGTTTCTGCCTCTTGGACAAAATACCTCAATTTATTCCTTGTTCCTGCTGTTGACTTTTCAGGCTCCTAAAATATACTTAATATTACGTTGCCAATAGCTATATTTCTTTTTTTGTTTTTCCTTTTATGTTTGGTGAAGCTTTGTAAAAAATCTAGGACATAGCCATGTTTCAAGCCCATTTAATATTCAGTCAGCAAAGGCACATATACAGATTATATGGCGCATATTACCAGGCCTGGTCACAGTAGAAAGTGGCACAGCAAAATGAATCTGCATGTCTTTAATAATTAGTTCTAGAAGTATGGTGTATGGTAAGGCAGGTACTCTGTTGAAGTTTAAAACTGGTGGATCTGCCCAGAGCCACTCTGGATCTGCCATAACCAGGTGCGTAGTCGGTAATGGGCCAGGGCAGCACTGGCCCGCCCACTTTACTCGCTGACCCGTCCAGCCAAGTTTGATCTAAATATGTTTTATTATCAAAAATATTCAAATGTATGTTTAAAAAAAATAGTAACAGAAATACTGTAGTTGTGTGTTTTTAATGTCAATGCTATGGTAACAACAGGCCCTCTGCCTTCAGCAGCTAACATTAGCTACCTGGTTTTATAGACAGTGTATCATGGATGTGTTAAGCAATGTACTGTTAAAAGTTACTGCGACAACAATGGCTTCTCTTTAAAGTGCTACGTGTTTGTGTTTTGCCCACATTAAATAATAAGATAACCGATCTGTGAGTGATGTAGTTTTTAGTTTTCTTTGATCCTGTCACTGCCGTGGACTCGATACACTGTCTAAGAGTTGGCGCTTTGCTGGACACTTTTCATTATATCTTTCAGTATTCAAACAATGCTTGGCTGGAAGTTTTCATTCTTTGATTTTCTTTTACTTGCTGCTCATGTTCTGGCCATAGTCCTGAAGCAACAATGCTGTTATGAATGCACAAAGGATATGTTACATGTGTGACTGCTGTCCAATGTGGGCTAGTCTACTGTATGTCCTACAGGATGTAAACGCTTTCTCTGCTGTTTGGGTTCATGTTTAGTTGCCACTTTGTGCCATAAATTGGTTCATTTTATAACCGTGCTGTGCAGAGCCAATGCTGCTGGTTCTGCTACTGCAAATATATTGTACTTTGAATAGGTTAAAATCAACAGGTTTTTATCTATATTGTTGTGTACAAACTTTTTAGAGCTTTGTTGGTTGAGTGTGTTGTAGACAGTACTGCCATTGCTGTTGTAATGCAGTATGTTGAAAGGTAAAATTGTTGTTTGTTCTTCTACTTCTCTAACGCCTTTTGAAAATGGCCCACTCACTTTTGCACTGGCCGCCCAAAATACTATTTCTGCCACTGGTCATAACCAATCGCTAACGTTTGGTTGTGATGTCTG
>JABXJD010000385.1:0-65000 GCA_013375575.1 Percina caprodes
TCTTTACTTAAAGTACATTTTAAATGAAATGTGATTTATTTGATTTATTCTATCAAAGTATTGGTACTTTTACTTGAGTACAATGTGTTTGTACTTTTCCATCTCTGCTAGTACAACCTTTCTGCAGCCTTTACACATGAGGACTCTGGTTTCTGTTTCCTGTTCAGGGGTCAGTGTGAAAACCTGGAACATTTACCTGATCGACGACGGCCTGGAGGAAAACCACGAGACGCTCAATGTCACCCTGAAAAACCCCAAAACGCCATCCTGGGACAGAGGACGTCCGCCAGCGTGGAGATCATCGACCCAAGAGGAGGTAAAGCATCCATCCATCCATCCATCCATCCATCCATCCATCCATCCATCCATCTACCCATCCATCCATCCATCCATCCATCCATCCATCCATCCATCCATCCATCCATCTACCCATCCATCCATCCATCCATCCATCCATCCACCCATCCATCCATCCATCCACCCATTCATCCATCCATCCATCATCCATCCATCCATCATCCATCATCCATCCATCCATCTACCCATCCATCCATCCATCCATCCATCATCCATCCATCCATCTACCCATCCATCCATCCTCCATCTACCCATGCATCATCCATCCATCCATCCATCCATCCATCCATCCATCCATCCATCCATCCATCCATCCATCCATCTTTGTCCGCTTATCCGGTATTATTGTTTTTTGTCCATAACAAATACCTGCTGTCTCTCAGGGCGGTGTGATCCAGATGACCTGAGGGTGGAGGAGGACAGGAAGCAACCCCCACTGTCTCCTCCTCTCCCTCCCCTCCGCCTCCTCCCCTCCCGGACCGCCCCAGACCGCCAGAGGACCCCGTCACCGACATTGAGGCGGAGCTGCTGTGGGAGAACCAGCCTCACCCTCCCAGAGGCGACGTCCCAAACCGCCGGCCCTACCTGGACTACGGCGAGGGGGAACCACAGGACCAGCCGGCCCCCGGCAGCTACAGCCACGTCCTCCACCACAGCAGGCTGCCCACGGGGGGGGCTACGGGGGGGTCCACTGGGCACAGCGTCAGACATGGAGGATTCAAAGTGAGTGGTTCTTCCAGTTTTTGCCGCAAGAAATCCTTCACACCACACTGTAACTAATCTGTGAAATATACAGTTATTTCCTTTAGATTTCACAGGAATATTAAAGAATTAAAGGAACTTGCTGGACAATCGTTAGGTTACTGTAAGTTCTACGTTACATTTCTACAGTGTGTGGTGATATCTTAGCCTGACGTCAGTTTGAGTCAGCTACCCATGAGCCACTGTTATTTTAAAATCGTAGTACTTTGTGTTGGTGTAATGTTTGTTTTTTCACGTTTTTGTGTTGTTTTTTCGTCTTTTTCTAACGTTTTTGTTGCCTTTTTTAGGCTTTTTATGTCGGGACAATTCTTTTTGACGTTTGACATCTAAATGTCCGCGTGCGTATAGGAAAACTCCCGCGTAGATTGTTAGATGGATCAGTTCTGCTAACATGGGGATGATCGGAGATGGAAAGTACCAAGAGACCGGAAAGTCTGAAGTGCCCCGACATGGCAGATAGGAGTCTGGACCATAGACAGTTAACGACATGGACCATCAGGTCCCGCTGGTCTGGACCAGTGGAGTCTATTAGAAGCTCTGTCCCTGTGATGCTGAGCGTTACTGAGCAGCCTCCAACTGAGCTGGAAGACGTGTGCATTACACATGAAATGTATTATTATTATTATTATTATTACAAAGCTGATATTTTGGTCTTTCTGCTGCTCTCCATGCAGGTGCATCTGTCAGGAGAGAGGAGGTCTGAGGAGAAGGTCTGGACGGTAAGATACTAATTTTTAAGATTATTATTTTATTTTTTTTTCCTTTATTAGATAGAGACAGTGGACAGACGCAAAAGGGGAGAGAGACACGCACGGCAGCAAAGGGCCGCAGGCTGGACTCGAACCCGGGCCGCTGCAGGACGAATTTAATTAATTTAATTAATCAATTTATTTATTTATTAAAGACGCAAGCAAAATACAACAGCATACAGAAAATATACACAGCAGAGACGACCCTCCCGTACTAAACCTCTCGGCCTTTAATGGCTCCTCTTCCTCCACCAGTTCCACAGTCTGACTCCTATGCGGGTGGAGGAGCTGAGGCGAGCGATGAGGGCTGGAGCCCCCATCAGGACCCTCCTCAGATGGATCATCCAGGACCAGGACCCCACCCAGAGCCACGCCAGCGCAGGGTACAGACACACTGCTCACTTCAGTCTCCAACACTTTAACCCTCGGGTTGTCTGCCCGTCAAAAATGAAAATCAACACTTTTGTTGACGCTTTTTATCAATGTTTTTAACTTTTTCTCACGTTTTTGTCGCTTTTATCAACACTTTTGACGCTGTTTATGTTATGTTTATGTTTATCACTTATTTGGAGGGATTTTATGGTCAATCAACCTCATTTATAGGAAATTATACCTAATGTTTGAGTTAGAAAAGCAGAAATTAGGAATTATTGAGACTAAAATTAAAGGAATGGATGTTGATGATAATCACAGACTGGAATATGTCAACTTTTACTCTCAATACTATTTCAAAAACACTTCAATTTGGTTTCAAATGCTATAAAATTGAATAAGACGCCCCAAAATTAATGAAAGTAGAGATTTGTACTTGGCAAAGAGCGTTGTGTGGAATCAATCATGTTATTTTGGGGAATTACAATTGGGTCGTTAAAAGAAAATTAATATAGGAAATCTGGTCAGTTTGACCCGGGACAACATGAGGACAACATGAGGACAACATGAAGACAATATGAAGACAACATGAGGACAACACAAGGGTTAACTAACGTCTCAGTACATTTCCCTGTTTTTATTTTTACTTGTGAAGCATAAACCCCAAAGACAGCTACTGCTTTTTTAACTTTGAAATATAAACTTTGATTGTGCTACATTGGGGGTGTTGTTGTTATTATTGTTATTATTATTGTTATTATTGTTATTATTGTCTCTCTTTGTCTCCTCAGACGGGGAAGTCAGTGAGCAGCTTGTGTCCTGACGGTTGGACTCACTACCGGAGACGCTGTTACGTCCTCGGCTCGGCGGTGGCCAGCTGGGCGAGCGCCGAGAGGAGCTGCTCGCTGCTGTAAATAACAGAAACACACTTTTTATTTTAGTTTCTGTGTCGGCGCTCTAACCTGCGGCTGATTTCTGAGGACTCTGGTTACCTGGTCCTCAGATCTCTGCAGGGTAAATCCAGACAGCTAGCTAGACTATCTGTCCAATCTGAGGACTATGGTTACCTGGTCCTCAGATCTCTGCAGGGTAAATCCAGACAGCTAGCTAGACTATCTGTCCAATCTGAGGACTATGGTTACCTGGTCCTCAGACCTCTGCAGGGTAAATCCAGACAGCTAGCTGGACTATCTGGCCAATCTGAGGACTATGGTTACCTGGTCCTCAGATCTCTGTAGGGTAAATCCAGACAGCTAGCTAGACTATCTGTCCAATCTGAGGACTATGGTTACCTGGTCCTCAGATCTCTGCAGGGTAAATCCAGACAGCTAGCTAGACTATCTGTCCAATCGTCTGTTGACGATCAGGGTTACATAACATCGGTAGAAACACTTTTAACCGCCTTTTTCTCTTTTTGTCTCCTTTTCATCTATTTTTCGTCACTTTTCATCTCCTTTTTGTCTCCTTTTTGTCTCCTTTTCATCTCTTTTTTGTCTCCTTTTCGTCTCCTTTTTGTCTCCTTTTTGTCTCCTTTTCATCTCTTTTTTGTCTCCTTTTCGTCTCCTTTTTGTCTCCTTTTTGTCTCCTTTTCATCTCTTTTTTTGTCTCCTTTTCATCTCCTTTTTTGCTGCCTTTTTTCACCTTTTCATCGGGTCCCGAGAGGAGTTGCTCGTTGCTGTAAATAACACGGAAACACACTTTTTATTTGTGAAAGATGGAGTGGTTCTGGGACCCTTTTAACCCTCCTGTTGTCCTCGGGTCAAATCTGATCGCTTTAAAAGGGTTATTGACCATGAATTCTAAAAAGTAGTAAAACTAGTGGTAGTGGCAGCATGCAACGGGCGATTCGTCTCCCAACGAGCCTGTTGACACAGTTAGACCCGCCCCCCGGCCCTGATTGGTGCATCTGAACAGGGAGCAGTGGCTCTTTGCAGATCCCTCTACAGGCTGTAGGTGGCGCAAGAGGAGCCGACCTGCTTCATGTAGTTCTACTGGAACATAGGGTCAGTTTCAGCAGATATGACAGGAAGTTAGTTTTTTAAGTCTTACCTACTGCACCTTTAAATAACTGTACAAATAAATAAATAACTGTTGCTGGAAAAAGTGGGCGAAAAACCTTAAAATCTGTTAAAAACCTTCAAAGGCTCGAGTCTGCGCATGCAGCTGCAGACGTGTGATGTGACTCTGATGCTTTGAACATCTGTGTGCCAGGTTTAACAGCAGCCTGACGGGCGCACGCTCCAGAAGAGACGTGGCCTGGCTGTGGAGGTTTGCCGGGAGGAAGCCATTTTGGATTGGTGAGTGGCTTTAACGTCGGCGTTGAGGCTGTCCTGAAAGCCTCGGCGTGGACGGCATGGTGGTCTCAACGGAAAGCAAAAGATCTGGAGTCCAGGCATTGCTGGATTTTTTACAGTTAAAAGAAAATAAAAAGGACACAGCTGTGGATGTGATTAATTATTATGTCTATTACTGTGTTAATAGACTGAGGACGGGAGGATTCAGTGGGTCTTAAACAGTGGATCGGGAATTCGGCTGAACGCCAAAAATCTGGATTCTGTGCATCCCAATCAGATTTATCTACTTTTATCCGAGCTGATAAAAACTCATGGGTTGCATGAGTCTATAGGAAGTTGGGCTGGGAACCGGAGGGTTGCAGGTTCAAGTCCCCATTCAAACCAAAGTATGGTGGTGGACTGGTAGCTGGAGAGGTGCCAGTTCACCTCTTGAGCAAGGCACCAAACCCCCAACTGCTCGGGGTGCCTTTCCATGGGCAGCCCCTCCCCCACTCTGACATCTCTCCATTGTTTCCCCAGGTCTGTCTGGAGGTTCAAGTCGCTGGATGTGGACCCACGGGGGCTTAGGGTCCTCCTTCAAAATGAGGGGGGCTCCACCCGAATGCGTGCTGGTTGAAAACCCCCAACGCTGGATCTCCACCAGCTGCTCCCCCGAGACGCAACACGCTGTCATCTGTTCATCGGCGGCCCCCCCTCCCTGAGAGACCCGTTCACTGTTACCAGCTCGGCGTGTTCGGCTCATGTTGATACGCAACGATGCTGCTCGGGACGTTTAATATTCATATTTTGGTCATAATAAAGATCGCTGCACAAAACTGAGATATGAGATGAAGTTCAGCAGTTTGACGAATTCTTATTTTAGTTATATATTGGTACTAAAGGTACAAATGTAAGGTACTCGTACTTTACTTGAGGATTTTCTTCTCATGCTACTTTCTACTTCTACTGTACATTCTCTCACAGCTTTAGTTATTTTCCAAATGAAGTTATCTGCCAATGAAACAAGAGTTGATAAAGCATGTTTTGTTATAAAAGTTGATGTAGTACAAAAATAAAGAAACGGACTGACAGAAGAGTATTGTGGAACTACTTTGATAGTTGAAGTAATTTCTCATGTAGAAACCTTTAATAATGTGAATGTAATAATGTTGGATGGAGACTGCTGGTTGGACGTAACCATTATGACGGCGTCACTTTGGCTAATTGAGCCTTTTCTTGCTTTTTACAAAAAAATATTGATTAATTGAGAATAGGGCTGCACGATATGAGGAAAATACCGGTATGCCATGTGCGATAACGTTGTTGAATATCATGATAACGATATATAATTTGTATGAAATATAGGGGGCAGTAGCTCAGACTGTGGGGAGTTGGGTTGGGAACCGGAGGGTTGCTGGTTCAAGTCCCCATACAGACCAAAGTATGGTGGTGGGCTGGTAGCTGGACTGCCAAGATGCTCTTGAGCAAGGCATCAAACCCCAACTGCTCGGGCGCATTTCCCTGGGCAGCCCCCACTCAGACATCTCTCCATTAGTGCAGGACCTGAGCGTGTGTGTGTAGTTCAGGCCTGTGTGTAATGTGTGTAAATTGTAATTTCCCCTTGTAAAGTATACATTATTATTATTATTAAACAGATATAGAAGTGTACTCAGTTCTGACTTTCTGTTGCTTTTAGTATTCTTCAAAAATACAACAAATTGCTTGTTAAATTTAAAATAAAAGGAAATAACTTTCTTTTATTTATCAAATTGAAGATTGAATTGAACATGAAAGGCACTATTATTATTTTTTTTTACTGATATCGTCTTTCAACTAACACTAAAAATCTCGTAGTGTCTACTGCGATATGTTGCAGCATTTTGCGATATGTATTGTATGCATGAGATAAAAAACAATATATAGTGCAGCCCTAATGGGAACATATTAATATTGATAGTATATAATAGTATAACAGTCACAGGGGACATTTCTATCTGTTTCATACTTTTAACTACATTCTTTGATCATACATGCATGCATGCATACATACTGAAGACACCTTTTCAATGCAGGAATTTTGAGTATTTTAATGTGTTCTTAGCACTTTTTGATGCACTAAAAGTTCTTTCTCCACCACTGGTTTCAAATTTAGCTTTTTGCATGACACTGATGTAGATGTCTATAATCTCAACTACACCGTTTTTTGTCTTGAAATGGTGAATTTAGGAAGTTATTTCTTTCTGAAACCAGCCTGTTAAGCGATCAGCAGAGGGCAGCACAACACAACAAGACGGATTTGCGTAGCTTAAGATGGCTAAGGCATGACCCGCCCTACTCTGCCTCTGATTGGCTTACCCGGGTATTATGACCCCAACCCTAACCAATCCAACCAACAAAGGCAACGAGTACTAGCCAATCAGAGACAAAGGTAGGACGCGTTATGCCTTACCATCCTAGGAACCGCAAATGTGAGACCGTTCAGATTCAACGATTAATCCCATGAAACAAAATACAGCGGATAACGTTACAAAAATTATAAATATACATGAACATAATGTTGTCTTCTGGACACCTCGAGTGCGCAGCAAGTGGTCCGTGTTTCTTGGAGTTTGGCTAAAAAGAGAAACTTTCTTCCCGGTGAGTAAAACCCCAAAAGTGGGCGTATATTATTTTTTTTTTAATTTAATTTAAAATCCAACCCTTTACAATGCAATGCCACGACCTAATATTAGCTAGGCCTATATCAATGGCATGTTTGGTTATTTAATAGTAGCCTAACATCTCATTTTAATTTAAATAATGTAACGTTAGGTTGAGCTAACAAGACTCAACTGACAGGTCGCTCAACAGTTGGTAAAGATACTGTTTTTTTTTGGTTATTGGTCGTCTAGCTAATTATAACATGAAAACAATAGGCTACGTAACAGTATTATATGATTATATGAAGTATATTATTAGATAACCTGCTACCAACCGTTATTTCGTAGGTAATATTGTGATTTGACTGTTGGTGCAGTTCGAAAATCTCCAACGGCAATTTACGTCCGCCATTTTGATCATAGGAGCAATGACTTAGCAAAAAAAATTAACATTGAATTTATCCGCTTTCTACACACACTGGCTGAAGCGTTAGCACATTTGTAAGTATTTTAATTCATTTATTTATTAATGTTTTTGTGAAAGCTGTTTTCTGTGAACCGTTAATAGACTTAACCAGCTAATAGATAACTATACCGCCTCTTGTGAGATGCGTCTTCCGCCGCCATCTTGTTAAGGTCTTCCCTCCCTTTCTACAGACTCAGAGAAAAACACTTTTGTCCTCTTTTTGATTTTTTTTGCGAAATAACTCAAAACTAAGCGACATTTCACAAATGAAAAAGGTGTTATATTTTACTGCTACGGACCTGTTGAATTTAATATCATGAGGTAAGGTTTTAAGCTAGCTTAAAAGCTAACATGACGTTAGCTAGCTTGTTAGCTTTTAAGCTAACATGAAGTTAGCTAGCTTTTTAGCTTTTAAGCTAACATGAAGTTAGCTAGCTTTTTAGCTTTTAAGCTAACATGAAGTTAGCTAGCTTTTTAGCTTTTAAGCTAACATGAAGTTAGTTAGCTTTTTAGCTTAAAAGCTAACATGAAGTTAGCTAGCTTTTTAGCTTAAAAGCTAACATGAAGTTAAGTGACAGTCCTGATACTTAATCAAGATAATGCTAATAAATGTCAAGTAGAATATTTTTTATTTAATTAGCGATATATATATATATATATATATATATATATAAGTTTGAAATGATGTTTGTCAACAACAACGGCATTAAGTCAACTTCACATTTTAGTCAAGTTTAGCCATTGCTAACTATAATATTAGTTTGCAATGGCTAGCTAGGTATGATATGAACATTAATGCCAAAGTGTCATAATGTACCATCATTTTACCATTTTGTGAGGCTTAAAATTAGTAGTTTGGTTTTAGTAAGGCTGTGTAATTAAATTAAATCTTTAAATAAAAATACATCTTTAAATAAAATGTATTATTATTATTAATCAAAATTAAATTGTGATTATGATTTTAACTCCCAATGATCACAAAAACAGAATAATGAGAAAAACTGTTATTTATCTCATTAAATTTAGCAAGTAAACACTTATTTTCTCTTGTGTTCTGAATGAAAAAAATAAAGTTTGAATAGAAAAAATATTAAGGCAAATTTCACAGGTGTTTTGTTTAACTGATTTATTTAACTTTTCCGCTTTTTTTTTAAATTCAATAATTGCAACATCTTTCCAGAAGTCAACGAGTAATCGTGAAATTGTTGTGATTTCAAAATTCACCGAAAAAAGTCTTGATTTATTTTTTTCCATAATTGAGCAGCCATAGGTTTTAGTCTGCACCGTCTCATTTTAATTAATTGCCTGACATTATCAGGACAGCAAACTGTGGATCCTACGTCTGTGTTAACCACTGCAGCTCTTCTTATGTGACCTCTTTCCAGCCACTCATGCTTTGAACGCCTTGGTGTGGTCTTGATGACCGTGACGGGCTGGATTCTCTCCCCCGCGGCCGGATCTTCTGGCACAGCGCTGGAGGATGTAGCAGCCACAGACAGCAAGCCTCCTAAGGTATGCTGTGTTCAAGGCCAGTTATTTATTGCTGGAGGCAGCAAAAAATTAAAAAAAATGACACCGCCGGCCAAACTATTTAAAAATGGCGGGTTTTCTTATCTTTTGGTTTTCTAAAATATTACTGATTATACTTGAATAGTTTTACAGAAGGAACACATTCAACGCAGGACTTATGCTGTAACAGAGTATTTATACACAGTTTTTGTCTTAAAATGCTGAACGCCACCATGAGCTGAATGTTCTCTTTTATAAAAACAGTCTAAATTGTGTTGAACAATCAGCAGAGGGCAGTAAAACATCACATATTGTCACTGCAGGAAATCAATTTGCGTGTTATTAGGATGGCGAAGGCAAGTCCCGCCCTACTCTGCCTTACTCTGCCTCTGATTGGCTTACCGTGGTACTCGTACCCAAACCCTAACCAATCTAACTCCTCGTCTAGGCCTAACCAATCCAACCAATGAGGGGAACAACAGGGACAGGGCGGGTCATGGCTTCACCGTCCTAGGAATCACACGTTTGCTCATTTATTGATTTAGTTAATCCCTGATATTAAGTCAAACAATGTAAAATACAGTGAGAACAAAACTTATAAATTATATATGTTCTTGGCTCGTTAAGTGCACATCAGCAGTTTATGAGAGTTTGACTAATGTTAAAAGAAGAAACCCTTTTTTTTAATCAACTTTTTATTATAATTTTCCTTTTTAACAGACAGAAATACACCACATAAGACAGACAGACAACAAGACCATACAAAACCTACTAATGCTTCTTTATATGACCACCAATAATTAACTCTTTACAATATTTACAACATTTGGTTTTATCAACTTTTTAAATGCTGGTTATATCATTATTTGTAAGTTTTGCAATTCATTCAGATATGTAGCTTTTATACATACTGTTTCCCTGTGGATGAACTGGATTGCATATTTTTTTAATAATTAACTAATTCAAGCATCTGAGTTAGCAAGCTAGGAAGGGTTAGCTGAGGCACAACAATAAAAATAACAGTTTAACATCACTGTTTGTCTTTCTAGCTAACATGAATCATAAATATCAGATTGTATTGGCACCAGGTACCAAAATATAGTGATTTACTCTTTTATTTGATGTCCTGCTACCAAAAGTTATTTTCACTGTTAATGTTGTGATTTTGTCTTTGTGCAGTTTAGAAATCTGAGTGTTTTACATCCTTAAAGAGCTCAACAGTTTGGTTCTGGAAGTTAAAATCCTGTTAATTTTCTCCAGGCCTCCAGGAAACGCTCCGGCCCTGCAGCCCAAAAAGGATTTCCTCCAATGGCCACCGATGTTAAAGAGACGCCTGTAAAACAGCTGCCAGGGCACCTCAAACTGCAAGCAAGGTCGGTTATAACTCTTTTATTCTATTTTTATGGCCCTGTGATGTAACCACGATGTAAAGTCTACGGGCCGAACAGGAACCCACAGGCGGAGCCAGTGGGAGAAACAATAAAAAACAAAAAAACCTGGAAGTTTAACAACTTTTTTGGAAAATGTGCCAGGCGAGCAAATCAGAACAGGCTCCAATTTTCTTCATAACGATTTTTATTATCAGCCATGATGTCTAAACCATCTAAGGTAGACTTACCACAAGCAGTGAGATTGTGATAGATTGTTTTAACAATAACAGGTTTTATTCACAATGTCATGGGGAAGTATACTACACTACCCATAATCCAAAATCAGCGAACAGCGATGTCTCTGATTGGTGGAACTCGCCGTCACCATGGGAATGTTTTCCAAACCCACGAACGGCTACAGCGTGCTGCTACCACTGAAGTCTATGATTGCTTCTGTACACTTGACATGTTCCTTTTGCATTTTGCCGTTTTCAAAATGTTCTTTTAGACCGAACCAATTGTTTTATGGTCACTATTCATCACGTAGCTGATTGGCTTGGTTCCATGCCTAAAACTATTTATATAGGCATTTAATGAAATATCAATGGACACTTCCATATTTATATATTTACGTGGAGAGGTTTTGCAGCTGTAACAACTGTGGAGTACTCAGGAAGCACATGAGGACTTTTTGTTCATTATCTCTGTTGCCTTGCTGTTAAAGAGAAGTTGAAGACGCTAGATTCAATATCTTCACATTTCTATTGGTAAGTCACTTTTATTATATTAAATGATAATGCTATATTACAAACTAACACTGGGTAACTCATCGTCTCGTCTAATAGCGAGGTAGCTAGCTTATTAGCTAGCTTTCTAAATCTCAAAAGGGAATTTTTCAGTTTTCATTTCTACGGTTATAGCTGTCACACTGTGTCATTAGTAGTATTACTTTAGTTATTACTTTACAATTACTAGGATAATTAACCTATTCTCAACATATCCCACTTTAACCATCAATATGACCAAATAAGTTCATTGTATTGAAGATACAGCTTTTTGTATATTTATTTCTTGTAACAATTTGTTTAGTGTTTGATGTTTTTAAGTTATTTTAGGTTTTTATAATAAGAACATTAAATGAAATCACATTGTTTGGAAGTCTAAGTTTTAAACTGTTCCAGATCTTATCCTGTTTATTTGTCTTTTAAATGCTGATGCTCTTATCCATCACTCTGCAAAGACAGAATGAAGTGGGTTCCTAAATCCAAAGGTAAGGAGATCAAAGGTCAGTATGTATTATATATATATCAACCGTGATAGGTGTCTGTCAAAAGCTTGAAGTTGTCCCAGTCTTTTCCTCAATTTTGCGATTACACATGCAGCATTTAGTGCTGCTCTTTCCAGCTTTGGATGTAAAATCCATGTAGGCGAACCTCACGATCCGGGGCGCATCTCTCTGCTTTTTCCAAATGTGGATATGAGTCTCTTTCCGACCAAGTAGTTTTAGGAACACATTTATAGGGACAGTCCACTTCTTACCAGATAGCTACTCTCCACCCTTTTGTTATTATAACACAGCAATCTAACCACCAAAAAGGGAAAAGAACCTGCCCGCAAATCATGCACTAAAAGAGGGAGAATGCAGCGTTAAGCGAGTGACGTCAGTGAGTGTTGTCAAGCAAGGAGAGCAAGCGGTTGCGGCGTCCGATTCAAGTCTCGAGTCCTCAGTCTATGAGTCCAAGTTGAGTCACAAGTCCAGAGAATAGAGACTCAAGTTGGACTCGAGTCCGAGTCCAGGACTCAAGTACTCAATCACTGTATCACAAGTAACATGCTTTTCCTACTATGACAAGTCAAAATGTCTTATGTCATATCACAATAAACCAGTAGCATGTAGCATCATGATACACAGCTAACAATTAAGGTTAAGTATTCTGTTGGCTATTGGTGCTATAGGCAGCAGATACAATGTTCGTCAAAAGCCCTTAACGACTCAATTCAAGATCATTACAAGGCCTGCAATTTGTAAAATTGATTTTAGGACATTTTATACTATACGTTTCTAGAGAGTCAAAGTTACAATTATAACATACAATAACAACATTTACGACTGAACCCATGATGGGATTTTTGTTTATTGCATAGTGTTGTTCTTTAGGAATACATACATTTCAGTGGCATGTCCAGACATTTTTATTACTGGGGTGGCTGTTGTAATATACTGTAGATAAGATTGCATCGCTGTTTCTTTTGGGGGATGTTCCAGTTGCTTGCGTCCCTGTGTCTTGGGTGCGATCACGGGGTTGTGAGTTAAACAAAGGGTCACAGACACACGTTTATGACTGCACTGTTTTATCATAGGAACTCAGCATCTATGCGGCATATCGAATAGAGTATTGCTAACCACGCGCCTTAGCTTTCACACAGGAAGCTTGCAGACTAAAGCGCCCGTCTGAACAGCATGAGGCCTGCCGGTGTTTCCTGTCATGCTGATGGGTTATTGTTCCTCTTGGTCACAAGGGTGTATACACCGAGGGGTAGAGAAGCGTGTAATAGGAAAAGAGTCAGACATTCAGACTGTCAGCTCTGAGCATGTTGCTTGTGTTTGCTGTATGAACTGCATGTCTCCAAAATATATTTTGAAAAAAAGTGGACCATTTACAACTCACTCAGGTCTGAGAATATCCTTTCCAACAAAGAATCTAGGGTCCAAGTTGGGCACCAATTAATGGCATGAAGTATGAGTGGGCATACATAAACTCTTAATAGATAATATACCTACTAATCACAACACAGTGGCATATACATGTAATATAAATCTTCCAAACAATTATTCTTAAAGTCTTTAAGAATGTGTTGCTCCATCAGTAGGTCACATACCTAACAAAACGATGGACATTCAAAAAACAATCACAGTATTAATTACAAACAGATTAAAAATAACAAAACTTGTGTGGAAAAAATATGGCAAACTTCAAATCTACATACAATACAACACAATATGCAGTAAGGTTCTGGCTCTGACCAGGCAGATGGATTAATAGACCTACCAATCAGCAAATGTTAAAGTATGTTATTGTCAAGTTAAAAAATATAAAGTGCGAGATTAATGGTTTTCAATCGAGTAAGTCGTCAAAAAGAAAGTGTAACTCCAAAAGTCAGCCTCATACAAATGAAAACAATGCACATTCCAAAACACACAGTACGAAGTATTAACAACATTAAAATAAGTCTGTGTGTAAAAAATTTTTGCCAATATTAAAATCTACAATACACAAAAAATATAAACTAAAGTTCCACATCTGACAGGGCAGATACATAGTCTACCAATCACAAGACAGCATGGTTAAGTCTTAAAATTGTAAAAATTGTAGGTCCAAAGTAGGCTACATGCAAAATAAAACAATGCACATTCAAAATGGCATACATTTATAGTAGACAGTTAAATCTGCAACAGATAAATAAATCAAACCAACAAAAATACATAAAAAATGTTAAAAGATTATATTGCATAAAAAGTGTATAAAACATATATACAGCTAGTGCTACAGGATTTGCATTCAACCCTACAATCTGTCTTAGATGTAATTTGTTTTTATGAGGTGTTTCTCTTCACATTGGCTGCCACACCTATTTTTTCACTTTGTTCATGCGTCAGTGTGTGTGTATACTCTTAACTACTATATTATATTTGCACTTGCAGATAAATGATTAGGAGAAAGTTTGGCAAGTTTGCCACATCCGACGACGACAAAAAAAAACGTACATATCCATCTAGACCCACAGCATTGGACTTTGACCCAGCAGTCTGTCTTACTTATTGTTTGATCATGTTTTTATGACGTGTGTTTGAAATTCCATCACAGTGAGTCACTGGATACCACACCTATTTTCACGTTGTACAGTTCATGTCTCTACTACCCTAGTTTTCATACTGGATGTCATATGCCAGGAGTCCATTAATTGCAAAACCAAGGTAGAAAGAAACCTTTTCTCTACTGAAACCATGTCGTATTCCACCAATAAGAGCAGGACGAACAGGGATTTTCAGTGTGCCATAAATGGCAAACACCTGTCCTTGCTCAGTGATTCCACTGACTCGATGGAGGCGGCTTGTGATTTGCTGTTCTTTAAATATGTCGCCGTTCCACCACAGTTGTGCCAAGATATCACGAGGAATTTTAAAGGTCCCATCCAATTTAGATTTGGAAACAAATCTATCAAGTCCTTCTCCTTTTCCTAAGTAGAAGTGGGCAATAGTGCTTCTCTTTCGAAAGATTTTTGACAGATGCTTGCGGGATGAGTTTCGAATTGCGGTCACATAAGTATCAATGTCAGTGTTTTTTTCATTTGGACTTGGCCAGAATAACAGCAGAGCCAGGTAGTACGGGTCTGGGAACGGATACCTAAGTCCTGCATCTTGCAGTGTTTTCAAAAGTAGATCAGAGAGTTGGCTGTAACTCTTGACATGTTTAGATTTTGGTTTCAAAAGGTAAAGAACTATGTTGGACAAAATGTAATTGATTGTTTCCTTTGTCTTTTGTTTTTTGTTGAATTTTTGCAAGAATGCGTAGCATTCTGTGATCCTCTCAATCTCTTCGGCAGGTCTGTCCAAATGCTGAAGAATTCCTGCAAATGTATCTGCTTGTTTCTCTTCAAGAAACAGTCTTTGGTCTTCCATATCCATTTCTAAATTGAGATTTGGATTGTTTTGTCGTTCTTTTTTCATTTCATCTGGTGTTGTGCAAAAAAGAGCTCCATACTTTTTAAAAAGACCACAGACAGTACGATGATTTTTTGAATCAAATTCAGAATTGTTCACTTTTGTATAAGTAAAGTAACGGTTAACAAGGTCAAATGTTTCTTTTACTTCAGTTTTTAAACTGAGGATAAACGGTTCGTGCTGTTTGATGATCTCCACGTATCTGTTGTTGATCTCATTCTCTTCTGTATGCACGCTGGTGATTGGGATTTTTTTTTTTAGAAAACTCTGGAAGTACTTCTTCCTCATTGGATCATTTCCCTCAAAGAACGGCAATCTGCTCAATATTTCAAAGACCAGAAAAGCTATTTCCAGCACACCAACATAGCCATAGACATTATATGACTTTCTTTGGTGGTCATCAGATGCATCATCAGCAACTTCCTCCTCAGGTTCATCCTCTGCATTTGCCAGCTCTTGAGCCCTTTTAAACGCTCTGATAGCATTATCCGCTATTTTAATGTTTGTGTTTAAGTCTTCTGGATTGCGTGATGTCTCCTGCTTTTCTCTGTTGTTGTTAGATATTAAATTGCTTTTGTGAATCTGCCCAATTGTGTCCAATGTGAATGGATTTTCTTTAATAGTTTTGGCTTTTTCGGCCCATTTTTCAGCCTCTGGGAAGTCACTTTCTTTGATGTACAAATATCTTGCCAGTGCCTGAGGAATAGACGCACTTGTCAAAAACCTGGATGATGCTTTCACAAAGATTTGTTGGACAATCTGTCTCCCTTCCCGGTTGTGGATTTTGTCTATGAGAGGAGAAAAAAGTTCTCTCCCTACTCCATCTTTCTGCTGCCTTTCAATCAACATTTGTTGAATTGAGTCTCTGTGTTTGGCAACTCCAACATCGAAGAACAGATCACAGTGAAGAATCTCAATAGTGATATCACTTACTTTTAAAAAGCAGCTTCTCTCCAACTCTTCCAGGCATGCAGATGCTATGGAGTAATGAAGGATTCGGATTCCTTTGTATCCTCCCCATTCTTCAACTTTGTCTATGATGAGAACGTTTGAATACAGCTTCATTCTGTCAATCACACTATCCTCTTGCCAGCGAATCACTTTCATCCCCAAAAAATCTTCACAGAGTGAGAGAGAGATTTCCGATTCTGCCACATAAGTGTTCAGTAACGCCAGAAAGCCAAACAGTCGGGCCTCCTTTGAACTGAAATCAAAGTTCTCCAGCGTGTCGCGGGCAAGTTTATCAATGTATTTTTGGTCAAAATTGCTCTTCATGATCATAAAGCTGTAAAAGTTTTCAGGTTTTTCATGAGTTTCTTCAAGCTCTTTGAGTTTTTTCTCAAAATTATTTTGTTCTACTCTAGTTAAAGAAGCAGTAATGAATTGACTTGGATTGTGTCGTTTGTATTGCTCCTTTGGGCTATGGGAACGAACACAGTTGAGGATGATAACGTTGCAATTTTTTGCATCATCCACATTTATGTTACAGTGATCCTCTACAGCCTGACGGATGCTGCTTACAAGTTCATAAGGATTCTCTGTTTCCTTTGAGTCATCAACTAACAGCAAAACTGGAGAAGGTCTCTCGCTTTCAAGATTCATGAGTTTAACGACTTGGATGGCAACGTCTGCTTTTGGATGTGTGTTGTCTTTCAACACAGCACATCTGGACTCTTGACGAAGATCCCACATCAAATGCATTGCTAAGGTGCTACCACCACAGCCTGGATGGTGAAACAGATTGAACAGAACACACATGTCTTTTGAAGCTCTCAACTGAGACGTAATCATCTTCTTAACACTGTCATATTTGTCCCGCTTGACAAATGGCTTGTCTTCGTCTTTGTCACAGAAGTAGAAGTTCCACCATTTGACTTTGCCTCCTCTGTAGAATTCTTCCTCAACTTTGATTCTGAAGTCATGAAACTCTGGACTGTTTTCATCATAAATGTTTTCACACTGATTCAGACATAATATATCTAGAGCTGTCAATAAGTCTTCGTCCTTCTGCTTTAAAACAACAAAACTGGAGTCAGACGAGGGGAGCAGCCTTCCAGATGTCTGATTGAATGGTCCCAGTGCCATTACTGTTCCATTGACCTCGCTGAGCGACAGCTCATAAACAGATCGTGGGTCGATGTCGGATCCACACTTTGCTTGTATCATCTCCCTCCATTTTTCATACGCGCTCCGAGATGCACAAATAGTAATGATGCTTTCCTCTTCAGTCTGTTTTATAAAGGCCTTGTAGATCTCAAAGATTGGGTCTTTCTCAGTGTCCACAGGTGAAAGTAGGAGGAATATGATGAGGCATCTTCCAGCAGGAAAAACCTCAGGGTTGCAAACAAATGAAACCAAGTTTTCTACACCTTTGCAAGATTTCTTCAGCCAGTTGTTAAAGTCTAACTCCTTGTCTGAGTCACTGTCAAGGTCATTTCTGCCATTGCAGAAAACCCAGCTGGTCTGTTTGTAGAGGTTAAGGTTCTTAATCACTGAGTCAGTCTGTCCTTGATATTGTGATGGGGTGTGCTTATTGGCCACCCTTGACTCACTGTAGGAATGACACAGTCCACCTGGAGCAACAGAGCTGGGGTCAAAGTCTAACACACAGAACAGTTTCAGCTTATTCAAAAACTGGAGATACTGCACTTGTTCTGGACTGCTCTTGTTCACAACAACTACAAATCTGCCATAGTTGTCCAGTGAGTTCCCACCACAAGTTAACAAATTCTTTAGTTTGTCTCCCTGGTTTGCTTCTTTCTTCATCACTTCTTTTGAGAGACACCACTGCTCCAGTTGACCTGTATGAATTGTAAAATAAATGCATTATTGAGTAAAAGAAAACACATAAAACACATTTTAGGTTAGGGCTGGTGTTATAAATGTTAGTATTGTCAGCAAAACCTATAAAGAGGAAAACCAATATTTTAGTCTATCTCTCATTACTTCTGGCTTTCCAACCCTATTTTGTACCTAGATAAAGACACTCGTACCCGGGTGGCTGTGGCTCAGTGGTAGAGCGCTTGCCTGCCAATTGGAAGGTTGGTAGTTCAATCTCTGGCCCTGCAGTCCCATATCGAAGTGTTTTTGGGCAAGACACTGAACCCTGAATGTAAATGTGTGTGACTATGTATCTGATGAGCAGGTGTGTAGATTTGTGTGTGTGTGTATCTGATGAGCAGGTGTGTAGATGTGTGTGAGTGTGTATCTGATGAGCAGTTGTGTAGATGTGTGTGAGTGTGTATCTGATGAGCAGGTGTGTAGATGTGTGTGAGTGTGTATCTGATGAGCAGGTGTGTAGATGTGTGTGTGTGTGTGTGTGTGTGTGTATCTGATGAGCAGGTGTGTAGATGTGTGTGTGTGTGTGTGTGTGTGTATCTGATGAGCAGGTGTGTAGATGTGTGTAAGTGTGTATCTGATGAGCAGGTGTGTAGATGTGTGTAAGTGTGTATCTGATGAGCAGGTGTGTAGATGTGTGTGAGTGTGTATCTGATGAGCAGGTGTGTAGATGTGTGTGTGTGTGTGTGTGTGTATCTGATGAGCAGGTGTGTAGATGTGTGTGTGTGTGTGTGTGTGTGTGTATCTGATGAGCAGGTGTGTAGATGTGTGTGTGTATCTGATGAGCAGGTGTGTAGATGTGTGTGTGTGTATCTGATGAGCAGGTGTGTAGATGTGTGTGAGTGTGTATCTGATGAGCAGGTATGTAGATGTGTGTGAGTGTGTATCTGATGAGCAGGTGTGTAGATGTGTGTGTGTGTGTGTGTATCTGATGAGCAGGTGTGTAGATGTGTGTGTGTGTGTGTGTGTATCTGATGAGCAGGTGTGTAGATGTGTGTGAGTGTGTATCTGATGAGCAGGTGTGTAGATGTGTGTGAGTGTGTATCTGATGAGCAGGTGTGTAGATGTGTGTGAGTGTGTATCTGATGAGCAGGTGTGTAGATGTGTGTGAGTGTGTATCTGATGAGCAGGTGTGTAGATGTGTGTGAGTGTGTATCTGATGAGCAGGTGTGTAGATGTGTGTGAGTGTGTATCTGATGAGCAGGTGGCACCTTGTACGGCAGCCTCGGCCACAGTGTATGAATGTGTGTGTGAATGGTTCCTGTATGATGATGTAAAAGCGCTTTAAGTAGTTGTTAAGACTAGAAAAGCGCTATTATAAATACATAATATTTACATAATATAGTTATAGTTTTGATCAAACAACTAAAATTGTTGATTTGCTGGGGACTATTTTAAGAGTTAGATTAATACACATTTGATTCTTTTGTGAGTATATGGGCAGGAGGAAGGTGTGTGTGGGATTGTCTCCAAAAAACTAGTGCCCAATGAACACAGGTAGAAGATATAGACTTTGATATATTATGTAATTCTTGTTTGTAGGATCACTCACTGGTTTTGGGATTCGTTGACAGTAATTTCAAACATTTAATAAAATGTGTCACAGAATGTGACATGAAACTTAAATAATGCTTATTATAAGCAAAATACTAACTAAAAAATAATGTTTAGGCCATGTTGATGCATCTAAACCATTTGAATATATTTTTACGTAGTCTTACCCATCCTGTTTTCCAGCTGACGAGCAAGTTCACGCTGATTGATATTTTGGAGAATGTCTATTGTGACTCTTAAAGCGTCCTTCTCTCCATAGTGTTCAGTCATTAATATAGCGGTGTCCACCGTGTCCTTGTCCTTCAGTTTACCTTTGGGAATCGATTTTTCTTTACTGCATTCATAGAAATGAAATTTTTTTAGGTCGTCTTTTGAAAGGTTTTCAAGGGTTTTCTGGATCTCCACGGCGATCTTGGACATGTCTGGTAGAACTGTGGTCTGCAGGAAAAAACAGATGTACATTTAGTGTAAAATATACATCGTATTTACTGTCTACATTTGTTGAAATCCTGAGGGTTTGTTATGCCTTTGTGTTCTAAAAATTGAATGCACCAACTACTTAGTTTGTTGTTGTGAGTTTACTAAAACAATTGCTTTATTACAAGGCTGGATGCAATATTTTAACCCCCCTATTGTCCTCGGGTCAAATCTGACCCCTTTCTAAAATATAGGTTTCTTTTTAACCAAATTACCACAAAACATTAATTGGATTACTTACAACGCTCTTTACAAATACAACTGATCACTCACTCACTCTGATCTTACTATTAGAATATAAAATAAAAAGTAATTCTTAATATTAGTATAATTCTATATAAATGAGGGTTATTGACCATGAATTCCAAAAAGTAGTGTTTAACTAGTGGTAGTAAGGTGGTGGTAGTGAAAACTTAAAACAAAGTCTGAAAAAGGGACGAAAATATCAAATCTTTGTCAGTTTTTGACCCGGGAGGACAACACAAGGGTTAAGTACGTAGACATGTACAAGAATATATACTTTACCTCAACAGTTTCTTTTCTCCTGGCCCCCAAGTCCTTTGGCAGCTGCATTCCCTTCTTCTCTGAAGTCTCTTTAAATGGCAGCTGAGACGTAAATTCTTTTCCCACCGTTTTGTCTGTTTTTGATTCAGTTTTATTTTGTGATTCTGGTTGTTTGGTTGCTATGTCCTGTACCAGACTCAGTTCAGGTTGAGTGGGTTTAGGAGCTTCTGTTTGAGCCGTGCTGGTGTGAACGATGGGTTGCAGTGTTGGTTCTGGTTTCTTGTTCAAATGACGGAGTTCCGCCAAAATCTTTACAGCAGGACCATTTTTCACTTCCAGGTCCAGAAAATCCTGCTTCTTAAAGCAAACAAGGCAATCTCCGGACACATCTTCTTCTTCGAGCCGTTCTGCATATTTGTTGTATACCTTCACATGCTGCAGTAACCACTGGCTCACTTGCTCCTTTGTCCAGTTTTTCACATACGGTGGGAACTGTGACTCATGTTGTGTTCCCTTTTTCAGACTTTCTAGATAAGATGTGATTTTTACAGCAGGACCGTGTTTTATACCCAAATCCAATATGTCTGTCTTTTCAAATTCTACTAAACTCTCTCCGGACACTTCTTCTTCACAGAATTTATCTGCACAAGTCTCATGAACTTTGACCTCTGTCGTCAGCCACAGGTGGACATCTTTCTCGGTCCATTTTTCAATGGGCTGAGAGAGTGTCTTTGTTGTCATTTTGGATCAACTAAAAATGAAACAGTTGAATAAAAGATTAAAATAACGAAAGGCAGAAATGAAGCATAAAGTCTTTAAAGTGCTCATATGCTAATTTTTAGGTTCATAATTGTATTTAGAGGTTGTACCAGAATAGGTTTACATGGTTTAATTTTCAGAAAACACCATATTATACATCCTGTTTTAATCCTGTGTGTTTAGGTCTCTGTTTTAGCTACAGAGTGAGACATCTCACTTCTATACCTCTAAATCTTTGTTGGGAATCACACATGTGCAGTACCTAGGTAAGGACTACTAGCCAGTCAGGAGCAGAGTATGAGGGCCCTGACAGTACCTAAGTAAGGACTACTAGCCAGTCAGAAGCAGAGTATGAGGGCCCTGACAGTACCTAAGTAAGGACTACTAGCCAGTCAGAAGCAGAGTATGAGGGCCCTGACAGTACCTAAGTAAGGACTACTAGCCAGTCAGAAGCAGAGTATGAGGGCCCTGACAGTACCTAAGTAAGGACTACTAGCCAGTCAGAAGCAGAGTATGAGGGCCTAGCTATCAGCTAGGCGAGCATTATAACGTGTGTTACAAAGTGATGCACGTTTGTCTCTGAAGTAAAGGCTGGACTACAATAGAGCTGTTTGGAGCAGTTTTTGAACAGTGTTTTCTGGAGGTGATGGTTCAGCCCAAAGGGACTTACCCATCTCTTTGCGTGTTGTAACTCTGTCTGATGCCCCCACCGCTAGCCTAGTTTACCACATATATTGGAGGGGACCGGCTCCAACTAGCTACTGCTCCCAATAATTGACAAAATAACGCCAACATGTTTCTATTTCCATGTTCGGATTTGTACAGTCATAGAAAGGCGACGCACTGCTCTTTCTGCTACTTGGGTGGAGTGTTTTGCTTGCAGCACATGAGAAGCCCTGCATTGAGGAGCAGAAGTAGCAGTGCTTCACCTTTCTGAGAATATAGTTCCCAGTTTGTATGCAGTTAGAAGATGGCTGTGTCTCATGTGACCTTGTTATTTGTAAACAGGAACATGTTCGCGTTATTTTGTCACTTATTGGGAGCAGTGTTATATATTAGCTATATTTGTGCTGGGATTGTCTGTTTGTGGTATTTGTCTATGTTGAGTCTATTGTGAGTGGATTTGTTTCAAATTATTTATTTATTTTATTTTTAAGTGTCTCTATTCTGTTGTATTTGTCTATGTTGCGTCTATGGTAAATTGAGATTTTGTTGTCTTTATATTATCTGTTGTATGTTTATTGTTACCGGGCCCCCTCCGAAAAGCTTTTAGTATTTTATTTGGGGTTCCCCATTTCACACGGCCTATATATGATAGTACTTTCCAAAATGGTGTTTAATGATACAATGATGATGTGTGAAATTAACTAAATAAAATGAAAACCTTATGGATAGGTGGCACACAGTGGAGTGTAAGTTACAAATAAAAATTATTTGAAGCTTTGGCCACGTTTAACATGCAAATCCATAATTGGAATATTATAGCTATGACTAAAATATGAAAAAGCATAATAGGTTTCCTTTTAAGATACTAAAAGAATTGTGTTTTTCTTGAAAGTAGACCACTTTTGCTTTTCCTTAACCTTGTTAATATTAATATTATTATTATTATTATTTAAAAAAGGTTTCTTGCTATTGTAGTGCAATTAGGATACTTTATGCCAAATGTTGGCAGAGAATTTTATAATTTGTAGTCACATTATTTGAAAGATTCACTTATCTGACTAACATAGTTATGTCCAATCATCTGTGTGTGTTTATTCTATCTCTCTCTATTAAACCTAAAGGTGCTGTAGGTAGGACTGGGAAGATCCAGGACTTAGGTTTTTTTTATTTTTATGACCAGCCTCATGTAGTTCTACTGGAACATAGGGTCAGTTTCAGAAATATATATATATATATATATATATATATATAGGAAATACAGTATGATTAAGTAAGTCGCCAACCATTCTAAAAGATAGGGTGTGGTTTTAATACTACACTTGCATTTTTTAGTCATGTACAGTTTGTATAACATTACAAGAAAAGAAAGTGTATTATAAAAGTGTAAACAAGGGGATTACTTAAACAGTTTTAGGGGATTATTCTCCTTAATGTGTCTACAGAATTTATAAACAAAAGATTTAATATTTTGATTTTAAATGCTTAAGTCCATGCTTTTCATTTTCCTGCAGTCCGTGCTTGTCAGCCACCCCCATTCTGACAGATAGCGAGGGGTTCAGATGCTACACTTATGTTTCTGTGGTCATGTACAGTCATGTCTACATCTGAATACTGCGTATTTCCTCTACCTTTACTTCACAGACTGATACTTTGAGCCATTTCCTGCCAGAAGCTTTTGACACAGAAATAATAACCAAGATGATACCATATAATTATATGAATGCTTACACCAGCTGACGTAGTAAAAATTCACAATGTGAGATTTAATGGAAGTCATTGTTCAGTATTTACATACAGAAAAGCATGTTTCAAAGCAGACAAAGAATGAGCAGCCAGTGAACTTCTCACCTTTTGATGTTCCTGAACGCCTCATCAGACTTGAGTTTAGCTGCTGGTTGTCTCTCCTGAAGAGGTGTGATGTTATTCTGAACAGGAACCGACCAGTTATCTATTTACTAAAATCTTTGCTGAGATAAATACTGCACCACGCACTGAACGTTATACCTGTGCTGTCTTTACCTGAGTGATTGTCAACACCTTGCCCTGAAGCTACTTCCTGTTGCAGCACTTCCGTGACAAGCAAGAATGTAATAGAACAACATGTCTCCACCTCTTTTGTTCTTGAACTTTATTGAATACAAAGATTCAAACGGGCAGTTGTATAACATTAGTTCATTACAATACAAATGAGATCGCCACAAATACTGATTAAATCTAAAATAAACAACCCTAATAGGTGAGAGTATTGCTTAGAACAGTCCTGTAGTGTTAAAATGCTTCAAAAACAAAGATTTTAATTTCATTAATTAATCTGTTAATTAACCATTGGATGGTAATCAGGTCAAATTGACCCATTTCAAGTTTTTACAAGAAGAAAAATGGTCCCAGTTCCATGTTTTCTACCTGAAATCAGCACCTTACCTTATTTCCTGAGATAAACATGTATTCCTGACTCAGAACATTATTCTGGATATGACACTTATGTTGTTTCCATAGTGATTTTTAACATGAATTATAACGAACCCCACTTCCATCTTTAATTGTGTTCCCTGAATATATATGTTATCTCAGCTGGTGGAAATGGAGATAATGTCAATATTTGTTGATAGATTATGAAGGAAAATCTTATTTCAGAATTGTTTTTAAAACCCCAAATAAGTCCCGGGTCAGTTTGTCCCGAGGAACACGAGAAGGTCCCGGAGGTGGAGACACCACGAGGGTTAAAAAAGAAACATTATGAAGACTAAAGTTATTTGTGGAATACATTTGAGTTTCATAGGTAATTTATTTATCACATGGCTGTATCAAACCATCAATATGTCAAATGCATTGTTGTGTACACATTTCTCCAAAATGTCCTGTGTATGATATAGTGGGACAATTTGGGACCTTTTGAATTGTTTAATGGGGAATCAACTTAAAATATTTATGTATTCTATATAACATTCTATATTACACATATATTTATAATAATCTATTTATTATTAAGCACATTTATATGAGGCAAACACATTTAATACATATACAATGATCTATAAAAAAGCTGAACGTCGTAACGACAGTTAAAGAGTAAGAAGAAAAACATGACTTCTGCAACTTTGTTTCAGCTTACTAATAATATTTAGCTTCTTTCCTAAGAGCATCTATTTGTGATAATTTGATTTAAGTTATACTAGCATTTTCAGGTAATTTCAGAAAGAGAACACTAAACAAACAGGATAAAGGCAGAATCTAATCTTTCTGTTTCTCTTTGGTTCATCAAACAACTGAATGGCACAAGACAGCCACCCTGTGGACATCAGTGGGACAGACTTAGTTTTTGGTGCTTGCCAACATCAATGTGGCTGAACTATAGACTGTAAAATAATAATAATAATAATAATAATAATAATAATAATAATAATAATAATAATACATTTTATTTGTAATGCACTTTACATTTAAGACAAACCTCAAAGTGCTACAGGTATGATCATAAAAGCAAGATAAAAAAATCAATTTAAAATATATATAAATAGTGCAGCAACATTGTTGTGCAAGGTTGAAACTCATGAGTTCTGCTAAAAAGAAATGTTTCTAGTCCTTTTTTAAAGGTCTCAATAGTTTGTGGGGCCCTCAGATGGTTGGGGGGGGGGGCCTCCAAGTCTGAGGAGCGGCAGAGTAGAAGGCTCGATCACCCATGGTACTAAGCTTAGTTCTGGGGGAGTAGGAGACGGTTGGAGTTTTTTGAGCGGAGGGATCGTGTTGTAGTGAGAGCGGTGAGTAGATCTTTCAGGTGGGGGGGGTATTTCCATAGATGCACTGGTGGGTGAGAATTGAGACGTTATATTCAATCCTAGCAGAAACGGGAAGCCAGTGAAGTGAGTGGAGAATGGGTGTGATGTGGTCGTACTTTCGCACTCTCATCAGGATCCTTGCAGCACTGTTCTGAACATATTGCAGTTTCTGCAGACTCTTGTTAGGGGTCCCGATGAGAAGTGCGTTACAGTAATCAAGCCTGGAGGAGACAGAGGCGTGGACCAGTTTTTCAGCATCTGCTAAGGTGAGTGTAGAATGGACAAAGCATCCAGTTTGGTGAAGTGCTGCAAGTGCCTTAAAGCTGCATTATATCTCATCTCCAGCAGGGGGTGACACATGCGGTTGCAAAAGCAGGTCGGTTTCTGTAGAAGTCTGTAAGAAAGTGACCCACTTATCAGTTGATTTATTACCTCAGTCAACATTTTCATAATGACTCTAAGGTCTCAATCGCTAGTTTTAACACAGAATGATGTTAATTTATTAAATGATGTCCTTGTTGATTTGTAAATTGATAAAGCAGGGTGTGATAGGACGTGGATATAATGTGATTGACAGTCTGTGGCCTGTCTTATATGTAATATAACTATGGCACAAAGATATATTTAAAACCTAGCAAAGCTAAATCTCACCTCGAATTATGTTGTTGTTTACCTTGTACTGCTGCTACAGCCAAAGGAATTGTGAGTGTCCTTTTGACTAAACGCCCAAAACAACACAATCAATTTCAACTTTACTACTACAAATACTTTCTTTAATAACTACATAATGCAATACATGTACTTTTCTTTCAGTACTTGAGTAGTACATTTTAAAATAAACTACCTGCAATAAGTACTGTAAGTACAAACAATGTTGAATACTTTAGTACTTCCACTTAAGTGTGGTGAGAAAAAGAGCACTTTTTCACAGCATAATTTCTTCTCAAGTCACTTTTTTAGAGCACTTCTTTTACTTTTACTCAAGTATGGTCTCTAGTATATACATGTCTGTGTGCTAGTAATAATCCTATGTGCAGAAACACAGTGAGCGGTGCAACGTTGGTTACATTGATGAAACGTAGCTTTGAGGCAAAGAATTTTGCATCGAGGATTTTTTGTAATCAAATTATTCAAGTTACTTGAGGAATCGTTTCAGTACTAATTTAATTGCTTTATATTGGTAAGTAATCAAATTATATTTTTTTAATGATAATGTAATATTACCATCTAATGTTGTAACTGTTAGATAACTTATCTTGTCTGATAGCTATCTAGGATTTTTATTTGTGGTGGCAGCAGTTGCACTACTGTATTAGTAGTGTTTTTTTTGTTATATAACGTTATAGTAACCAGGATAGTTATTCTTGACATATCTCCTAATTCACTAACGTTATCCACTTTCATATTTAAATATATATATTTATTTAATATAAAAAATATTTTCCAGTTACAAAAAGACTAAAATATCAGAAGTTAGAACAAAAGTACTGGACTGGGCTAAAGGCGTAACTCATGGCAAAATGCAACCTAGGGTCTTTTTGGGAATGTACCCGAGTCAAACTTTAAAAAAGAAAAAAAGCATATTTAGGAAGGATTTTCCACTTTTAAGATTCACCTTATTCTTGTTTTTTGGGTAAAATGGCCTTTTGAATGGGAGAGCTAGGGGCACTACTATGATTGCATCAAAATCACTATTTTTAAAACACTAAGAAGGCTCGATACAACATGAGGGTTGAACGTCAAAAATTAACGTTACCTGAAAACAGCGTGTAGTTTTTCTGTTTAGCATCTCACATCACACTTTCAGTTGCTATGACCACTACTACGGTCCAAAAAATGAACAATAACGTTGCTGTCAACGGGCTTATCTGCTAATGCTATGTCTCTCCACCTAGTCCTTAGAACACCTCCCTAGGGAGGCGCCCAGGAGGCATCCTTACCAGATGCCCGAACCACCTCAACTGGCTCTTTTCAACGCAAAGCAACAGCAGCTCTACTCCAAGCTCCTCATGGATGACTAAGCTTCCCACTCTATCTCTAAGGGAGACACTGCCCCCCCTCCTGGGGAAACCCATTTTGGGCGCTTGTTACCTGAAACCATCCAGCAAATAGACGGTACCATAGGGAGGTTACCTGAAACCGCTAATTTTACACACAATTTAACAACAAAAAAAGCTGAGTGAACATTACTAGCTATGTTCTTCATGTTGGTTGGAGTGGTATGCACCCCCACTAAAACAGTAACTAACGTTAATACAGCATGTCAAAGGAATACAGCATCTCTTGCAGCGGGAGGCCAGATTGACCGCAGCTAACGTTAGCTTCTTGTCTCATCTGGGGTCTGATAAACAGTAAATTCATCAAATTCTGTGTCCACAACGCTGTTTTCCAATAAACTGTAGCTGTCATATTTCACGGGACGCGCAGGATTTCATGTCGCGGCTTTCGTCGCTGTTTGTCACTTAAGATTGAGTGACAAGTAGTACTCCCCCTGTTGTTTACTTGGTTGTCATGACTGTGCGAGGGATGACGTCCTGTCACTGTTCCAGTTCCTCGGGGGGTAGAAAGCTGATGACAGTTGGCTTGAGTTCAGTAGAGCAGAGGGCTCTGCCGAGTCGTGTAATTACGACTTTATGACTATTCACAAACAGCTGAAGGAGCAACGGAAACCCTGTTGTGCGTACCATGGTGGCAGAAATTTTACTGTGGCGGGCCGCCATCAACATAAAGCAAACGCTGGCTTGGAGGATGCAACATAATAAAAGCATGCCAGAAACAAGGTTAACAATTAACCAACAACTTTATTAAATCATTAAAAAAAATACACCCAAAAGAAACAACCAAGGAGAAACAAAAAAAGACTGGAGACCAAAAAAATAACCAAAAAAACAAAAGGTGGTGTCTGATGGTGGTGGTCACAATAAAGAGTATGGAACTATATCTATATTTCCATCCACTTATCAATCGAATTATCTGAAGTTTGGAAAAAAACTTAAGCATAAATCTGGTGAAAGTGTGTTTCCATCCAACTGCTTTAAAGCCAATAAAAACCTGTGGTGATGATGTCACATGACGCTGTTTTAGGGTCAAATTGGTACATCAAATTGATTTGAGACATTTTAAGGTGTTTCCGTTAATTTTTCTAGAGTTTTTCTAGACAAAATGGATCGCACCGTCTATCAACACATGATCAATATTGGACAAGCTGTCATTGTGCTCATGTGCCAGCTGATAGCGACATATCGAGCTATAATAAGAAAACAACAACGTTATCAACACATCGCTATGATGCAAGACAACTTTTTTTGTTACATGTCTCTCTGTTTGAGCGTCTTCCATTGTCTCCGCAGGACGTCCCACAGCTTGTCCTAACCTTTGTCGGCCATTTCCTTCACGAGTTCCTAAATTAAATTCAGAAAATCTCTCGTGTCCTCGTCCGTCCACTTCCATCTGTCTTTGTTGATGCCCCCCATGTGTGCAGACAAAGAGGAAATACTGGGGGACATAAACTACAACTTCTTCTTTGTTTTGGGGCAGGTTGCAATAATAAAATGACCTAAAACTTAATCGCGATTCATTATTTATTCGGCAAATGTTTCCAACAGCGGGGGGGCAGTAGCTCAGTCCATAGGGATTTGGGTTGGGACCCGGAGGGTTGCCGGTCAAGTCCCCGTATGGACCAAAGTACGGAGTGTGGATTGGTGGCTGGAGAGATGCCACTTTACCTCCTGGGCACTGCCAGGTGCTCTTGAGCAAGGCACCGTACCCCCCCAACCACTCAGGGCGCTGGTCCAGCTGCCAGCCCCCCACGCTGGCATCTCTCCACTTGTGCATGAATGAGCATGTGTGTCTATTTCAGACCTGTGTGAAGTGATTTCTAACAAAAGTGTACACAGAGTTTAAATAGTAATTTCCCCAATAAAATTATAAATTATCGCATAAGCCGAATATCGATCATATGACTAGAAGTAATAATTGTAGTAGGTGTAGCAGGGAATATGAGGGAATAGCAAAGAATTGCAGGGAATACCAGCAAGCAATAATCAGCAAGAAACTTATTTGTGCAACCTGAAATTAAGGAATTTCAATTCAATTACATTTTATTTATATAGTGCTAAATCACAACAACAGTTATAACATTGCGCTTTCCATAAAGAGCAAGTCTAGACCAGACTGGGATGTTATTTACAGAAACCCAACTTCCTTTAAGAGGAAGAAACCTTGAGCAGAACCATGGCTCAGGGTAGGGGGGCATCTGCCTCGACCGGTTGAGAGAGAGAGAGAGAGAGAGAGAGAGAGAGAGAGAGAGAGAGAGAGAGAGAGAGAGAGAGAGAGACATGGAGAATTGTTGCAGAGGGTGTGGAGCAGGAACATGGAGGCAGCAGGTGACTCCAACCACAGATCCAGAGCCAGAAACACCTGCAGGACGCGATAGGAAGACTTCAGATTGACTTCAAGACTTCAAGACTAATTGTTCAGATTTCTGATTGTAATCCTTTTACCGTCTGTATTTATATCTTTGTAGATATCAGATGAACTTGACATTTTCTGATATTGTTCTATACTACTAGACGTCATACATTTCTGAAATTGTTTGCCCATAGTTGCTTATTTTATAATATTAAAGCTTGCTGAAAATTGTATAGAAAACTTAATGATATGGCTTTGAGCCCACTTTATCTTCAAATTGAATCACATCAGATCCTTCATAGTTTTACATGGAATGTGAAACTAGGGGCATGTCTGAAAGTTATACAAAATGTTTATTAATGAAGCATTAAAAATGGAAATTGCACACCTACTGTATAGTTTAGGGAAATTTTTCCAATGTATGACACGGTCTACCCTAAAAACAATCAGAAAACTGGAGAAACCATATGTTAATAAATAAATGCTTGGAACAGGATATGATGCTCTCTTTTTAGAGCTAGAAAATCAAGCAAAGAGGCCAGCAGAGGATGCGTATGCAATGAGGAAAAAGACACACATTGAGATGGCTATGGATGTGTGGCGTTGAGGGTGCAACACAACTAGAATCAAAATGAGATTAATTGAAGAGTGCCTTCACAACTCATCATCTTCAGGAGTTATTTGTTGATTGATGGCTGAAACATATTGCATCCAGCATGCAGCTATCAACCAAGGATGCACTTGTTTTGGAAGAGTGGTCCTTCCTTTTTGAAGCTGTTCACCCGTTTGATCTCAGTAATGATGGTATATTAGATTATTACTGTCGCTCTATTAAAGGCAAACGTTCCACTGTACTGTCGTTACGCAGATCACGGCCGTAGTTAAGTGAAATTGGGTCAAGTTGTAATTTAATGCTTCTATCAGCAGGCGGGAGCATAGCCATGTAATACTGTCTATTTACAGAGGACATTTAAATGTATATCTGATCGTTTCTATGGTAACTGTTAGCCCGTAGTAGTAGAAAAAATATTTATGGGAAGAGATATAGTAAAATAAAAAGTGCTAAATAAAAGGCACTAAGTACTTAGGCTAGATATAATACCAACAACATGCATATTAAAGAATAAAGTAGCTCCAGTATTGATAGATATCCTATCTAGTAACAGCTGGACTACGCATCCCAAGCACCCCCTGCATGCTGCTTACAGCTTTGTAGTCTTTTGTACCATATTAACATATGGGGTAAATAATCTCATTACTCTGTAAATTGGTGGGACAAACTATTAAAATGTATGTTAAACTTAACATACATATTTTAAACTCACTACTTAGCTCATGTAAATGAGTAATGAGATGTTCATATTGTGTATATAGTGGTGGATTATATGATCTTGTTGTAGCTGTTTAGTTAATTAATTTAGCACTAATTGGTCTTGTGATGCTAGCAGCCGTTATATTAAAACATTGAGTTTAAATAAATACAATATAGAAAACTGAGGCTTCATTTGACATCACAGATTTATTTAGAAACATCAATCAAAGGTACAGAGAATATATAGTCAATATACAGAATGTTCCATATTTGGATTAGCAGAAACATGGAAGGAAAATGAACTGGTAATTTTGTGGCAGGACATTATCTGTTTTTCTACTGATTTCTTTCTTACATCAACAGATATACACATTAATGGATAATATTAGACATTCAGGGGAATGCTAGTCTGGATCAACCACGGTTCAGAACAGAGTTTACAGTTTACACTGCCCGCCTTCTTAGGAAATCGTACACTTGTCTTTCATTTCTGTTTTCTCTCTGGCCTTTCTCTCATGCTTTTCCTTCAACTGTTTTATTTGCTCTTTCAGAAATCTTTCTTGCTCTGCCTTTAATTGTTGAATCATCTCCCTCTCCTGTTTTCTCTCTTCCTCCTCCATCCTTCTTGTCTCACACTCTACAGAGTCCTCTATATCCTTTTCAAATCTAACTAGCTTCTCCATCGAACTGTTTAATACACACATCTCACTTCCCCTCTTCAAATAAATAATATCATCTTGTACCTTTTTTCTCTCTTTTCTCTCTTCCTCAATTTCATCCTGGAGTTTCTCAGTAATGTTTTTGATTTTTTCTTCATATTCTGCTCGTAGTTTCATCTCCAGTTCTTTCATGTCTTTGCGTATTTGCTCCTCTTTCTCTCTCAGGATGCGTTGTTTCTCCTCTTCGATTTCCCTTTCTGCCTTCTGGAACATTTCATTGGTGTAGTGACTTCCTCCGTTCCTCTGGACTATGGTTCTGATCTTCTTAAGCAGCTCGGTGACCTGCGAGCGATTCTCCAGCTCATTATTAAAGACATGGTACTGACCATTGCACCTGGACACAAGTCCCTGCAGGTCTGGGCTGTCCTCCATAAACTCCTCTGTAGTGGTGTCTTTAAGAAGGTCGCCATGTGTAAAGAGAACCATGCTGTATTTGTCTGCATCCTGGCCAAATATTTCTCTGATCTTCTGCACTGACTGATTTTCTTCTTCTATGAATCTGCCCAGCCTGACCACAACCAGGAAGACATGGGGTCCAGGTGAAGAATAGCAGATGCACTGCTTTATGTCTTCATGTGTTTTATCCTGGGCCCACCTGGTGTCAAAGAGACCTGGGGTGTCAATAACAACAATCTTTTGTCTATCCACTTTAGCCTTGGCCTTAAAGCACTCATCAGTTATAGATGTGGCGCTCAACTTTGATTCAAAGCATTTACGCCCAAGAATGGTGTTTCCTGTGGCACTCTTCCCGATCCCAGTCTTCCCCACCATCACAATCCTCAGCTCTTCATCATTTCGTAGAACAGCTTCTGTTTGAAAGGATTAAGAATATAAAATTAGAAGTTACCCTTTAATCTTTTGTAAGTTTTCTCAAATAGCCATCAGGGTTGATGGAGACTTTCTCCCCTGAAATACAACCCTCATAGGTCACGCAGCACTTACAAAAGGAGGAAGTTATTGGTTTATTGTTAGGTAGGGCACTGTATTGGCTGTAGTATGTAAACGGCCAGTATTAGTACTCAGTGTTGGGCTTTTCCAACCCTTTGTTTTTAATTAGAAAGAAATGCCCAACAATAATTAGATATAAACAATAATACTAATCATAAAACAAGTTAGAAATTTAACTTTGTCATTTTGATTTTTGAAGTAATAAATAACCCTTATTAGTGTTTCTGCTTGAGCAGCACTGGTTGAAATCTGAAAATATTGTCAACTAATGACATAACTAATTACACTGGTTTGACAGCTGTTTCAGACCGATACCTCCGGTTCAGGCTGGTCCTCTTCCTCATCACGGGCCTTTTTTGTCGCAGAAAATACTTTTTAATACTCAACTGGATTGAAGCATCAGACATTCACGGTAAGAGTAAAGAAAGTACGTAACAGTATATATAATAAGTTTATGTGATTCACAGCTGCTGGGTCTACATACAGTGGTTTGACCTCGACAACCCAACAGCTTTTTACCGCAAACTTGCTAAAGAAGACTTTCTAAAGAAGGCTTAATCGCTTGTTTGCTAAGGGTCCGATCGAGACTCCAACATTATCAAACTGACAGCTTTGTATTCAGAATATAAAATATTTTTATAGCGCTTTTTAATGTGATTGTGTAAAGGTGTTCACAGATACCAACCTGTCGTGAACTTGTGAATTTTGCTCTATTCTCTCGTTTTCATGGAGGCAGATGCTGTGTGTGTGTGTGTGTGTGTGTGTGTGTGTGTGTGTGTGTGTGTGTGTGTGTGTGTGTGAGAGAGTGACGCATGAGGGATGGAGAAAGAGCAGGGAAAGTAATTGTACCTGAACGAATACGCTGGATGTGTTAAATAGCATTAACAAAAAAGAATGACGAAATGCAATATGTGGCGGCCGGTGTTTATTCTGTGGCACACCGCCACAAATTAGTCTATCTGTGGGAAACACTGCGTTACTGATCCATTCGTGGGTTATCCCAGAGTTGTTAACCGTGGTCAAAACAATCATACTAAAAATAACTGAACGCATTGAACGATGTTGTAATCTTATGTTTCCCACCAAGATTTAGCTAACGTTATAGACCAAGCATTAGCATTAGCATTAGCTTCTTGTCAACCAGCACCTTCATAGCAGGCTAACCTTAAAGCAGCACCAACGAAATTTTCCTCTTCGGTCCCCCTATAGCTTGGAAGCGGTATTGTCCATTACATTACTCTAATGGCTTCTTTGAAACAAATTGTATTACGTTTACTGAGATTAATTCTCCTCAAACCGCTGAAAATCTCTTAGTAATTCTTTGCAAAAAAATAATTACAGAGGTTTTTCTCTCACCTTCTTGTCTGGCCACAGTTTGATTTTTTTTATCCAGCTTCTTCTGATCGTTCTTCAACTCTTTGTCTTTTCTCCCCCTTATTTCCTTCTCCCTCTTTATTTCTTCTTCTCTCTTACTCTCCTTCCCTTTCTTTTCCTTTTTACCACCCTCTGTCCCGTCATTGTCTCTCTTTTCCTCATCCTCTTTTATCTCCTTGCTTCTTTTCAACTCTGTTGTTCTCTCCATCTCTACTTTCCTATTTTCTTCCTCAATTTCATCCTGGAGTTTCTCAGTAATGTTTTTGATTTTTTCTTCATATTCTGCTCGTAGTTTCATCTCCAGTTCATCTTTCTCTTTGCGTATTTGCTCCTCTTTCTCTCTCAGGATGCGTTGTTTCTCCTCTTCGATTGCCCTTTCTGCCTTCTGGAACATTTCATTGGTGTAGTGACTGCCTCCGTTCTTCTGGACTATGGTTCTGATCTTCTTAAGCAGCTCGGTGACCTGCGAGCGATTCTCCAGATCATTATTAAAGACATGGTACTGACCATTGCACCTGGACACAAGTCCCTGCAGGTCTGGGCTGTCCTCCATAAACTCCTCTATAGTGGTGTCTTTAAGAAGGTCGCCATGAGTAAAGAGAACCATGCTGTATTTGTCTGCATCCTGGCCAAATATTTCTCTGATCTTCTGCACTGACTGCTTTTCTTCTTCTGTGAATCTGCCCAGCCTGACCACAACCAGGAAGACATGGGGTCCAGGTGAAGAATAGCAGATGCACTGCTTTATGTCTTCATGTGTTTTATCCTGGGCCCACCTGGTGTCAAAGAGACCTGGGGTGTCAATAACAGCAACCTTTTGTCTATCCACTTTAGCCTTGGCCTTAAAGCACTCATCAGTTATAGATGTGGCGCTCAACTTTGATTCAAAGCATTTACGCCCAAGAATGGTGTTTCCTGTGGCACTCTTCCCGATCCCAGTCTTCCCCACCATCACAATCCTCAGCTCTTCATCATTTCGTAGATTAGCTTCTGTTTGAAAGGATTAAGAATATAAAATAAGAATTTGATATGATTTTGTGTCAAACAATACAGTGACATCAGAATAGTCATAGTCATCTTTAGCATTGTTAAGGAAGAAAGTGCAACTCCAGATTCTTTGAGAAAGAGAACTTTGCACAGTTTTATGTAAAACGTTCTCATATATTTTTTAAATTTCTTGATGCAGTTTCACAAAGCTTTTTATTAGTTATTATTCCTACGAGTGATTGCACTACTATTGAGTAACATTTAAATCAAACAAAGGTTCTAGGGTGTCGAAATGAATCCTTAAGTTTTGCCCCAATTCAGCAGTTTAAAAACACTGCTTATATATAACAGGTTTTTGCTCTTATTCTGAAAAAGACAGTATTCCAACTAAGCTGTCTACATGGCTAATGAAAGTAAATATTCCCATTTACATGTAGCTGTGCAAATACAATTTTTTTCAAAGTTTACCAGCGGCGGCGGACTTATTGGACCGTACGAACACAGCGTCCCTCTTTCATTCCTTCAACCAGCTTCTGGAGAAGGTCGGCGTAGCGATGTGTGCGTACACCTAAAAACCTGTTGATATCCAAGTCTTTGATGATGTTTACAAGTATCTGTGTTTCTCCCTCTTATCGGGTCTTCGTCCCTGCAAACTGTCGGCTGCTTGGTTTGTCTACAGTAACCATAGCAACGCACAGAGCTGGCGGTAAGCCGTAATCAGGCGAGAGGCCGTAAACTGCAGTAAAAACCCTGATTGAGACGCAAAATTTGCATTCTAAAACCTGAATAATACATGAATATCCCACATGTCTTAATCTGAAAATGCTGTACACCTATCAAACTAGAATATTGTCATATTCGGAATAATAGTGAAATAAACATAACAGTGTAACATTAAGAGTTACACTGATGTGTCTCAGTAGGGAACACGGTTACCGCACATAGAGCCAAGAGATCCATTTTGGATTGTAGATGATTTAAGGGAGGCACAGGCTTCATGTTGCATGTTTGTCATGAATACAGATGAAAAACCTACTCAACACAGTTTTGAGTCAAAGAACCATATAAACATGAATATAGTAGTGTCATGACTTACCACAGCAGGAATGTTTGCTGGCCATGTTTAAGAGTAGAGAGTCGATGCTGCAGCTGAGGTGAAAGTCTTTCTGGTGCTGCTCCTCTTTATATGGCTTCATGCATTAAAACACAAAACAGAGAAAGAAAGATAAACCTGGGTGTGTATGAAGGTGGTTCAGTTACGGTACAGTCTAGTTAAATCATATTCAACCTTTAAAATTTAGCCTAAACGATTGTGAACCATAATATATGTATTTATACAAATACTTTTTGGTCTGTCTTTTGAAATCTCTTTGTTAGTTTACTTACAACTGGTCAGCTTCATAAGTTCTACTTTCATACAATGGACATAAATTATCTTTCAGAGCTATACATCACTTGTGACTTGGACACACATTTATGTTTATTCCCTGTTGCTGGTGCGTTCCAGCCTAATAGATGAAGAGACAATTTAACTGCCCACTGTGATGGCACTACTCTACCCTACAAAGGCAAAAGGCCTTAACTCGCGAGACTTGTGAATTCAGTTAAATTTTCAATTAAATTTTATTTATATTATCAATTCATAACAAGAGTTATCTCGAGACACTTTACAGATAGATCAGGTCTAGACCACACTCAATAATTTACAAGGACCCAACAGTTCTAGTAGTTCCCTCCAGAGCAAGCAACAGTGCGACAGTGGCGAGGAAAAACTTCCTTTTAGGCAGAAACCTGGGACAGACCCAGACCCAGACCCAGACCCAGGCTCTTGGTAGGCGGTGTCTGACGACCGGTTGGGGTTAGAATGAAGAGTGGCAATAACAGTCACGAAAAATAGTAGTTTGTAGTAGTTCTTTGTAGTAGTTCATGGCATAGCAGGGCACTGTGCTGCATTACAAGGCACAGCAGAGCATAGCAGGACGTAGCAGGATGTAGCAGGACGTAGCAGGGCACAGCAGAGCGTAGCAGGACGTAGCAGGATGAACACGGCATCGCAGGACGTGTAGCGGGACCACGGCGACAGCTGCTACCATGATGATGGAGCCTCCCTGATCAAAGGAAACATGCTGGGGGAAAAAGAACATAAGGACTCCTGCGAATAACTCCCCAGAGCTAGGTTAGTAACTAGGTTAGTAACTAGGTTAGTAACTAGGTTAGTAACAACCATTTCTGGGACATGGATGCACACAAATGGAAAGAGAGAGGAGCTCAGTGTGTCAAAGGACGTCCCCCAACTGTCTAAAACTATTACAGCATAACTAAGAGAGACAGGGTAAAGAGAGGAGCCTGGTCAGGCTAGAGCTCTCCCCAACCGGATCGGGCTGTATCGCCCTGCCTCCCTCTAGTTTTATTATATTATTGATTATATGATAGATAAATCTAACAACTATGACAAGTAGCAGGTGGGCCGGTTTAGGCGGATGCTGCGACTCCTCACTCCCTAACAATATTTAATTCAATTTTATTTATTAAGTGCTAAATCACAACAGCAGTTATCTCTTTGTGCTTTTCATAGATGAGCAGGTCTAGACCGGACTCTGTGATGTTATAAACCGTACTCTGTGATGTTAAAGAGAGGGAGGAAGAGGTGCTCAGTGCATCATGGGAAGTCCCCCAGCAGTCTAGGCCTATAGCGGCGTAACTAAGGGATGGTTCAGGACTCTCCTGAGCCAGCCCTAACTATAAGCTTTATCAAAGAGGAAAGTCTTAAACCTACTCTTAAATGTGGTATTTTAGGTAGTGTAGCTGCCAGCAGAGACAGTTGCATAATTTAAGTTCATTAAAAGAATAGTTTAATTTAATTTAATAAGAAATAATGTTTGAATGTAGCGTAATATATTTTGTTTTTTTTCTGCATTTCTTTTGCTTTGAAGTATGTGTGCAAGCTGACCTGTTTGTGGGTTTATATAGCGCAACTATTGTGCGGAGGTTTTGATTGTTCCAGACATTTATTTGCGTTGCACCAGCAACGGAGCATGCATTGCATGCCAAGCTAGCTGCGACTCGTTGAGTTGTTTTGTAGTGGCTTTGCATTCGTAAGTTTGAGGGACACGCTGGAGAGAAGTTTGTTACCTGTTTTTTCACTCCCCTGGAGTTAACGCAGCCAATGAAGTATGTGTAGTATTTCTTGTGTGTAATTGTTTGTGTTGCTTATTTATTCATGTGTTCTCTGTGAGAATATTTATTTCTGTAATTTATGTGATTTCTATATTGTATGTATTTAGTTCTCACGGCATGTTTGATGACATCAAGGAAGGCATCATAAGACCAATAAATGCCCGTAAACAAGAACGCCTTGTGTCCGTGTCTGTTAACTGGAGGGAGCTACAGGTAGGACACAGGAAATCTGGCAATTTGATGTTTTAGTATTGACATTGATCTACATGAAAAATCTTGGGCTCAAATGTGACTCTTTGAATTTTGACTTCTGTTTTGAAGTTACTGTACTCTGCCTTTGTATTGTTTGCAAAAAGTGACACGTCATGCCAGAGAAGGGGACGTGATTCTGAGACTCAAGTCTCAGAATGTATTTGTATGCGCATTTTGAACTTTTGCAGTAGAAAATGTTGATGGAAACGGCAAAATTCGCACACAAAAAAATGTTTCCATGTTTTTGTGTCTAAGTGACTGATGGGAACAACAGTCTTTGACATTGGTCAAGTATTGAATGCAACGAGTTTCAGAGAAAACAAAAGTAAAAGTTACATCCCATGAACCAGTTGGTTCAGTGTTGTCGTGCAACAGCTTCACCCGATGTTTTCCTCTTGTCAATCATATCAAGTTTAATTAAGTGTTGAAACAAATCCCATAATTATTACCCCTCCCATCTCAGACTCCGGCTGCTGCCACTCAGCGGTTAGGGGACTTTTCTAAACATTTGATCTTGGTCCAATGAGGACGAGAGAAGCTGCAAAGTCACATTCAGTTCTCCACCTGCTTTGTCTGTCAGAAGGGTGGAACTAAGGGTTTAATATTGAGATCTCTAACTGTAGGGAGGGACAGACATGTCTGCCAAAATAGATGTTTCTCATTCTTCTGCTGGTGTGTCTGATATTCTGTTTCCTCATTCTTCTGGCTCTGTGCCTGCTTCTTCTTACAGACACTTACTCAAGTGTTGTTTTGTGTTTTGGGGAATGAGGAAACGTTAAAAACAGTTGACTCAAGGGTTAGGGTTAGGCTCAAAGCAATGCTAAAAGATGAAAGTGCAGCTCAGCAGAGTTTTAAGCCGGAGTTTTCTTCAGACCCAGATTCTTTAAAAGTGATGCTTTTTCAAGATGCTTTTGAGGTAGCTATTCCTCTTGGATCTTCCAAACAAAAGCACAAAGTTTTAGCTTTTTACTTCACTCTGGGAAATTTCCATCCACACCAACGATCAACTGTATCAAATAGAGTTGGCACTGCTCCGTATAGAGAAAGACTGTAAATATTTTGGAGTGTACAACGTTTTCAGTGACCTTGTATCTGACAGATAAAGCGTAGTCCTTTGAGGATAAGACATAGAGAGGTACTGTCACATGCATAATGGGAGATAACCTGGGCTCCCACAGTATTGGAGGCTTTACAGAAAATTTCAGGTTTGCTGAGTACTTCTGCAGAGATGTGTGTCAGCCTGGACTGCCTCCCTGTCTAGCACATGACACATTTGAGGGGGTAATACACAGTGACTTAGTGTGTTTGCAGTTCTTAATCAAAACAAACTAAATAAAAGACTCATTTAAAAAAAAAGAATAATTTCCTGCTGAAAGCAGCAACCAACCAAACGCTGTTCCCAGCAATGGAGCAAAGCTTGGGGGCCATGCAGCCCAGAACAGGTGGCTACTGAGGCTCTTGCCTTTTTTAGTGCATAAAATAACTGAAGATGCTGGCAGTGCTGTATGGCAGCTGTATTACTTCTGAGGGAGCTAACTGAACTTGTCTGTGCACCTAGCCTTTCAGAATCTCAGATTTCTTACATGAAGTTACTGATCGAGGAGTAAGTGGAAATGAGACAGGAGTTATTCCCACATCTTCAACCTAAACACCTCTATCTGCTTCACTATGCCGACCTGAGCTTAAGTTTGGTCCACTAATACATACTTGGACAAAGCACTTTGAAAGTAAGCATAGCTACTTTAAAAGATGCATCAGGTTATGTAAAAACTTCAGAAATGTGACAAAGTCCCTTGCTGATAGACATCAGTTATTTCAGGCTTATCAGAGTCAGGCCAGTTTATTTAGCTCTCAGGTTAAGGTTCCAGGCCCCAAATGCTTGATTTTCCTGGAGCTTTTGTAGAAATTGTGATAAAAGTTGAGTTTTTTTTTGTATTTTTGTTGCAATGAAGTTGCGAGAGACAGTGAAAGCTGCAAAAAAGGATGCAGCAAATGTTGGCATAATATGAAAATGGCCAGTGGATTTAAGACAAAAAAATAATAATTTATTAGGGGTGTAACAATTCATCTACTGCATTGATGTATTGATTTCTAATCCTATGATACAACTGCATCGATCTGTGCTCGGCAAGTTGGCCTTCCTGACGACATTTATCGATCTAACATCGCTTTAAAAGGTAATCAATCGATTGGATCGAAACTAGGAAATAACACATTGGATATAAGCACGTCAGACTTTAAATGGATGTTTTTTCTTAGCACCTTTAATGATAAAGGCGTTAAACGTTACTCGATTCAGTCTGCTTATCTCTGACATCGTCGCCACGCGCCAGCAGCACAAAGACAAATCTCTCCAACCACCTACTAAGGCGCCATGGGATTTCACACAACACTGGTCTTGTAAAAGAACTGGTCCAGAAAGCTTTGCCATCACTTAGAGGTGATCTGCTGGACTCACTCAGGGCTAGACTGGAGGTGATGACTTCAGGAGTCATTTGTTGATTGATAGCTGAAACATATTGTATCCAGCATGCAGCTATCAACCACAGATTTTACTACGGTCAAAAATCACAGATTAAGGCTTCTTAACTAGATACTACCCAACCGGACATGTTTCAGCAGTAATATCACCTAAAAGTTGACCCTTTATAGAAAACCAGCTTCATATGACACGATACGCAGCAGAGTAATAAAAACTGTTAAAACAGGAGCGTTCAGAACCGTGGGAAATCTGAGTTGGTGGCATACAGATTTATACCTTTACCTCATCAATGTAATGTCATATAGTGTAACATCAGCCACTTAAAAAAACTACAGACTTTAGAGTAAAAAATGCATACAAGCATTAACGTGGTCTGAGCCAAACCCCCCCCCCCCATCCTTTGTTTCGTCGCCTTCAATTATTAAGGCTTACCGAATATAATGTGTTAATGCCTTCGTGATATTCCAGGTCATTCAGAGACATTCAGAGACTTTTACAATTTGTAGTCACATTATTTGAAAAATGCACTTGTCTGTACAATATAGTTATGTCCCATCATGTGTTTGTAAGCTCTCTTTCTCTCTTAAACTTAATATATGACATATATTTATGTATATATACGTCATCATATAGTACGTACAGCAAGGCTGCCCAATTTGGGGCTCCGGGGCCAAGTTTGGCTCGTTCTCTCTTTGTTTTGGCCCACCATGGATTTAAAATGCACAAAGATTATTCTTATCTTATTTTGAAAGTAATTTTAAGTACATTTTGTGCAGTTTAAAAGGACGTAATCTGAGTTCAACGAGTCCACACTGTGTACGTTTTGTGTACGTAAAATGGCAAGAATTACGGTATTCTTTAACATCAACATTATTTTGGGCCCGTGGCCTTGCATCCAGATACATTTTGGCCCTTCATATGAAAGAATTTGGGCCCCTCATGTACAGTCATGTCTACCTCTGAATACTATCAGAATGCTGTTTCTTAACTCCCTGTGTTGCTCCCTGTGGGGGTTACTCTACCTCGGCCTTTATTCCACTAACAGACTGATACATCGAGCCATTTCCTGCCAAAAGCTTCTGACACATAAATAATAACCAAGATTTGGTTATTTCCCCGTTGTGGGATAAATAAAGTATAATCTAATCTAATCTAATCAGTGCTGAGACTTTATACAAATGTTTTCCACATCATCTGACATAGTTAAAATTCACAAAGTGAGTCATGAGGAAGTCATTTTTTTTAATTTATTTTTTACGAACGACATTCTCTTTCAATCGTACAAAGAATGAGCAGCCAGTGAATTTCTCACATTCTGATGTTCCTGAACGCCTCATCAGACTGGAGTTTAGCTGCTGGTCGTCTCTCCTGAAGATGAGAGGTGTGATGTTGTTCTGAACAGACATTTAACTAAAGTTTTGCTAAGATGTATACTGCACTACGCTCTGAGAGTCATACCTCTGAGTCCTGTGCTGTCTTTATATAAGTGATCATGAACACCCATCCCTGAAAGTTTGGCCCATCCCTGTTGCACCACTTTTGTGACGAGCAAGAATGGAATCTTAAAAACGAAAAGAAACAAAACATGAAAGTGTAAATAAAAGTGTAAGCAAGGCGATTACTTTAACCGTTTTAGGTATTTTTCTCATCAATTTCTATCAGTCCCTCCAGGATTTTGCGATGTCACAATCGCACCAATTCACACAACAACAACTTCAACGAATCACAGTGACTTTGTTGCGACTCGCAGTTTTGAAAAATCACAGCAACTTTTTCGCTAATATGACCAATAACCAAAGCTTCCCGCAACTTCAACCAATCCCAGCAGTCCCACGTGCCACACTTTGTATCAGTTTGTGACTGAGAGCGAATGACCAGGCAGCAGTGAGAACGGGTTGACGTCACACGTATGTGGCCATGTTCACTTCCTTCACGAGACGCGTGTCACTCAAACATCTCACATTTAACATCCAAACATACAGCGGAAGAGCATGCAAAGCCCGTCAGACCGTCCTGCTAACCTGTACACATTTAACAACAAACTGATTTTTTACTCTGAAGTCACTGATGCGGCTGCTGTTTAAATCCTGCACTGGGGGGGCTGCTCAGTTCCCCCGCGACTGACATGCGCGCACACACGCACGCACGCACGCACACACACACACACACACACTGTGGATGCAGGATAAAGCGGAGATGAGACATACAGGATGACCTAAATTGAAGACAGCTACGCTCGTTATTGTAAGTGCAATGATAAGTTAATGTCCAATAAGTCCTTTATCAAACCGTATGAATGTCTCCCAGCCCAGGATAGAAACCAACTAACAATGGAAAGATCAACAAGCCACTGACACATACAGTATGTTCAAATTTGACTCATTCAATAAATTGTAATTTTTTGTCTTAAATCCACCAGCCATTTTCATATTATATTAACCTTTGCAGCCTCATGAGTCTTTTTGGTAAGGTCCTAGGAAAACTCAGCCCAGAGTAGTTTTGTTCTCCCCAAAAAAAGGTACACAACCTTCTCTGTCTCCAAACATACCAGAAACATTGCATCTTTTATTGCAATTTTTTACAAAAGCTCCCGCCACATCAGCCATTTTGGGCCTCAACAATCTCAAAAAAAGTCTGTGAAATCCTGGTCTATACAGAATTTAAAAAAGATTTCCCTGCAGTCCGTGCTTGTCAGCCACAACCCATTCTAATAGATAGTGAGGGGTTCAGATGCTACACTTATGTTTCTATGGTAATGTGTAGTCATCTTACATCCGAATAGTATCAGAATGCTGTGTTTTACTCTACCTCTACCTTTTTCTTTAGAGCCATTTCCTGCCGAAGTTTTTGAAATAATAACCAGGAGCAGCGCTGAGATTTTAAACAAATGCTTATCACAGGAGCGGACATAGTTAAAATTCACAATGTGAGATTAAATGGAAGTCATTGTTCAATTTTTAAATACAGAAAATCTTATTTCAAAGCAGACAAAGAATGAGCAACCAGTGAATTTCTCACCTTCTGATGTTCCTGAACGCCTCATCAGACTGGAGTTTAGCTGCTGGTTGTCTCTCCTGAAGATGTTTGATGTTATTCTGAACAGGAACCGACCAGTTATCCATTTACTAAAATCTTTGCTGAGATAAATACTGCACCACGCACTGAACGTTATACCTGTGCTGTCTTTACCTGAGTGATGTCAACACCTCGCCCTGAAGCTACTTCCTGTTGCAGCACTTCCGTGACAAGCAAGAATGTAATAGAACAACATGTCTCCACCTCTTTTGTTCTTGAACTTTATTGAATACAAAGATTCAAACGGGCAGTTGTATAACATTAGTTCATTACAATACAAATGAGATCGCCACAAATACTGATTAAATCTGAAATAAACAACCCTAATAGGTGAGAGAGTATTGCTTAGAAAAATCCTGTAATGTTAAAATGCTTCAAAAAAAAAGATTACAATCACATTAATTAATCTGTTAATTAACCCTTGGATGGTAATTGGGTCAAATTGACCCATTTCAAGTTTTTACAAGAAGAAAAATGGTCCAAGTTACATTTTGCAAAAGCAGGTCCCAGGTCGGTTTCTGTAGAAGTCTGTGAGAAAGTGACCCACTTCTCAATTGATTTATTATCTCAGTAGACATTTTCATAATGACTCTATGGTCTCAGTCGCTAGTTGTTATAGTGTACCGAGCACCTGGTCCATACTCTGAATTCTTATCTGAATTTGCAGAGTTTTTGTCAAATTTAGTGCTAAAAACGGACAAAGTTGTTATTGTAGGGGATTTTAATATTCATGTGGACGATGAGAATGATAGCCTTAGTACTGCGTTTATCTCTCTTTTAGATTCTATTGGCTTCTCTCAAAGTGTTCATAACCCGACTCACCGTTTTAACCACACCCTCGATCTCGTTCTGGTCTATGGTGTTGAAATTGAACATTTAATGGTGTTCCCACAGAATCCCTTTCTATCTGACCACTGTTTGATAACTTTTTAGTTTATACTGCTGAACTACACGCCAGTAGGCAAAACCTTCTATACAAGATGTCTATCTGATAGTGCTGTAGCTAAATTTAAGGATGTGATTCCATTAGCATTTAATTCATTACCAAGTCACAAAGTAACGGAGGACTCCTATGCTAATTTCAGTCCCTCCCAAATTGATCATTTTGTTGATAGTGCAGCAGGCTCGTTGCGAATGACACTCGACTCTGTTGCCCCTCTAACAAAGAAGATAATAAAACAAAGACGGTTAGCTCCATGGTATAACACTGAAACTCGCAAATTAAAGCAAATATCACGGAAACTTGAGAAGATTTGGCGTTTCACCAAATTAGAAAGTTCTCGTTTTATCTGGCAAGATAGTCTTAAAACATATAGGAAGGGCCTCCGTAATGCCAGAGCAGTGCACTACTCGTCATTAATAGAGGAAAATAGGAACAACCCCAGGTTTCTTTTTAGTACTGTAGCCAGGCTAACGGAAGGTCACAGCTCTACTGAGCCAAGTGTTCCCATAGCTCTTAGTAGTAATGACTTTATGAGGTTCTTCAATGATAAAATTATAACTATTAGAAGCAAAATTCACCAAGACCTGCCTTTAACTGGCACTGACTTATCTCTAAACTCAGGAACCTCAGAAACAGCTGTAAAACCAGATATATGTTTAGATTGCTTTGCTTCACTTGATCTTTATCAATTTAATTCAATTATTTCTTCATCTAAACCATCAACCTGTCTCTTAGACCCCATCCCGACTAGGCTACTTAAAGAAGTTTTACCCTTAGTCAACACTTCTCTACTAGATATAACCAATCTGTCTTTATTAACAGGCTATGTACCACAGCACTTTAAAGTGGCTGTAATTAAACCTCTTCTGAAAAAGCCCAACCTTGATCCAGATGTTTTAGCCAACTATAGACCTATATCCAACCTTCCATTTCTCTCTAAGATTCTTGAGAAAGTAGTCGCCAAACAGCTGTGTGACTTTCTGCATAGCAACAGCTTATATGAGGATTTTCAGTCAGGATTTAGAGTTAATCATAGTACAGAGACAGCACTTGTGAAAATTACTAATGACCTCCTAATTGCATCAGACAAAGGACTTATCTCTGTACTGGTGTTATTAGATCTTAGTGCTGCATTTGATACCATTGACCACCATGTCTTATTACAGAGACTGGAACATTTAATTGGCATTAAAGGGACTGCTCTAAGCTGGTTTAAGTCTTATTTATCAGATCGATCTCAGTTTGTTCATGTTAACGATGAATCCTCTGTGCACGCCAGAGTTAGTCATGGAGTCCCACAAGGATCTGTGCTCGGTCCAATCCTGTTCACTTTATATATGCTTCCTTTAGGCAATATTATCAGGAAGCATTCCATAAACTTTCATTGTTATGCAGATGATACTCAATTATATCTATCGATCAAGCCGGATGAAACTAATCAGTTAGCTAAACTTCAAATGTGCCTTCAGGATATTAAAACCTGGATGAGCTGTAATTTTCTCAGATAAAACTGAAGTTATTGCTCTGGGACCCAAGCACCTCCGTGACGCATTATCCAAAGAGATAGTTACTCTGGATGGCATCACTCTGGCCTCCAGCACCACTGTGAGGAATCTTGGAGTTATCTTTGATCAGGATTTGTCCTTTAATTCCCACATAAAGCAAATTTCAAGGATCGCCTTTTTTCACCTGCGTAATATTGCTAAAATCAGGAATATCCTGTCTAAAAATGATGCAGAAAAACTAGTCCATGCATTTGTTACTTCTAGGCTAGATTACTGCAATTCTTTACTATCAGGATGCTCGAAAAAGTCCATAAAAAGTCTTCAGCTGGTCCAGAATGCTGCAGCACGTGTTCTGACAGGAACCAGGAAAAGAGATCACATCTCTCCTGTTTTAGCTTCTCTGCATTGGCTTCCTGTAAAATCCAGAATAGAATTTAAAATCCTTCTTCTCACCTACAAAGCTCTTCATGGTCAGGCACCATCTTATCTTAAAGAGCTCATAGTACCTTACTACCCTGCAAGAGCACTGCGCTCCCAGAATGCAGGGTTACTGGTGGTTCCTAGAGTCTCTAAAAGTAGAACGGGAGCCAGAGCGTTCAGCTATCAGGCTCCTCTCCTGTGGAACCAGGTTCCAGTTTGGGTTCAGGAGGCAGACACAGTCTCCACATTTAAGAGTAGACTTAAGACTTTCCTCTTTGATCAAGCGTATAGTTAGAGCATAGAATTGAATATTGTCCGCCTAACCCGGCCTACCTGCTTCTCGTCATAGTTGTCAGATCTATCTATCATACAATCAATAATATAATAAAACTAGAGGGAGGCAGGGCATACAACCCGATCCGGCAGCTCTCTTTACCCTGTCTCTCCTAGTTAGTCATGCTCTCCTAGTTAGTTATGCTCTCCCAGTTATGCTGTAACAGTTTTAGATTGCTGGGGGAATTCCTTTGACACACTGAGCTCCTCTCTCCTCTATCTTTTTATCTTTCTGTCTTTCCATTTGTGTGCATCCATGTCCCAGAAATGCTTGTTACTAACCTAGCTCTGGGGAGTCATTCCCCGGAGTCCTTATGTTCTTTTCCCCCCAGCATGTTCCCTCGGATCAGGAAGGCTCCAACATCATGGTAGCAGCTGTAGCCATGGTCCCGCTACATGTCCTGCGATGCCGTGTTCATCCTGCTACGTCCTGCTGTGCCTTGTAATGCCGCACAATTCCCTGCTATGCCATGAACTACTACAAAGAACTACTACAAACTGTTATCTTTTCTGTGGCTGTTATTGCCACTCTTCATTCTAACCCCAACCGGTCGTCAGACACCGCCTACCACGAGCCTGGGTCTAGGTCTGTCCGAGGTTTCTTCCTAAAAGGAAGTTTTTCCTCGCCACTGTCGCACTGTTGCTTGCTCTGGAGGAAACTACTAGAACTGTTGGGTCCTTGTAAATTATGGAGTGTGGTCTAGACCTACTCTATCTGGTCTAGACCTACTCTATCTGGTCTAGACCTGCTCTATCTGTAAATTATGGAGTGTGGTCTAGACCTGCTCTACCTGTAAATTATGGAGTGTGGTCTAGACCTGCTCTACCTGTAAATTATGGAGTGTGGTCTAGACCTGCTCTACCTGTAAAGTGTCTTGAGATAACTCTTGTTATGAATTGATACTATAAATAAAATTGAATTGAATTGAAAAATAGTTTGAAGGCTTCAGCAACACAGAATGATGTTCATTTTTTAAATTATGGTCTCGTTGATTTGAAAATATGTGATTGACAGTTGATGGCCTGTCATATATGTAATATAACTGTGGCACAAAGATATATTTATAACTTAGCGAAGCTAAATCTTACCTTGAATTATGTAGGCTAGCTTTCAGCAGCAGTTGCATATAGACCGCCAGTGAAAGTGTGTAACGTAGAGTGTAAGCAGCGTTGCCAACTCTCTGCTACCATCACAGTCAGATACCACCCAATAGTCTATGGCTCCGCCCTCTCGTCTAAAATTGTCACATCCGCAACCAAGATGGCTGCGCCCGTAACGGCAAACTCGGCAACTCATAGCAGATCTCCACAAATTAATTTGTGATGTCACACATGCTCTGTACATTAATATTTACAGTCTATGGGCTAAAAACAAGTGTAGAATAATGTCAAATAACACCACAATGTCACCAATGGAGTAGACCGTGGTTAATGCAGCAGTCAAGGCATTATATACAGGTAAAAGCCAGTAAATTAGAATATTTTGAAAAACTTGATTTATTTCAGTAATTGCATTCAAAAGGTGTAACTTGTACATTATATTTATTCATTGCACACAGACTGATGCATTCAAATGTTTATTTCATTTAATTTTGATGATTTGAAGTGGCAACAAATGAAAATCCAAAATTCCGTGTGTCACAAAATTAGAATATTACTTAAGGCTAATACAAAAAGGGAGTTTTTAGAAATGTTGGCCAACTGAAAAGTAAGAAAATGAAAAATATGAGCATGTACAATACTCAATACTTGGTTGGAGCTCCTTTTGCCTCAATTACTGCATTAATGCGGCGTGGCATGGAGTCGATGAGTTTCTGGCACTGCTCAGGTGTTATGAGAGCCCAGGTTGCTCTGATAGTGGCCTTCAACTCTTCTGCGTTTTTGGGTCTGGCATTCTGCATCTTCCTTTTCACAATACCCCACAGATTTTCTATGGGGCTAAGGTCAGGGGAGTTGGCTGGCCAATTTAGAACAGAAATACCATGGTCCGTAAACCAGGCACGGGTAGATTTTGCGCTGTGTGCAGGCGCCAAGTCCTGTTGGAACCTGAAATCTCCATCTCCATAGAGCAGGTCAGCAGCAGGAAGCATGAAGTGCTCTAAAACTTGCTGGTAGACGGCTGCGTTGACCCTGGATCTCAGGAAACAGAGTGGACCGACACCAGCAGATGACATGGCACCCCAAACCATCACTGATGGTGGAAACTTTACACTAGACTTCAGGCAACGTGGATCCTGTGCCTCTCCTGTCTTCCTCCAGACTCTGGGACCTCGATTTATTTATCTATTCTAGTCTGTAAAGCGACTTTGAGTTTGAGAAAAGCGCTATATAAATTCAATTTATTATTATTATTATTATTAAATGCAAAATTTGCTTTCGTCAGAAAACATGACTTTGGACCACTCAGCAGCAGTCCAGCTCTTTTTTTCCTTAGCCCAGGTGAGACGCTTTTCGCGCTGTTTCTTGGTCAACAGTGGCTTGACACGAGGTATGCGGCAGTTGAAACCCATGTCTTTCAAGCGTCTCTTGGTGGTGGATCTTGAAGCACTGACTCCAGCAGCTGTCCACTCCTTGTGAATCTTTTTTTCACAATCTTGACTAGGCGCGGTGATCCCTATCGCTTGTACACTTTTTCTGACCACAGTTTTTCCTTCCCTTTGCCTCTCTATTAATGTGTTTGGACACAGAGCTCTGAGAACAGCCAGCCTCTTCAGCAATAACCTTTTGTGTCTTTCCCTCCTTGTGCAATGTGTCGATGGTCGCCTTTTGGACAGCTGTCAAATCTGAAGTCTTCCCCATGTTTGTGTAGGCTTCAGAACTGGACTGAGAGACCATTTAAAGCCCTTTGCAGGTGTTTTGAGTTAATCAGCTGATTACTTTGTGGCACCAGGTGTCTTCAAAATTTAACCCTTACACAATATTCTAATTTTGTGACACACGGAATTTTGGATTTTCATTTGTTGCCACTTCAAATCATCAAAATTAAATGAAATAAACATTTGAATGCATCAGTCTGTGTGCAATGAATAAATATAATGTACAAGTTACACCTTTTGAATGCAATTACTGAAATAAATCAAGTTTTTCAAAATATTCTAATTTACTGGCTTTTACCTGTATATGTATTCATAGTGTTTCAGTGGAACTGAACTTACAATTAAGTCATTAATTATATATGTTTTCTGTTGCTATAAAACTACTAAACCTGTATGAAATAGTTTGAACCACCTTATAAATGCTGCCTAGAAAATAACTTTTATTTAATAATTTTATTTATAGCATCAATTCATAACAACAGTTTTCTCAAGATACTTTACAGATAGAGGAAGTCTAGACCATACTCTATAATTTACAAAAGCCCCAACAATTATAAGATATATTTATAACAAGTAGAGCATTAGTGGCGGTGTTGGGGATTTGCTAAATTTGAGAGGATGAAATATGATTGAGAAAGTCCAGTTTGAGAGAAACATCCGTGATGCGTGTTAATCAGAAACCAAAACACAGCACAGCAGTTTATGACGACAGACTCTTACAACTCTGGAAAGTTATGACTGCCTAAATAATTTCATTTTCTGTCGTGACAATCACAAGGGAAACATAAGATACGGGTTATAAAGTAATCTTCCAGGAATGTGCCTCGGTAGTATTTGATTAGTCAACACAGTCAGCTGCCAGTTATTGCATTGCTTTGTGAAAGAACTTTGGCCATGCCAGCTGTACGGATACCATTAGTACAGCATTTTGGTCCAGGCCGAAACATCTCAACATCTATGAGATGGATTGTCAATCAATTAGTCCCATTCTGTTTGGCTGCCACTGCAGTATTAGGGTAACTAGTCAAAGCATGATGGTAAATCTAATTTGACATTTACAAAACAAAGACAGGATCTTTTCTTTTTTTTACGTTTTGTTTTGGACGGTGACTCTGAGATCTCTGTGTTCTCCTCACTTTCAGCAGAACTTGTGTCACTCTGCTTCGTTCCTGTGGAAACACGAATAATTACAGTAATGTTTAAGCCTCCTGTTGTCCTTGGGTCAAATATAAAAAAGTTTCTATTTTAGAAATGTCAAAATGAAGTTTCAGTTTTTTTCAAACAAATTGCAAGCAACGTGGATGGTTCCATACTACGTTCTTCACAAGTTAAATAAATCATCACTTCACTAATTTCATAGTATGTGAAAAAAAAACAGTTGAAAAAATGGAAAAATAGAAAATGGAGGGAAAAAAATGTCAAAAAAGTGACAAAAACCTCGTAAAAAATGACAAAAACATGGAAAAAGATTTTAAAAAATCATTAAATATTGGCAGAAACCTCAAAAAACTTACATAAGTGTTGAAAAAGACGACCAAAACGTTGGAATCTTTTATAAAATTTTGACCCAGAAAAACAAAGAGTTGCAAGATGGTTGACATGGAAAACAAAGACAAAGTTACTGTAATGATAAGAAAGCAAATAGCCAGGAAACATGTTTTGGAAAATATAATATACAAATATTTAGGAGTATTTGATTTTGAACAGCTAAAGGACAAGTTGCACGTTTCTTACCGTTGTCACCGTCAAGCTGAGAAGCAAGATCACGCTGATCAATCTTTCGGAGAATATCCCGCGTGACTGATAACGCATCTTCACGTCCATAGTATTCGGCCATTATTGTAGCGATGTCCTTGGCGTCCTTCTTCTCCAGTTTGCTCCGAGGAATAGGTCCAAGGCCTCTAGTCTTGTGATTATTGAGTTGGAATTTAAAAGATTTCAACTTTTTTTTCCCAAGTTTATCCAGGGTGGTTTTAATTACCACAGTTGGGTTCTGCAGAAACAGAACAGGAGAAATGAGTTGGACAGGTTCCTTTCATATCTGTTTCATATCTGTTTCATATCTGTTTATGCATTTTCATCTCTTTAAAAAAGCCTAATATCGGCCCATATATCGGTCGGGCTCTTTGTTTTTTGGTGTTCATTGTGTTCTGTTTTTGTTTTTCTGATAGTTCAACACTTCGGTCATCTGTTGTTTTTAAATGTGCTCTATGAATACATTTGGATTGGATTTGAAAGTTTGACCTCTGCCATCAGCCGGTTGACCTCTCCGATGCATGTTTCAATGACGACTTCCTCGTTTGGTAATGTTTCAGTGACGACTTCTTCTTTAGTCCATGTTTTAATCTCAGCTGGTGGCTCAGTTGTTGACTGGCTCATTCTGTATCAACTAAAAATTATGCAAAGAAACAGAAAAGTAGCATGAAAGACGGGCTGATGGGACATGTCTGATGTCTCATATACTGCAATATGGCAAAATAATATGAATCAGCCCCTGCTTGCTCTGGAGCGCCACACATTTTAAGAGGAGCTGAAAATTCTTCTATTTTCTTGAATCTTTTAGTTGGAAGCTCGGGCACTTGGTTAATTTTTATTTTTTTCAATCATCCGAATCAGTTATATTGGCCAAGTGTAAGTTTACATACACAAGGGAATTGACTTTGGAAAGTGTTAACGCTATACATTCAACAAATAGGCATGTAGTAGTAATATTTAGTAGACAAATAGTAATATAGACACATACTGTACAATAGAGACAACAATGTACATATAGGCACATAACATAAAATATATAAATATACAAATAAAACATAGTAGCAACACAAGTACACATGGTGTGGAACACGTGTATGTGTGTGTGTGTGTGTGTGTGTGTGTGTGTGTGTGTCCATGTTTTTTTTTTTCCTCCCGTGTCCCCTCCAGGGCTCCGTAACTTCCTTATTCAGAGAATCATCACAGTTTTTTCTTCCAGGACCAAAAACAGCCTGAATCAATTTGGTAGAACGATGCACTGCAGTACATTTAATATATGCAGTACATTCAATATATACAGTACATTCAATATATACAGTATATACAGTACATTCAATATATACAGTACATTCAGTATATACAGTATATACAGTACATTCAGTATATACAATATATACAGTACATTCAATATATACAGTACATTCAATATATACAGTATATACAGTACATTCAGTATATACAGAACATTCAGTATATACAGTACATTCAGTATATACAATATATACACTACATTCAATATATACAGTGTATACAGTACATTCAGTATATACAATATATACAGTACATTCAGTATATACAATATATACAGTACATTCAGTATACACAGTACATTCAGTATATACAGTACATTCAGTATATACAATATATACAGTACATTCAGTATATACAATATATACAGTACATTCAGTATATACAGTACATTCAGTATATACAGTACATTCAGTATTTACAATATATACAATATATACAGTACATTCAGTATATACAATATATACAGTACATTCAATATATACAGTACATTCAATATATACAGTATATACAGTACATTCAGTATGTACAGTACATTCAATATATACAGTACATTCAATATATACAGTATATACAGTACATTCAGTATATACAGTACATTCAATATATACAGTATATACAGTACATTCAGTATATACAGTACATTCAATATATACAGTACATTCAATATATACAATATATGCAGTACATTCAGTATATACAGTACATTAAACCAGTATAATAACATCAGGTTATTTAGCTAACATGCCAGCAGTCCAATACACAGTAAGAAGTAGTGGAAACATTACTTACCTCCAGGCCAGGCTTCCCTCACTGAACTCCATCAGTGATGCAGCCAGTGATCTGATATTCAAGCTGCAGCTGCGATAAAAGAATTTCTCATACAGAAACAGAAAGACTTTAAGATTTATATTTTTACAGCTTTTTCTTGTTGATTATTAACATCCACACACAAAACATAGTCATCAACCCCCCAGCAGACCAAAAGAGACTGCAGTAATAGAGCTCTTTTAATTCATAAGGAGATAAGCCCAATTACATCTGGCCGGGTCGTTACTCATGAATGTGACATCAGCCAACAAATAAACTACAGACAGAGCTGTTCATTCAAGGTCAAAGGTCAAGGTCATAGTTTATTTATATATCACATTGACAAACAGTCACTACTGCCCCAAAGTGCTGTACAAATATAGATAACAACATAAGATAAAAACATAATAAATAACTGGGAAAAAAACTTCTAAAACAGAAAATGTCAAAAACAATAAAAACAAACAGATAAAAACTTTACTCAAAACAATAACAACAATAAAATGTCACAGCTCAGCTTACGTTAAAAGCAAAAAGATGAGTTTTTAAAAGTGATTTAAAACGTACTGTTCATACTGTAATATAATACTTATATAATAACATAATACTATTTATTCCAGCACCCTTTGCACTATGCTCCATAATTAAAATAATAACTCTCATAATTATACTTTACTCCTTCATACTCTTCATCGCACTATTGCCTCAACCTGTCTATATTGTTTCTGTTAAATTATGTATATAATAGTGTGTATATAATAGTGTGTATATATTAGTGTGTATATAATAGTGTGTATATAATAGTGTGTATATAATAGTGTGTATATATTAGTGTGTATATAATAGTGTATATATATTAGTGTGTATATATTAGTGTGTATATAATAGTGTGTATATATTAGTGTGTATATGTTATTGTGTATATATTAGTGTGTATATGTTAGTGTGTATATAATAGTGTGTATATATTAGTGTGTATATATTAGTGTGTATATAATAGTGTGTATATATTAGTGTGTATATATTAGTGTGTATATAATAGTGTGTATATATTAGTGTGTATATATTAGTGTGTATATATTAGTGTGTATATATTAGTGTGTAAATATTATTACTGTGTATATGTTAGTGTGTATATATTATTGTGTATATATTAGTGTGTATATGTTAGTGTGTATATGTTAGTGTGTATATAATAGTGTGTATATAATAGTGTGTATATATTAGTGTGTATATAATAGTGTGTATATATTAGTGTGTATATATTAGTGTGTATATATTAGTGTGTAAATATTATTACTGTGTATATGTTAGTGTGTATATATTAGTGTGCATATATTAGTGTGCATATATTAGTGTGTATATATTAGTGTGTATATATTAGTGTGCATATATTAGTGTGCATATATTAGTGTGCATATATTAGTGTGTATATATTAGTGTGTAAATATTATTACTGTGTATATGTTAGTGTGTATATATTAGTGTGTATATGTGTGTGTATATTAGTGTGTATATGTGTGTGTATATATTAGTGTGTGTATATGTGTGTGTGTATATGTGTATGTGTATATATTAGTGTGTATATATTATTGTGTGTATATGTGTGTGTATATGTGTGTGTATATATATTAGTGTGTATATATTAGTGTATATATGTTAGTGTGTATATGTGTGTGTGTATATATTAGTGTGTATTTATTAGTGTATAAATATTAGTGTGTATATGTGTGTGTAAGTATTAGTGTGTGTATATGTGTGTGTGTGTATATATATTAGTGTGTATATATTAGTGTGTGTATATTAGTGTGTGTATACTGTACATTGTAGGTAATACAATCCAAAGCAAAATTCCTCATATGTATTCTCATATCTGGCAAATAAAGCTGATTCTGAGATAAAGGTGTTTATTAAAAACTTAGAAGACCAAGAAATGTAGTAAAGACACTTTGGACCAAAGTTTATGATGATAAATTCAGCCACACTTCCAATATAAAATATATAAATGAGTTACAAGTTGTATAAGTATAAAACAGAGTGTACAGTCATTCCATGTAAATCGGACCACTCTTTTTAAACTTCCTGTTCAGACGATGCCAACTTCACTCTGATTGGCTGTGGTATTCATGGCTGCAACACTAGACAGGTGTCTTATCCAGGTGTCTTATCCAGGTGTCTTATCCAGGTGTCTTGGGAATGTCATTAGTTCTGGTATCTGGTCACAAACCAGTATTATATTTATAAATATTTATTAATGTCTGAACTTAATTTCTAAATGACATACTATACTATGACTTTTTTTGTAATTTTTTTCAACATACTATTCAATTCAATTTCAATTCAATTTTATTTATAGTATCAATTCATAACAAACGTTATCTCGAGACACTTTACAGATAGAGCAGGTCTAGACCAGATAGAGCAGGTCTAGACCACACTCCATAATTTATAGTTCTAGTAGTTCCCTCCAGAGCAAACAACAGTGGGACAGTGGCGAGGAAAAACTTCCTTTTAGCCAGAAACCTCGGACAGACCCAGACCCAGACCCAGACCCAGACCCAGGCTCTTGGTAGGCGGTGTCTGACGACCGGTTGGGGTTAGAATGAAGAGTGGCAATAACAGTCACAAATAATAGTAGTTTGTAGTTGTTCTTTGTAGTAGTTCATGGCATAGCAGGACGTAGCAGGGCACTGTGCGGCATTACAAGGCCCAGCAGGACGTAGCAGGACGTAGCAGGACGTAGCAGGGCGTAGCAGGATGAACACGGCATCGCAGGACGTGTAGCGGGACCATGGCGACAGCTGCTACCAGGATTTTGGAGCCTCCCTGATCCAAGGAAACATGCTGGGGGGAAAAGAACATAAGGACTCCTGCGAATAACTCCCCAGAGCTAGGTTAGTAACAAAGTTAGTAACTAGGTTAGTAACTAGGTTAGTAACTAGGTTAGTAACAATCATTTCTGGGACATGGATGCACACAAATGGAAAGATAGAAAGATAGAGGAGAGAGGAGCTCAGTGTGTCAAAGGAAGTCCCCCAGCTGTCTAAAACTATTACAGCATAACTAGGAGAGACGGGGTAAAGAGAGGAGAGACGGGGTAAAGAGAGGAGAGACGGGGTAAAGAGAGGAGAGACGGGGTAAAGAGAGGAGAGACGGGGTAAAGAGAGGAGAGACGGGGTAAAGAGAGGAGAGACGGGGTAAAGAGAGGAGAGACGGGGTAAAAAGAGGAGCCAACCGGATCCCATCCCTCTGTCTAGAGGAGATGGGTGAGAGAGAAAGAGAGAGAGAGATATCCATCCCTCTGTCTAGAGGAGATGGGTGAGAGAGAAAGAGAGAGAGAGATATCCATCCCTCTGTCTAGAGGAGGTGGGTGAGAGAGAAAGAGAGAGAGAGATATCCATCCCTCTGTCTAGAGGAGATGGGTGAGAGAGAAAGAGAGAGAGAGATATCCATCCCTCTGTCTAGAGGAGGTGGATATGAGAGAGAGAGAGAATTCAATTTTATTTATATAGTGCTTAATCACAAAAAAAATTATCTCTATATACTATAACTTTTTTCGGCATACTATACTATGACTTTTTTTTCTATATACTATACTTTGACTTTTTTCAACGTACTATACTATGACTTTTTTTCGACATACTATACTTTGACTTTTTTCTACATACTATACTATGACTTTTTTCTACATACTATACTATGACTTTTTTCTACATACTATACTATGACTTTTTTGTAACTTTTTTCGGCATACTATACCATGACTTTTTTTTCTATATACTATACTATGACTTTTTTTCGATATACTATACTATGATTTTTTTTTCGAAATACTATACTATGACTTTTTTTCGACATACTATACTATGACTTTTTTTCGACATACTATACTATGACTTTCGACATACTATACTATGACTTTTTTTCGAGATACTATACTATGACTTTCGACATACTATACTATGACTTTTTTTCGACATACTATACTATGACTTTTTTTCGACATACTATACTATGACTTTTTTTGGCGTACTATACTATGACTTTTTTCGGCATACTATACTATGACTTTTTTTCGACATACTATACTATGACTTTTTTTCGACATACTATACTATGACTTTTTTTTCGAGATACTATATAAAGACTTTTCAACATCCTATTTTGACTTCATTATAACTTTTCTACATACTATACAATGACTTTATTTCGGCATACTAAACTATGACTTTATTTCGACATACTATACTATGACTTTTCAACATACTATGTAACTTTTTTGACATACTATACTAAGACTTTTTTTCGACATACGACTTTTTTGTAACTTTTTTCGACATACTATACTATGACTTTTTTTTCTACATACTATACTTTGACTGTTTCAACATACTATACTATGACTTTTTTCAATGTACTATACTATGACTTTTTTTCCACATACTATACTATGACTTTTTTAGAACTTTTTTCCACATACTATACTTTGACTTTTTTAGAACTTTTTCGACATACTATACTATGACTTTATTTCGGCATACTATACTATGACTTTTTTCGACATACTATACTATGACTTTTTCTTCTACATACTATACTATGACTTTATTTCGACATACTATAACTTTTTTCGACATACTATACTTGGACTTTTTTTGACATACTATACTATGACTTTTTCTTCTACATACTATACTATGACTTTTTTGACATACAATACTATGACTTTTTTTTCGACATACTATACTATGACTTTTTTATAACTTTTTTGACATACTATACTATGACTTTTTTTTCGACATACTATACTGACTTTTTTCGACATACTATACTATGACTTTTTTATAACTTTTTTGACATACTATACTATGACTTTTTTTGACATACTATACTGACTTTTTTCGACATACTATACTATGACTTTTTTTTCGACATACTATACTTTGACTTTTTTCAACATACTATACTATGACTTTTTTTCTACATACTATACTATGACTTTTTTCTTGTAACTTTTTTTCAACATACATACTTAGAGGATAAGGTCATAACGGGAACTTTCCTCTTCAGGACATTTATTCATTTTTGAAATCACTACTCTTTAAAAATAATTCATAGACATAACCATGAAACAAAGCATGAAACTGAAACACTTAATTAAGGTAATTTTAATTGTCATGGAAATGCAAATGCTATCAATTAAAATGATTTTAGCGGCACTGTCCGGCCTCCACAGTTTCTTTTTTTAATCACTGGCCACCAGATACATTCAGGAAATACATTTAACATACATCATCCATTATTATTACAGTATGAACACGTATATGTTAACATACGCTGCTGTTAATCAGTGATGCCCTTCTTTTTTGTCTGACTGTATTTTAAACCAGAGCCCTGAGTCATCATGCTGCATTCACTTCACCCGGGAATAAGCAGACTAATTAGTTCACAGTAGTACAGTTAGTAAACATTTAAATCCATCAAGATGCAATGATGGTGGTTAGATTTTCATATTTCCAGACTATGACAAACAATGATTGCCAAAAATAATATTCCACCAGAAATCTGAGCTAACAGAGAGAAGCTCTGGGCCGTTTATCAGGCATTTAAGGGTAATTAATCAGCCACAAACCGAGGAAAACTGGCCCTAATTTTTGGACTCTGAAAATGAAGTTATATCATTTTAATCAACTTTCTAACTTGTGAAATGCCTTCTATCTGTGTTGATATTTAGCAGCACTACAGATGACGTTCAGGCAGAAAGATGCGGTTTTCAAAAGACGTTTTTTGGGCATCTTGACAAAACTAAAAGTAAATTGTAGCTTGGATACGATAATTACAACCGTCTGTCTGCAGTAATACATCAAACTCTGACTGACTTCTCATAAATTAACCATTAAGTGTTTTTCAGCTCTTATCTTAACCGATCCATTTCAATCTCCGTTCTATTTTACTGTGCTTGGGATGTGCAAAAAGGCCGGTGACCTACACTCAGTGCTGTGCCTGAACGCATCAGGACGGCTGCTTCTGCCATGCGACTCTGCAGAATATGTTCTACAGCTTCTCAAATACGCAGATTAATTCACAGGAAGAAAACCTGCTGTCATGCAACTTGCTTAATTTGTTGAAGGAGCTATATCTTCATACAACGCATTCAATTAACGGAAATATATCATCGCTTGCAGCTGTAAAGGCTCACAAGTTGAAAGAGGAGATAAATTAAATGTTTTAGCAGTGATTATATTGGCAGTGTTAAACGATGATTCGGTTTACTTACAGCTGACTGCAATGGGTCATAAAGTTAATATGTTAATATGTTAATATAAAGTTAATACGTGTGCGCTTTATTGAATACTTTTAGCATCATGTTTTATTATTTTGTTGTACTCGTCGTGCCTTCATGCTACATAAAAAGTAGTTATTTTATTTTATTATTTAACAGACGTGAACTGTTTCAGCGTGAGCTGCTTCTAAAACACAGACCCACATTCAGACTTTTTCCCCACGGGAAGTGAATGCAGCATTTTACAACCAACTCACAAACAAAAGAACTAAAAACACTTAAAAGGTGTGAGATGCCCGCCCGCCCGCCCTGACAGCGTCCTCTCCGATCAAACAACGCTAGCTGTTGTCATGGTTACTTAATTATTATTTTAACTAGGAGGCGGCCTTTAGCTTTGTCCTGTCGGCCTGCAGCGGCGAGAGCGGCCTAGCTGAGGATTTTGTGGTACGGGTGGAGCGGTAGGGACGAGGTGAACGCTCTGATGTCGGTGATGAGCGTGGCGTCCTGCGAGGCGGACGGCAGGAAGGTCAGCTCGCTCACTTCCCGTAGGACGAGGAGGGTTGTCGGGGCTTCCGGGCCGCAGCCGGCACTCGGCTCTGTTGGGTCGTTCTCCTCCACCCCAAAACCAACGACCTGACGGAGAGAGAGAAAACAAATGTGTTATAGATTCTGTATTTTCTGCTTTTTAGAGCATTATGTAAGCCGGTATCTTCCCTCCCTCAGATCTACAGGACCGTAGCATTTGCTTGTTTTATGTGCAGGTTTAGCACGTCATTTAAAAACTGTACTTCCTGAGTATTTGTCTAAAATTCAAACACACTTACATGCACGCTGAGCTTCCTGCTGTTGGTGTTTCTGTGCTCCAGGAACCAGGAGACCAGCTCCTCCTGAGAGAACAGCTTCAGGGCCTCGATCTGCAGCGGAGACACAGAACCAGAACCAGAGACCTCAGAATCAGCTTTATTTGCCAGGTATGAGGACACATACACAGAATTTTTCTTTGGATCATCGTTGCTCACACTGTGCTTACACATAGAAAACAACCAAACACTATACACACCCTAATATATGTATACACACTCTAAACAGAAACAATATAGAGGCAAGAGTGAATTGTGATAGTTATTATGTAAATATGGAGCATAGTGCAAAGGATGCTGGAATACATAATATAATGTTATTTTACATTATGAACAGCTCTGGAATAGGGAATGAGAATAATAAATGATGAGTAAATACTAAGTGGAATAATAAGGTGCTGGTTAGAGACAGTGTTACTGGGTTATTACACAGTTGCACCTGACACTGTGGGTAAGAAGTCAGCTGTTCATCAGAGTGATGGCTTGTGGGAAGAAACATCACTAACTGTCTACAAGTACTTCACAGTCTTCATTTGCAATGTTGAGACCCAATTCACCTTAACGTTTGCAAAAATGAAGAGAGACAAAGAGAATGAAGAGATGGACAACGAGAGACGGAGAGAGAACAAGAGAGGAAAAGAGGGAGATGAGACAACGAAAAGGATCGACGAAGTGAGGCAGATGAGAGGGAAAAAGAGACAGGAAGAAGATAAGAGAAGGAGGGACAGACAGTGAGAGACAGGAGGATGAGGGACAAAATGAGAGACAGGAAGAAGAGGAGGGACAAAATGAGAGACAGGAAGAAGAGGAGGGACAAAATGAGAGACAGGAAGAAGAGGAGGGACAAAATGAGAGACAGGAAGAAGAGGAGGGCCAGAATGAGAGACAGGAAGAAGAGGAGGGCCAGAATGAGAGACAGAATGAGGGAAAAAAAGTGACAGGAATAGAAGAGAAGGAGGGACAGACAGTGAGAGACAGGAGGATGAGGGACAACGAGAGACAGGAAGAAGATAAGGAGGGACAGACAGTGAGAGACAGGAAGATGAGGGACAACGAGAGACAGGAAGAAGAGAAGGAGGGACAGAGTGAGAGACAGAATAAGGGAAAACAAGAGACATGAAGAAGAGAAGAGAAAGTGGAATAAACCACAGATTAGTCAACTAATCGACCAAGAGGAGACGGCCCTACACGCCATCGCAGTGTAATGTAAGTCAATGGAGGCCGAACTAAATCAACTTTTTTTATTTTCTAAATCGACTTTTTTAGTCACGCCAATAACGGCGTATGGATTGGTGTGTCGTACATACGCCGTCTCCTGACATCAGGGTGCTCACCTCCTTGTTGAGCCTCTTGAAGACGTACTGCTGCGTGACGACCTCAAACCAGTTCCTGTCCACTTCCTCTCCCAGGTGAGCGTCCTCGCACTCCTTCAGCTTGATGAGAGCCGTCACCTGCGTCCTGAAGGCGTCCTCGCTCAGACCCGACAGACGCTCGCCGAAGCTCGCCAGGAACTCCTCGATCTTCGCCTCCACAAACTCGGTGCTGCGAGGACAAACGGGACGACGAGTTTGACTTTATTATAATGATCCCTGTTAGTCTTCCTGGGGTCCGAAACAATGCTAAATCAGACAATATTAAAACATTTCATGACACGGAGAAAAAGGAAACATCTCAACATGACATCATGACTTCACTGACATGTATTTTGGGCTATCGGCGTGTACGTCTATGCCACTGGGCGTGTTGTCGCGAGAAGACAGCGACGGTTGAAGGAAACGTGACACGCGGGACCCAACCCCGGTCTCCTGGGTGAAGGTCCTGTGTTTGACCCATTTTCATCCCCCCGGCCTTTCGTACTACTCGCTACGCCGTAAATTCACACGCAATCGCAATGTAATGTAAGTCAATGGAGGCCAAACGGCGTTGATAAACACGCTAAAAAGCGAGTATGCGGCTTGATAACGCGCCAATAATGGCGTACGGATTGGCGTGTTGTACATACGCCGTCTCATGACATCAGTATGAAAAACCTAAGAAGAAGAAACACTCTAGAAAACAACGTGACAGTAGACTATATTACAGAGTTAACGTCTCTGTAACTCTACAAAGAGCGAGAGAAACGCAGGAATCAAACGTTCAGAAACAGCCAACTCACCTGAACTTTGTGGCCTGAGTCTCGACGGTGACGGAGAACCCCAGCACCCCCGAGGTGTTCCTGCAGGTCGGGTACACCTGGTACCTGCGAGGGGGATTAGAGTTGGATTGGGCATCGAGATTCAGGTTCAAACACATGTTAGATCACTTTGTCTTACAGGCTACAGTGGCGAGAATAAGGTAAGGTATTTCATGGATCAGGATACTATGCATCCTGATAAAGTTTCCTTGGCCTTTGGAATTAAAATAAGTAAATTCCCAGATGAAGTCCAAACTGTCTGCGAGCTTCTCCTGACAATACGGTGATTTGTCGACTATGTGACAGTAAGTCGCGTGGTTATGACACAATCGTTAGCCTATTTTTATAAAAACGTCTCATACGGAGCTATAACGTCAGCTACAAGGTAACGGAGCCTTTTACACATTGTCGTGTTTCTTTAGAAATAAACAACGGACAAATAGAGTCTTTAAAAGCTTCAGATGGAAAGTTATTCACTGTCAAAGTGGCGGCAAAATGAATGGGAGTCAATGGGATGCTAACGGTGGGTGATGGCTTGTTAGCATCGAAATGGCGCCATGGGAGCTACGCTTCGTGAAGGCTCTCCCTTTGTAAAAAGTGAGGATGCGTCTTGATAACATGACATACAAATCGGCGTGTTGTACACACAGCGTCTCATGAAATCAGCCTGCTGTTGGAATCATTTGGTTCTGAATCATCGACTCGACCAATAATATTTTTTTTATATGTATCAATAATAATAATAATAATAATAACACACCCAAGTTTGGGTTTTCTGTAGCGGCCGCTGTACTTTCAGATGCCTGTAAATCACCATTGATTAAAAATACAACTTTCCTCTCGACCCGATTCAACTTCACGCCTCAAAGAACCGCATTCGAAAGGTATTATCAGGGTTATAAAACCAAAATGATGCCCAGCCCTAGTGATCAGGGACACTGACCCGAGGGTTTCCTTCGTCCTGAGGAAGTCGAAGCACGGCTCCTCCATGTGCATCTGAAGAGAGACGGACACAGAGTCACGTGTGATATACAGGATACACATTTATCCAAACAGGACAGAAGGTGCACTATGAGTTCCTGCATGGTTCCCCCTATTTTAATTATTAACTTATTTCTGCATTTATGTATTTGTATTTAAAATAAACTGTATATTTAAAGTTATTTATCCAATTTAAAATGTATTCATGTAGTTAGGATTTACTCTCCCATGTATTTCCACAATATTTTTTGTTTTAAATGTATTTATAGTTCCTCTCTCCCTCTAT
>JABXJD010000385.1:70000-77500 GCA_013375575.1 Percina caprodes
ATATATATATATTTAAATATCCGATATATATATATATTTAAATATCCGATATATATATATATTTAAATATCCGTTAAATATCCGATATATATATATATTTAAATATCCGATATATATATTTATTTTTTTTAAACCAAAGAACAAAAATTTTCCTATCATTAGTTATTTGTAGTTATTTATGAGTTCTCACTAAAATAATATATTTGTTTTATTGTCTCAACAGAACATCAAAATATATTAAAGTTCTGATAATAAAATGTAGAAAAATACAAACTTAAGATATGAAACTTAAACAAAAACAACAAGGTTGACCGTTCGTAATATTCATTTATCAGAATCATAAAATAATAATAATTAATAATATTTTTTTCTTTGTATCGGCCGTTATAAATGCCGATATATCGGTCGGCTCTAGTTCATACAGACCGATGAATCTGTTCTCAGCAGGAAGGTGGAGTTCAGGGTTGAGTTCAAAGTCTCCCTGCCAGCGCAGACTCCACTCCTCCGGGATGTCTGACGAGAAGAAACAAACACACCCAAAGATTAACATAGCTACAGTTCATCATGTTTAGTTGGTTAAACTCTGGCCAAGACATGACGATAACCAGAAGGAGATGTGGACGTATTTATTAGAGCTGCAACTAATGAATATATCCAGTCAAGTAATCTGTGGATTATTTCCTGGATGAATGAGTTGTTTGGTCTCTAAAATGTCCAAAAATGGTGAAAAATGTGGATCAGTGTTTCCCAAAAAGCCCAAAATGACGTCCTCAAACGTCTCGTTTTCTCCACAACTCAAAGATATTCAGCTTACTGTCACAGAGAAGAAACTAGAAGATATTCACATTTAACAGGCTGACATCACACATGTTTTACGTTTTTTCATAAAGAAATGACCCGTGTGTGTGAGTGAGCGTGAGAGTCTGAGTGTGTGACTGAGAGCGTGTGTGTGTGTGTGTGTGTGTGTGTGTGTGTCTGAGAGCGTGTGTGAGTGTGTGTGTGTGTTTGTGTGTGTCTGAGAGCGTGTGTGTGTGTGTGTCTAAGAGCGTGTGTGTATGTGTGTCTGAGAGCGTGTGTGTGTGTGTGTCTGAGAGCGTGTGTGTGTGTCTGAGAGCGCGTGTGTGTGTGTCTGAGAGCGCGTGTGTGTGTGTCTGAGAGCGTGTGTGTGTGTCTGAGAGCGCGTGTGTGTGTGTCTGAGAGCGTGTGTGTGTCTGAGAGCGTGTGTGTGAGTCTGAGTGACTGTGTGTGTGTGTGTGTGTGTGTGTGTGTGTCTGAGAGTGTGTGTGTGTGTGTGTCTTGTACCCTCCTCGCTGTAGCAGGTACCGAACCACTTCTCTCTGAGTGGACAGTGACCTTCGTTCTCCGGTGAAAGCAGCAGCAGGTTCGCTCTGTCGGGAGTCAGCGGCGACAGAGCCGCGCTGATCACCTGAACACATCATCACAATATATTACAACAGCCAGTAGGAGTACCTGAACACAACATAACAATATAATATATTACAACAGTCAGTAGTAGTACCTGAACACAACATCATAGCTAGCAGATAGTGAGGAGATGTTTGCTGTATGTGCCTTAAACACCTGTGACCTTGCTTAGAGCACCTGTAAGCCTCAGACTGACTCTGGATCAGGTATTTTGGTCTTGCGGTCTAGTTACCTGCGGGTCAAACTCAAACATGAGCTGGTCTCCGGTCAGGAAATCCTCTTTGGGAAACAGCTGCATGTTCTCACAGATGTTCTCCACAAACTCGATGGGATCCGTCTGTCAAACCCAGAGACAACAGGTCTAATCACATATTTACACACATCTCATATTTGGTTAATATTTGTATAGAGACTAGAGCCGATATATCGGCAGGCCGACATTATCGGCCGATATTGGGCATTTCCCGATCTATCGGTATCGGCATTTATAATGGCTGATAAAAAAAAAAATACAGTATATATATTTTTATATTCATCAGAATCATGTAAAATGACAAATTCTGATAAATTAATATTTCAAAAATAAAAACGGACGGTCAACCACGTTATGAGCGATGGCGTTGCATAGTCTGTCCACCAGAGGACGCTCTACACTTTAGCCTTGGGGGTAAACTTATGCAAGCCACTGCAGCTGTACTGATTTTTGGGATATGAAACATTTGAAGATACTCCAAGAAATCATATTACAACAACCCAAGAGTAAAAGTTCAACGGGTTCTAGATGGTTCTAGATGGTTCTGATGGTTCTAGATGGTTCTGATGGTTCTAAGTCTGAGCTGCAGTACCTGCTCCTGATAGTGGAACTCGTTGGCTTCGATCTTCTGAATTTCCTCGTAGATCCTGGAAGAAAAGAAAGAACAAGTTGCTGAAATATAAAACTAGAAGACCCTGATGAACAAACAAGGACTCAAATGTACACAATCAGTGTGTTTATATGCACATTATAAGGTTATTTTTGGCTTTAATTATTACTTTTCACGTCCTAATTTTCATGTAAATGAGGATTTGAAGTTTTCTTTTTCAGGTTCAGAGATCAAATCAACATTTACTGTCGACTTCTGCTAAGAAACGGCGTCTAACGGGTTTTACATGAGTGCTTCAGCAGCAGAATGAGGGAAAGGTTGTTTCCTTTTTTTTTAAGTTTCAGAGCTATGAACTGAACGTTTTACCTTTTTGTATTCGCAAATTCTGTTCCACTGTTTTATTCTGTGTTAATTATATATTCATGGACCCTTGGAAAATTAAAATAAATTAATACTTCCATCTCTCTACCTGTAAATTAATACTTCCATTTCATAGCATTTAATAAAACAATGTAAGGAGGTTTAACAGGATCCTAATTAAACTTCAACATAAACCAGTCCGTGAATCTCAACTATGAGTCTAAATAATTCATAAATTTTGCTTTTTTAAACTCAAAAATTAGGTATGATGTCATTTGAATTAGATTAATTGATCATGAATTAAAAAAAAAAAAGTTGTCCTCGGGTCATTTGACCCGTTTTTAAAGTTTCTATTAGCAGAAATGTGGCTTTCTTTCGACCAAATTGCCCTAAAATAACACGGATGTTTCCAAACATCACTCTCCACAAATAGAAATACTGATCAGTTCACTACTTTGACTGAATATTGGGTTTTTTATTTAATATTATGGTATATTTCTGCTTTTTAAACTCAAAAATGTGGTATGAGTTCACATAAATGAAGTTGCGTGACCATAAATTCCAAGAATAAGTGTGAAACTAGTCATTAATATGTGATGTTAGTGGTATGTATATATACTGGTGGTAGTGGGGGAAAAGGGTCAAAAATATAAAAGTGGCAAAAAATGGCAAAATAAAGTGGGGGAAAAAATGATAGATAAATATAAAAAATGCACCAAAAACTATAAAGATGACAAATGCAATAATGGCAAAAACATCAGAAAAACTAAAACAAAGAAATGCTGAATTGTTATAAAATATTTCTGAAAAAGTGTTAAAATCTGCATAAACCCTTATTTAATATTCCTGTAAAGCACTTTGGGTCAACTGCTCGTCTAAATGTGCTCTACCAATAAAATGACTCAACGTGTGACTGCTGCAGTGCATCATGGGACCCAGAGTAAGAGAATAAGGGGGGCTGACCTCTCCTGGGGGCCGAGAGTCTGGAGCATCTTCAGGTACTGGAACACAAAATGGACGACCTGCACAGAGACAAAAAAATGAAGTAATTTGGAAATAAATGAACAAGTAAGTTGAATATATTGAGAAAAACATCACATATTTTGACTGTTTCCTCCATCCCTTCGTCTCCTTTCTGTCTTTCTTTCTTTAGGAAATGAAGCAGCGGTCGGAAACGTCGAGATCTATAAACCATCTGACTGAAAACAGAAGCTCTGTTTCATCCACACGTTTTTTATCTGAATTAAGTGATATTGAATGAAAAATGCCTTTTGGAAACAGCAAAATTTGATGGAAATTCATGAATATCGACTCAAATGACGGATTTAATCTTGATATTCGGCTTATGCGATAAACACTGATGGAAACGTTATTTGCTGAATAAATAATGAATTGCGATTAAGTTTTAGGTCATTTTATGGTTGCAACCCGCCACAAAACATAGAAGAAGAAGTTGTAGTTCATTTCCCCAGTGTTTCCTCTATCGCTATCATAATATGTCGCTATCATCTTTTATTTGAAGCCACTACTTTTTATTATTCATTCAGTACTTTTTGCACATTGTCTGTTTGCTGGTTTGTTGTTTTTTACTGTAGAAATCTGCTGCAGTAACGAGGGAATGTCCCCGCTGTGGGCTGAATAACGTATTATCTAATTTAGGGGTTACTGCCTGTCATCTGGCAGAGTTTTTGCTGATTAGCTGCTAAATATTACGCAGCTCTTTTCTTTTTGTGAAGGTTTTGAGGGGAGAGGCGTTGAGCGGAGGGAAGAAACGTCCGTGAGCGAGCAGCGGAGATATCTCTCTATCACACGCTCCGAGGACGGAGGCTGACCGGAGGTTGATTCCCTAAAAAGAGGACAATCGGCCGGCCTCGACACACAAATTCAGATTCTCAGAGGTTAATGAACATGCTTTGTTATGCCTCATTGGTATAAAAATAACTTATGTAATAAAATATGTATCAACCTGTGACAAAATAATAGCTCTTTTCAAATAAATAAATATTATATAAGACCTATTCTGTGCCGGCTTAAAAATCCATCTTCAACTAAATATCTCTTAAAACCTTTTCAGTGTAATAAGATCAGGTTTTTCTGTGTCCATGTGAGCTTTGAGATCTCCAGCACCTTCAATAGACACTGAAACAAATGTGCTAGCATATATATATATAATAAAATATAATATATATAAGGCAGCCTCTCGGGAATTAGTATTGTGTGCAAAGCGCCGGTCAATTCAAGTACACCCTTAATGCTAATGGTCCAGTGGAAAACAGTGAGAACCGGACATTTTTATCAATTTACAATCCCCCCCCCGGACGCCCTGGACAGGGCGTAAAAAGTGGACATGTCTGGGCAAAAGAGGACGTTCGGTCCCCCTAGGAGACAGACAGGCATGTGCATGCTGACCTGGTAGAAGTTCTGGTAGCCCTGGTTGGTGAGGGTGACGGAGATGGAGAAGATGGAGTAGGTAGAGTTCTGGTCGAACCCCGTCTCACTGTTTCCCCCAAACAGAGCCAGAGCCCAGCACCTAAACACACACACACACACACGGCCGCACACAGACACATGCATGCACGCAGACACACGCAGACACACACAGATGCACGCAGACACACACGCACACACAGACATGTACACACACAGACACACACACTGAGTCCCGAGCCCATGTGTGACATTCCCTGTGAGTTCATTCCTGTCCGACTCACTTCTTCCTGAGCAGAGACAGGATGCTGCCGGTGCCTTCGTGTCCGATCAGCCAGGAGATGTAGTGGAGCGGCTTCACTCTGGAACAACAAACTCTAGTTAAACGAGCGTAACCTCCCATCTACGTTACATGGCAGATTATTTTGCCGCTGCCGACTGCAGCGTTCTGGCCTAACCCTCGTGTTGTCTTGCCATCAACCATCAACTTCCAGGTCAAAATGGAAAATTAACATTTTTTTTTGCATAAGTTTTTAGTTAAAAAGGCAGAAATTATGAATTATTTTGACTAATAGTTAAGATCTGAGGATGTTGAGTGGCTCTCAGATGGGTAAATGTCAAAATTTAGTCCGGATACTGGTTTCAAACCATTAAAAAAAAAATAAAATCATTCATTTTACCTGAAGAACGTTATATGGAATCATCCATGTTATTTTTGGGCAATTGTGTTGAAAGAAATCCATATTTCAGATATAAAACCGACCCGAGGACAACACAAGGGTTAAAACTGGACCAATGTCAAAGATTGTTGTTCCATTTAGTCGCTTTAACACAAAATCAGAGCATAACAGGTTGAAAACAATATAAATAACTTTTTAATCCCTTAAATTCTTAACCCTCGTGTTGTCTTCCCGTCAACATTTAGAAAAATTGAAACACTATGTAACACTAACTTATTAACTTTAGGACAACATGAGGACAACATGAGGGCAACATGAGGGCAACATGAGGACAACATGAAGTCAACATGAGGGCAACATGAGGGCAACATGAAGACAACATGAAGTCAACATGAGGACAACATGAGGGCAACATGAGGACAACATGAGGACAACATGATGACAACATGAAGTCAACATGAGGGCAACATGAGGACAACATGAGGACAACATGAGGACAACATGAAGTCAACATGAAGTCAACATGAAGTCAACATGAGGACAACATGAGGACAACATAAAGTCAACATGAAGTCAACATGAAGACAACATGAAGTCAACATGAAGTCAACATGAGGACAACATGAGGGCAACATGAAGTCAACATGAGGACAACATGAGGACAACATGAAGTCAACATGAAGTCAACATGAAGTCAACATGAGGACAACATGAGGACAACATGAAGTCAACATGAAGACAACATGAGGACAACATGAGGGCAACATGAGGACAACATGAGGGCAACATGAGGGCAACATGAAGACAACATGAAGACAACATGAGGGCAACATGATGACAACATGAGGACAACATGAGGACAACATGAGGACAACATGAAGACAACATGAGGACAACATTTTTCTACATTGTTATTGGTGCAGAGTATTAAAGCTGTGTTGAGTCCCACTCACCGGTAGTGTTTCCCCTGCGGCGGTACGGCCCAGCTGATGGTCAGAGCATGTACCTTCCTCACCGGGACAACTGCAACACACACGTTAATGCATCAGTACGTAGAGTCGGATGTAGTCTCAGTACGTAGAGTCTGATGTAGTCTCAGTACGTAGAGTCGGATGTAGTCTCAGTACGTAGAGTCGGATGTAGTCTCAGTACGTAGAGTCGGATGTAGTCTCAGTACGTAGAGTCGGATGTAGTCTCAGTACGTAGAGTCGGATGTAGTCTCAGTACGTAGAGTCTGATGTAGTCTCAGTACGTAGAGTCTGATGTAGTCTCAGTACGCAGAGTTGGATGTAGTCTCAGTACGTAGAGTCGGATGTAGTTTCAGTACGCAGAGTCGGATGTAGTCTCAGTACGTAGAGTCGGATGTAGTCTCAGTACGTAGAGTCGGATGTAGTCTCAGTACGTAGAGTCTGATGTAGTCTCAGTACGTAGAGTCTGATGTAGTCTCAGTACGTAGAGTCGGATGTAGTCTCAGTACGTAGAGTCGGATGTAGTCTCAGTACGTAGAGTCGGATGTAGTCTCAGTACGTAGAGTCGGATGTAGTCTCAGTACGTAGAGTCTGATGTAGTCTCAGTACGTAGAGTCGGATGTAGTCTCAGTACGTAGAGTCGGATGTAGTCTCAGTACGTAGAGTCTGATGTAGTCTCAGTACGTAGAGTCTGATGTAGTCTCAGTACGCAGAGTTGGATGTAGTCTCAGTACGTAGAGTCGGATGTAGTTTCAGTACGCAGAGTCGGATGTAGTC
>JABXJD010000385.1:82500-85000 GCA_013375575.1 Percina caprodes
TGGAATAAAAACATAGTTATGACGTCACGCTGATTCTCTATTTTGACGGGAAGACGACACGAGAGTTAATATAAAATCTCCTAAACTTAGACGACAGAGTGGGCTCACCTGTCCAGCGCCTCTCTGAAGTACTTCCTCTGCACGTCGAACTGGAAGATGGTCCTCTCGCAGTCGGTGGAGGCGTTGTCGCTGCCGCCGTGCTTCTTCAGGAAGGCGTCGAAGCCGTTCTCCGCCGGGTACTTCTCACTCCCCATGAACACCACTACACCATCAGTCAGGAAAATTATATATTATATATATACACACATGCTTACTGCCAGACTGTGCGTGTCCATGTGTGTGTCTCTGCGTGCGTGTGTGTGTGTGATTTAACAATTTCAGCTCCTAAGGGTTACAAAAACATTTATTTTGCACATTGCATTTCGCAAGCAACTCTAACTTTGTCTTGTTGTAATTAATAATTCTATAATAATAATAATTCTGTAATAAAATAAGTTTCAAGGTGTTTTCACTGTTTTATTTTACTGCTGTTTAACTTTAATAAATGCAACATCTTTCCAAAAGTCAATGAGCAACAGTGTTAAATAATCCAGATTAAAAGAAAGTGACAGAGGGAGAAAGTGTGAGATCCAGAAGACTACTGCAGGGAAACGGTTAAAATAAGACGATAACGTACGATGAAAAGAGACGAAATAAAAGAATAAAAAGGATAAAGTGCTGAGTGTGTTGCACATAACAAACTGGCTAATAATCTAAATCATATGGAGAAAATAAAAAAGGGATTTTTACTTCCAGAAGCATAACGTTGAGCTCTTTAACCCTTTTATGTTATTATTATATATAGTATATTGGAAGTTATTTGGGTCAAATTGACCCGTTTCAAATTTTTACAAGAAGAAAAATGGTCCAAGTTCCATGTTTTCTACCTGAAATCAGCACCTTACCTTATTTCCTGAGATAAACATGTATTCCTGACTCAGAACATTATTCTGGATATGACACTTATGTTGTTTCCATAGTGATTTTTAACATGAATTATAACCTGATGATAAAAACGAACCCCACTTCCATCTTTAATAGTGTTCTAGTAGAGACTGATTCATTCCCTGAACATAGATGTTATCTCAGCTGCTGGAAATGGAGATAAAGACAATATTTGTTGATAGATTATGAAGTAAAATATTATTTCACAATTGTTTTCAAAACCCCAAATAAGTCCCGGGTCAGTTTGACCCGAGGGACACGAGAAGGTCCCGGAGGTGGAGACACCACAGGGTTAGGCTACGATGTGTAGCTTTGAGTCAGGGTGCAGCTTTAAAGACTCACTGTGCTCCAGGAAGTGTGCGAGGCCGGGCAGGTCGTCCGGGTCGCTGAAGCTCCCGACGCTGATGCACAGAGCAGCTGCCGCCTGCACGCACGCACACACACACACACACACACACACACACACACACACACACAGAAGAACACAACAATAACCTCCTTTAGAGTTACGCTCAATGTACAACTTTTATTTGTATTTTTTTTTAAGATTCCTTTTTAGTGACAGTGGATAGAGAGGAACGGGGGGGGATGGGGTAGTTTCGCAATATTATCAGTGGTAATACTGTATCGATACACTGGCACCAATTATGGATCTGTTATTATATATGTTATATGTGTTGGTCAGTTTGTCCCATTCTGCAGCTAGAACATTGAAGTGAGATGAACAAACAGAAATGTTTTTAGATGAAACAGATGTTAAAGTTTCCTTTTGGGGATGATTTGAAATTTGGAAAAATTAGAAGTTGGAAAAAAGTTCTAAATTACAATATATCCGAGTCTGGTCTTTTTTGGTTTTCCATTATGATGAAAACTCCCTGGTACCTGTAACAGGTACTTTATGGACTACTACCTCAGTCGAGGCTGCTGATTGGTTGGAGAGAATTGTCTGTAATCACTGCGTCGTCATTGCTAGCGACAGGCGGAGGTTCATTAGAAACTAATTTCTGGCCACGGCAGTCGCTATGACAACCAGCCACGCTCGCCTCACGCATGAGGCGATACTAATCTGCAACGGAGAACGGAGGCCGTTAGATGAGTGATGTCCCCCACCTGCTTCTCGGAGCTCCCCGTCTTCGTCCTCGCAGCGCTGTCCTCGTCCAGCTCATCGAAGTCGCTGTCCTGCTCTTCTTCTTCGTCTTCCTCCTCGTCCTCATCCGACCCCTCGCCAGAGTCTCCTTCCTCCTCAGCTTTCGCCTCTCCCCCCTCATCCTCCCCCTCCTCTGTCTCTTCCTCGCCCTCTCCGTCCTCGCTGCCTCCCTGCCCGTCCCCCCCGCTGAAGTCGGAAATGAGGAGTGCTCGTAGGCCGTTACTCAGCTCGATGTATCTGCAAAGAGACGGACACAGTCTGCACTCTAACACTGGAGCTGGCAAGGACATCGGCTGAATCCCATTTCTCTCTTACCCCTTACTCCTAGCCCTTACCCCAACCCTTACCCCTTGCCCTTACCACTTGCCC
>JABXJD010000385.1:90000-102500 GCA_013375575.1 Percina caprodes
GTTGTATTTAAAAATGTAGCCACAAAAATAACCGAATAACTGTATTAAATCGTTAAAACGTGCAACAGCTTTAGACTTAATGAGTTTTATTTTTGATACTTTAATTACTTTTAAATTCTGAAAGCATGAAAAGATTAATCATTATTTTTAAATAATTATTCATGTTTATTTTTAAATAATTATTCCTGAACATGAACACTGATTTAATTTCTCTCAAATTAACACAGAATTAAACATGTTTAATGTATTTTTTTGTTGTAATGTTTTGTTGCACACACATATGAAAACACATTGACACACACACACACACACACACACACACATACGAAAACACATAGACACACACACACACACACACACATATGAAAACACATTGACACACACACACACACACATATGAAAACACATTGACACACACACACACACACACACGAAAACACATAGACACACACACACACACACACACACACACACACACACACACACACATATGAAAACACATTGACACACACACACACACATACGAAAACACATAGACACACACACACACACATACGAAAACACATAGACACACACACACACACGAAAACACATAGACACACACACACACACACACACACACACACACATACGAAAACACATAGACACACACACACACACATATGAAAACACACATGCACACACACACACACAAACACACATGCACATAGAGACACACGCACAGACATCGACACATGCGTGCAAAGACACACACACACACACACACACACATGAAAACGCACACGTACTCAAACACACATAAACAAACAAATACATACACACACACACACACACACACACATTCATCATTCTATGCTATAAGAAAAAGTCTCACAGACCAGAAACTAATTTGAATGTAATATGATTAAAGATTGAGATTTTTATTAAATATCATCTATAATATACAAACATTCACAATATTTTTGTACAATCACTTTGTGCTTCTGGAGTGAACTGTAAGACAACAAGTTTACAGGAACTCTCTATAGAGTCTGTCCATGGTACACACGGCATAAAAATAAATTCATACTCAACACCATTTAATCATTTCTAACTCTATCATTTACAAATTCACTTAAAAAATAATCATATGAAGACAATGTCAATATTATCGCATGTTTTTCATCAATATGAAGACACGTGGGGGGGGGGTTACACACAGAAACGTGCGCTGTGGTAGCTACGTATATAACAAGTTGGCAGGATTTTCTTTTTTTATGTTCTATCTTCAATATTTAATCATAAATGCACAGCAGAGTCTTTCATGAACACACACACACACACACACACGTACTGTATCTTAGCTGACATGACAAAGATACTGTACACAAACCGTACAACTGAACACGCAATAAATATCATGATATTCAACACTGATGGGAACAACAACCTTATGAAATTGTTCTAGTATTAAGCGGGAGAGAAACAAGCTGAAATGTAACGTTAACGCACAATTGCGTACCTTCAGTCAGCGTCCACTAAAAGTTATGTTTTTGTTGCTGACAGACTCAGATTATTATTATAAGTGTCTGACAACATTATAAAAGGACCTGTTTTTAGACCTTTTAGTTAAAAAGTAAGATCATGAAACAGACCCGAAATCACCATCACCAAACCTACCAAACTCCATGTAAATAATCACTACTTTTAGCGTGTATAGAGCAGCATATCTCTACCAGACTCCATGTAAATAATCACTACTTTTAGCATGTATAGAGCAGCATATCTCCACCAGACTCCATGTAAATAATCACTACTTTTAGCATGTATAGAGCAGCATATCTCCACCAGACTCCATGTAAATAATCACTACTTTTAGCGTGTATAGAGCAGCATATCTCCACCAGACTCCATGTAAATAATCACTACTTTTAGCATGTATAGAGCAGCATATCTCCACCAGACTCCATGTAAATAATCACTACTTTTAGCGTGTATAGAGCAGCATATCTCCACATGTAAATGGGTGACTTAAGAGTTTATTCCAACCAGACCAGAGTAGAAAGATGAACCAAGACGGCTTTTGGTAGTTTTATTTAGTTTCTGTCCACTTTGAATAAAGTGTGTTTTACGATGATAAAAGTAGTGATTATTTACATGGAGTTGGGTGGGTTTGGTGATGGTGATTTCTGTTTCATGTTAAACTAAAAGGATCTTCCTCTTTAACTAAAAGGTCTATCTCTGTAGCGATCCATCCCATAATGTTGTCAGACACTTAGAATAATAATCTGAGTCTGTCAGCGGCAACAACAGAACTTTTAGTGGACACTGAACATTTGTCCTGCAGGCTGCAGCGTTCTCGCTCAATACTTGACCAATTTCAAAGATTTTTGTTCACATTAGACACCAATGTATTAAAAAAATAGGGTCCAGGTTGAAGAACAAAACAAACTACCCTTTAATATCACTCACACACACACACACACACACACACACACACACACCAAGTCATGTAGGAAACACTGCTAACATGACGGCTACACGACTACACCTGCTAAAGGGGAAGGAGAGAACCACGTGTGTGTGCGTGAGTATAAACCACCTCGGCGTGGCGACGGATCGTACGGAGCCCCGAGGTGACGGGGAGTAAAAAATAACTGAACAATCACATTTGTGAGATCTTGACTTTGTTTTGCGAGATCTTGACTTTGTTTTGCGAGATCTTGACTTTGTTTTGCGAGATCTTGACTTTGTTTTGCGAGATCTTGACTTTGTTTTGCGAGATCTTGACTTTGTTTTGTGAGGTATCGAGTTTAATTTGCGAGATCTGGACTTTGTTTTGCGAGATCTTGACTTTGTTTTGCGAGATCTTGACTTTGTTTTGCGAGATCTTGACTTTGTTTTGCGAGATCTTGACTTTGTTTTGAGATCTTGACTTTGTTTTGCGAGATCTTGACTTTGTTTTGTGAGGTATCGAGATTAATTTGCGAGATCTGGACTTTGTTTTGCAAGATCTTGACTTTGTTTTGCGAGATCTTGACTTTGTTTTGCGAGATCTTGACTTTGTTTTGCGAGATCTTGACTTTGTTTTGCGAGATCTTGACTTTGTTTTGCGAGATCTTGACTTTGTTTTGCGAGATCTTGACTTTGTTTTGCGAGATCTTGACTTTGTTTTGTGAGATCTTGACTTTGTTTTGCGAGATCTTGACTTTGTTTTGCAAGATCTTGACTTTGTTTTGTGAGATATCCATTTCAATTTGCAAGATCTTGACTTTGTTTTGTTAGATCTTGACTTTGTTTTGCGAGATCTTGACTTTGTTTTGCGAGATCTTGACTTTGTTTTGCAAGATCTTGACTTTGTTTTGTGAGATATCCATTTCAATTTGCAAGATCTTGACTTTGTTTTGTTAGATCTTGACTTTGTTTTGCGAGACCTTGACTTTGTTTTGCGAGATCTTGACTTTGTTTTGCGAGATCTTGATTTTGTTTTGCGAGATATTGACTTTGTTTTGTGAGATATCGATTTCAATTTGCGAGATCTTGACTTTGTTTTGCGAGATCTTGACTTTGTTTTGCGAGATCTTGACTTTGTTTTGTGAGATATCGATTTCAATTTGCAAGATCTTGACTTTGTTTTGTTAGATTTCAAGTTTTATATGCGAGATCTTGACTTTGTTTTGCAAGATATCGAGTTTAATTTGCGAGATCTTGACTTTGTTTTGCGAGATCTTGACTTTGTTTTGCGAGATATTGACTTTGTTTTGCGAGATCTTGACTTTGTTTTGCGAGATATTGACTTTGTTTTGCGAGATCTTGACTTTGTTTTGCGAGATCTTGACTTTGTTTTGCCAGATATTGACTTTGTTTTGCGAGATATTGACTTTGTTTTGCGAGCTATCGAGTTTAATTTGCGAGATCTTGACTTTGTTTTGCGAGATCTTGACTTTGTTTTGCGAGATCTTGACTTTGTTTTGCGAGATCTTGACTTTGTTTTGCAAGATATTGACTTTGTTTTGCGAGATCTTGACTTTGTTTTGCAAGATATTGACTTTGTTTTGCGAGATCTTGACTTTGTTTTGCGAGATCTTGACTTTGTTTTGCGAGCTATCGAGTTTAATTTGCGAGATCTTGACTTTGTTTTGCGAGATCTTGACTTTGTTTTGCGAGATCTTGACTTTGTTTTGCGAGATCTTGACTTTGTTTTGCGAGATCTTGACTTTGTTTTGCGAGATATTGACTTTGTTTTGCGAGATTTTGACTTTGTTTTGCGAGATCTTGACTTTGTTTTGCAAGATATTGACTTTGTTTTGCGAGATCTTGACTTTGTTTTGCGAGATCTTGACTTTGTTTTGCGAAATCTTGACTTTGTTTTGCGAGATCTTGACTTTGTTTTGCGAGATCTTGACTTTGACATTGAGAAGAAAAATAGAAAATAATAAAAATTCTTTCTCCAAAGTCTACATCTCGCAAAAGTGATTGTTGAGTAATTTTTGTTGCCCTTGTTTCCCCCCCCCCCCCTCCATGTCAGCCCGGGGCCTCCGTAGGATTGTGTCGGCCAGTGGGAAAGCTGTAGACCCGGTGAAGCAGGTCCGCGCGGAGCAGTCTCTGGTACGGCCTCTGATCCGGTTCCGTTACTTTATTCTAGATCCAGTTTGGTTTCTGAACGGTGGAGTAGACCTTCATGATGACCTGACATGCTCGGTCAGAAGGCGGGCAAGGCCGGCTGTTGGACTTAAATGAGCAATCTGATTGGTGGAGTGGTAACCCGGAAACGAGGTCTCGGGGATCCATTTCAGTAAAATATGAGACCGGATTCTGCACGAGCCGCCATGACGGTCTGGCTTTGAATTTCCGGAGACACGTTCGTCCAATCAGCTGCCGTCCGCAGTCGGCGTGGCGTCGGTGTGTACCGAGGCGCGGTTTCTACCCCACCCGGGGTGGCTCTCGGTCCGGTCGGCGTGTCGGGGCCATTACGCGTCTTTCAAGCCACAGGCAGCGCTCAGAGAGGCCAGGAACAGCTGGTCAGGCTCCAGGCACGTTGTTTTAGAGTGGACTCACTATTACTAACACGTTACTGATGTGATGTTTCGGCAGATGACTCGGAGGGGGGGGGGTTCTCGCGGTGCGATGCTAAGAGAGGCGAGGCAGTGCTTTGCTCAACGGACCCGGCAGAGAACTCTTAACAAAACCTGATTGGGTGTGAGACCAAAAAGAACCTTTGAGAAGAGATTGGGGCAAAGTGTCTGTCTGTCGCTTTCTCCAGTGGTTTTGATGTTTATTGGTCACTTTTCCCCAATTTTGTTGTCACTTTTTGGTCAGTATTCCCCGATTTATTGGTCACTTTTCCCGAATTTTGTGGTCACTATTCCTCGATTTTGTGGTCACTGTTTCACGATTTTTTGATCACTTTTCCAGCGCTTAAAAAAGGTCAAATTTCTTTTATATTTGTGTTTTTTTCTGATTTGGTGTGAAACCAAAATTGAGAAAAATCTTTACACGACCAACAATTACTGTCCTTGACATCTAACGTCCCCGTCGCCTATTTTTTTAACACGATTTTTTGGTCACTTTTTCCCGAGCCCTGGGTATCCTGCTCTGCCTTTGAGAAAATGAAAGCTCAGATGGGCCGATCTGGAATCTTGCCCCTTATGATGTCATAAGAGAGACATCATGGCTTTCAAATGAGCCAAATGAAATGGCACACACTGAGGAAAGCTCATTACCGGCTCTAGTGGCTGGAATTCTGCACCAAGGCTGAATTTTAAGAAAGAGGCGTGCAGGTGCACATGTAATGAGGTGTATGCCTCGACGCAGAGGTCCAGGGTTCGAATCCGACCTGCATGTCTCCTCCTCTTTCTCACCTAACTGTCTTGTCAAAACAATAATAATAATAAAGGTGGAAAAGCCCCCAAAAAAAATCTTAAAAAACAACAAAAAAACCCTCTCCTTGATTTCATGTTGTGTATGGAGAAGGAGAACCAGGAAATGAGTCGGGGGGGGGGCAGAGGGGTCTGCGGGGGTACGTCGTCGATTATTCGCACAACCATGAAACGGCCTTAACTTCACGGGTCCATGGTGTCAGCGCTGTTACGCTTAGGATTGTGGGTAGTGTAGTATTTCTCCATAAGATCGCGAGTTGCATATGTTTTTTTTTTAAAACAAGGTTGATTTCAGCTTCTAGAGGAGCAGAAACCTTCGTTACACGACCTCGTAGCCCGAGGTCAGTCCACCTCAGATGGTTGAGACATCATGGCTGATAATCTGAATTATACGGAGAACATTAATGGGATTTTTTACTTTCTAAACCACAGGCTGAAGCTACATTCTCCCTACTACGTTTTTATTTTGAATGGATGGATGAACTTTGCTTTACCACTTTAAGGTGTAACCGGCTTTATTTCTATGGCTCGACAACCTTTTCAAACATCCAATTACATTTTGTCCAGAGTACACTGCCACCCGTTACTCCTCCGCCTACAGATGGACCAACCTAGGATACTCTGGGCCGGGAAGGGGATGAAACTGGCTATATAAACCGCAGTAGTTAATTTAATTTAATTTAATTTGACTTTATTTAATTTAATTTAATTTGACTTAATTTAATTTAATTTAATTTGACTTAATTTAATTTAATTTAATTTAATTTAATTTAATTTAATTTAATTTAATTTAATTTAATTTAATTTAATTTGACTTGACTTGACTTAATTAAATTAAATTAAATTAAATTAAATTAAATTATACCTTATTGATCCTAGTTGGTATTGACTGCTCACAAACATGGACTAAAGCAGACAAAGTGTGTAGAGGAATGTCACAATAGGTAATCTGTTTTTTTTTGTCTTTTTCTGAAGAGCTTTCTTCTTTTGGGGGGGGGGGCGAGAACAGAGCGACGAACGGACGATCAGCAGCACTTCTGTGGTAGCTGGGCAGGCTTGTCGGTCAGTCTGGTGGTCTTGGTGCCGGGGGCCGGCGGGACCTCCACGTCCACGCGCTCCGACATCTTCACACAGATGATGTCCACCAGGCGCTCGAAGACCTGCCGGACGTTGATGTTCTCCTTGGCGCTCGCCTCGTAGTACTCGAAGCCTGCAGAAGGAAACACAGCGGTTAACGGTACGGACACACCGACTGGAGCGTTTACCCCCATGTTGTCCTCATGTTGTCTTTATGTTGTCCTCATGTTGTCCTCATGTTGCCCCCATGTTGTCCTCATGTTGTCCTCATGTTGTCCTCATGTTGTCCTCATGTTGTCCTCATGTTGTCTTCATGTTGTCCTCATGTTGTCCTATATCAATGTTCTTTATAATTCCCCAAAATAACATGATTGATTCCACACAACGCTCTTTGCCAAGTACAAATCTCTACTTTCATTAATTTTGGGGCGTCTTATTCAATTTTATAGCATTTGAAACCAAATTGAAGTGTTTTTGAAATAGTATTGAGAGTAAAAGTTGACATATTCCAGTCTGTGATTATCATCAACATCCATTCCTTTAATTTTAGTCTCAATAATTCCTAATTTCTGCTTTTCTAACTCAAACATTAGGTATAATTTCCTATAAATGAGCTTTATTGACTATAAATTCCTAAAATAACTGTAAAACTAAAGTTAATAAGTTAGTGTTACGTAGTGTTAAACGTCAAAAAAAGTGTTGATTTTAAGAAGACAACACGAGGGTTAAGGACTCAGAGGAGGAAAACTGGTTTTGAGGGTTTTCAGACCTCCGTTGGGTGTGGTTTCATCTGTTTGAACAGCTTTCGGCGTGTTTGCTGCTTTCAGACTCTTCCCACTTCACAAATATCTTTTTGTAACCTGCGATCCCAAATATCTGTTAGAACGTGAGAGGAAAGAAGTAAGAAACGTCTCCAGTCCTACATCGCATCTTAAAATCTCCTGTTGTCCAATTTCAAAAAGCTTCCATATCAGAAATTTGGGTTTTCTTTCAACCAAATTGTCCGAAAAATAACTCGGATGGTTCCCTACAGCGCTGAATTTGGGGTTTTATTCAGTTTTATTAGCCTGGATGATGCCAAACTTAGCCCCGCCCACAAAATTTGAGGTTGGGAACTTCATATTCTGACTAGAATCTGAGTGAGACCACGTCCGGCTACAGTATTACAGCATTTGAAAGAAAAAAAATCAACAAAACAAAGTTGAAAAAAGTGACAAAATTGTCGGCGGAAAAAACAACTAATACGTCAAAAAGGGCAAAAAAAAACGTTAAAAACAACGAAAATTGTGACAAAAATGTTGGAAAAAGCTTAAAAAAACTTTGATAAAAGTGACAACAACTTCAGAAAAAGCTTTAAAAATGAAAAAGTTAAAGTCATTAAAATAAAAATAATAATAAATTGCTGAATGTATATGTGCGCCTGCTCGACCCACTGGACCAACCCGGCCACAAGAACGCCGTAGTTCTGATATAGACGTTTTTTAAAGGGTCAAATTTGACCCGAGGAGGGTAAAAGCATGAGAACATGTTCTAGTAGAAACCCAAAATACAAGTATGAACCTGAGAGGAGCCTGATATGGGACACGGGGACAACCCAGAGAGCTTTTTCTCCTGTCCCATAATGCATCAGTGGTGCAGCCAGACCTTTACACCACAGCGCTGGAAATGTGAGACAATATTCATATGTGCTGTTTGAAAAGCAGCAGAACTTGTGTGGAAACAAGTTCACCCCGGGGTGTGTGTGTGTGTGTGTGTGTGTGTGTGTGTGCTGAGGAATAATAAATACTATTAGTGTTTTAATGATCGCTAACGGCCAAAGAGGCGTTTTAATTAAGAATGAACTGCTCTGAGTCTCCAGCCTTTAGTCCTCGCGTTGTCTTCCCGAAAAAAATGAAAATGTTGACGCTTTTTTGATGTAACACTAACTTATTAACTTTAGTTTTACAGTCATTTTTTTGGAATTTAAGGTCAGTAAACCTTATTTATAAGAAATTATACCTAATGTTTGAGTTAGAAAAGCAGAAATTAGGAATTATTGAGACTAAAATTAAAGGAATGGATGTTGATGATAATCACAGACTGGAATATGTCAACTTTTACTCTCAATACTATTTCAAAAACACTTCAATTTGGTTTCAAATGCTATAAAATTGAATAAGACGCCCCAAAATTAATGAAAGTAGAGATTTGTACTTGGCAAAGAGCGTTGTGTGGAATCAATCATGTTATTTTGGGGAATTATAAAGAACATTGATATAGGACAACATGAGGACAACATGAGGACAACATGAGGACAACATGAGGACAACATGAGGGCTACATGAGGACAACATGAGGACAACATGAGGACAACATGAGGACAACATGAGGACAACATGGGGACAGCATGAGGACAGCATGAAGACAACATGAAGACAACATGAGGACAACATGAGGACAACATGAGGACAACATGACGACAACATGAGGACAACATGAGGACAACATGGGGACAACATGGGGACAGCATGAGGACAGCATGAAGACAACATGAAGACAACATGAAGACAACATGAGGACAACATGAGGACAACATGAGGGCAACATGGGGACGACATGAGGACGACATGAGGAGGACATGAGGACGACATGAGGACGACATGAAGACAAAATGAAGACAACATGAGGACACCATGAGGGCAACATGAGGGCAACATGAAGACAACATGAAGACAACATGAGGACAACATGAGGACAACATGAAGACAACATGAGGACAACATGAAGACAACATGAAGACAACATGAGGACAACATGAGAACAACATGAGGACAACATGAGGACAACATGAAGACAACATGAAGACAACATGAGGACAACATGAGAACAACATGAGGACAACATGGGGGCAACATGAGGACAACATGAGGACAACATGAGGACAACATGAAGACAACATGAAGACAACATGAGAACAACATGAGGACAACATGAGGACAACATGAAGACAACATGAAGACAACATGAGGACAACATGAGGACAACATGTATAAAAATACTTACGGTCATAAACGTCCCATCGGCGGCCATTTTAGAGTCCTTATATTAAAGTAGTATGAGCCATGCAGCCGTGTCTCACCTAACTGCTCGGCGAGGTGTCTTCCTTTCTCCGGAGGGACGACCCGCTCCTCGTCCATGTCGCACTTGTTGCCCACCATGATCACCTGGGCGTTGTCCCACGAGTACGTCTTAATCTGAGTCGCCCTGGAAGACATTTTACATCCTTTATTTTGAAAATCAAACAGGAAACAGAAGCGTGTGCACACTAGTCTCGCATTACCAGACCTTCCTCCACAGTGCTGCAGAGGACGGTCTGGCGAGTCCACACAGCCTTCTGGATGGGAGGAAAACCTGCTCTGGTTTATTGGTGTTTCTTTAAACCAATCACAATGCAGGTAATACATGTTACCTAGGTTACAGGTAATGCGTGTTACCTAGACCTGCAGGTAATACATGTTACCTAGACCTGCAGGTAATACATGTTACCTAGGTTACAGGTAATACATGTTACCTAGGTTACAGGTAATGCATGTTACTTAGACCTGTGACTACTGGTTCCCGTGTCACCCTCTAGTGCAGACTAGCTCCCACGGGTTTGTCTCGTACCAGTCCTGGACGGCGTTGAAGGACTCCTCGTTGGTGATGTCATACATGAGGATGAAGCCCATGGCGCCGCGGTAGTAGGCCGTGGTGATGGTACGGTAACGCTCCTGCCCCGCCGTGTCCTGGAGACAAAACACAACAACAGTCGCACATCTGATTGAATCAGGAATCAAACTCAACACGTAGCTCCGTGTACTCTAAAGTCCCTTTCACACCATGCATTGAGACAGATCTTTATTTCATTAAAGCGCCCATATTCATCTTCAGGGTCGTAACTGTATTTTGAGGTTGTATCAGAACAGGTTTCCATGGTTACATGTTCTAAAAACACCATATTTTTGTTGTTCTGCACATTGCTGCAGATCCTGTTTTCACCCTGTGTGTTTAGGTCTCTGTTTTATCTCCAGAGTGAGACATCTCACTAGTTTTATCTCCAGAGTGAGACATCTCACTAGTTTTATCTCCAGAGTGAGACATCTCTCTAGTTTTACCTCCAGAGTGAGACATCTCTCTAGTTTTGTCTCCAGAGTGAGACATCTCTCTAGTTTTATCTCCAGAGTGAGACATCTCACTAGTTTTATCTCCAGAGTGAGACGTCTCTCTAGTTTTATCTCCAGAGTGAGACATCTCACTAGTTTTGTCTCCAGAGTGAGACATCTCTCTAGTTTTATCTCCAGAGTGAGACATCTCACTAGTTTTATCTCCAGAGTGAGACGTCTCTCTAGTTTTATCTCCAGAGTGAGACATCTCTCTAGTTTTATCTCCAGAGTGAGACATCTCTCTAGTTTTGTCTCCAGAGTGAGACATCTCTCTAGTTTTATCTCCAGAGTGAGACATCTCACTAGTTTTATCTCCAGAGTGAGACGTCTCTCTAGTTTTATCTCCAGAGTGAGACATCTCACTAGTTTTAGCTCCAGAGTGAGACATCTCACTAGTTTTATCTCCAGAGTGAGACATCTCACTAGTTTTATCTCCAGAGTGAGACGTCTCTCTAGTTTTATCTCTAGAGTGAGACATCTCTCTAGTTTTATCTCCAGAGTGAGACATCTCACTAGTTTTATCTCCAGAGTGAGACATCTCTCTAGTTTTACCTCCAGAGTGAGACATCTCTCTAGTTTTATCTCCAGAGTGAGACATCTCACTAGTTTTACCTCCAGAGTGAGACGTCTCTCTAGTTTTACCTCCAGAGTGAGACGTCTCTCTAGTTTTATCTCCAGAGTGAGACATCTCTCTAGTTTTATCTCCAGAGTGAGACATCTCTCTAGTTTTATCTCCAGAGTGAGACATCTCACTAGTTTTATCTCCAGAGTGAGACATCTCTCTAGTTTTATCTCCAGAGTGAGACATCTCTCTAGTTTTACCTCCAGAGTGAGACATCTCTCTAGTTTTATCTCCAGAGTGAGACATCTCTCTAGTTTTATCTCCAGAGTGAGACATCTCACTAGTTTTATCTCCAGAGTGAGACATCTCTCTAGTTTTATCTCCAGAGTGAGACATCTCTCTAGTTTTATCTCCAGAGTGAGACATCTCTCTAGTTTTATCTCCAGAGTGAGACATCTCTCTAGTTTTGTCTCCAGAGTGAGACATCTCTCTAGTTTTATCTCCAGAGTGAGACATCTCTCTAGTTTTATCTCCAGAGTGAGACATCTCTCTAGTTTTGTCTCCAGAGTGAGACATCTCTCTAGTTTTATCTCCAAGTGAGACATCTCTCTAGTTTTATCTCCAGAGTGAGACATCTCTCTAGTTTTGTCTCCAGAGTGAGACATCTCTCTAGTTTTATCTCCAAAGTGAGACATCTCTCTAGTTTTATCTCCAGAGTGAGACATCTCTCTAGTTTTATCACCAGAGTGAGACATCTCACTAGTTTTATCTCCAGAGTGAGACATCTCGCTAGTTTTATCTCCAGAGTGAGACATCTCACTA
>JABXJD010000385.1:110000-130000 GCA_013375575.1 Percina caprodes
AAACACTTTTGGTGCACTCAGTTAACTCTCTTCCACATTGCACAATTTTTATTATTTTTATTATAATATTATATTCTTTGTTCCTTTGATTTGTTAATAATTTAATTATATAATAATATATAATAATTATTCATAGTACATATTCACCTGTAAACTCTGAAAACCATCCGTATATTATGATCATTGTACATTTCTGTAAAAATTCTATTTATAGTAGTATCTACATGTATATTATATTCAGTACATACCCATCCTGCACTATGGGACCAGTGTATATCCTGCACTATGGAACCAGTGTATATCCTGCACTATGGAACCAGTGTATATCCTGCACTTACTGCTATTGCACTTCTGGTTAGACCCAAACTGCATTTCGTTGCCTTGTACCTGTACATGTGTAATGACAATAAAGTTGAATCTAATCTAATCTAATCTAATTAAAACAACGTGTACAGCTGCATATTAGATACATAAAATATTATTTAAAAATCAAAGGTTGGGTTTTTTTGAAAAAGTAAGTTTTGTGCAATGTGTAAGAGAAGCTGAGTTCAACAAAAGTGATTTAACAGATTGGTCAAAAGGTCAAGCTGCATAAGAGATGTTTCAAATGAGTTGAATATCCAACGTCCAATATAAAACCAACTTTACCACGATGTTTCCAAAGGGGCATCACCAATGTACTCAAATGCTTCTGGGCGCAACTGGATAGACCTCCAACCAATCAGACCAACGGTCCAGGCTGAGGTAGCAGTGACAGGTTGATGCCAAATGGGGGGGGGGGGGCCTCCCATGGCGCCATTTTAATGCTACGAAGCCATCACCCGCTGTTAGCATCCCATTGACTCCCATTCATTTTGGCGCCACTTCGACAGTGAATAACTTTACATCTGAAGCATTTAAAGACTATTTGTCCGTTGTTTATTTCTAAAGAAACACAACAACGTATAAAAGGCTCCGTTAGCTTGTATCTCACGTTACGGCTCCGTAGCAGACGGTTTTATAAAAATAGGCTAACGGTTGTGTCATAACCACGCGGCTTACCGTCACATAGTCGACAAATCACCGTAATGTCAGGAGAAGCTCGCAGACAGATTTGACTTATTAGCTGTTTAAGTTTAATTACTAATGTTAACTAGCATGTTAGTTAGCAGTAATTAGCCTGTGCCTATGTTAATGTTAACTAGCATGTTAGTTAGCAGTAATTAGCCTGTGCCTATGTTAATGTTAACTAGCATGTTAGTTAGCGGTAATTAGCCTGGAGCCTTTTATACATTGTCGTGTTTCTTTAGAAATAACGAACGGACAAATAGAGTCTTTAAAGCTTCAGATGTAAAGTTCTTTGCTGTCAAAGTGACGCCAAAATGAATGGCAGTCAATGGGATGCTAACGGCAGGTGATGGCTACGTAGCATTAAAATGGCGCCATGGGAGCTCCGCTTAGAGAGGAGAGGCTGACCCCCCCTTGGTAACGTCAGACAATCTGCTTCCTGTTGACACCGGCATGCACATGCCCAGTGTGTGCGAATGGTCATGTGATGCGTGATGTCAGACGTGTTGACACTGATGCAGCTTAGTTCTGCTACTGGAGCTAAAACTCATATAATGGAGATCGTTTAAGTCTCAAATCGCCACTTGAAAATAGAAATGTAGTGGATGTGTAATATTGTGTGGATGTGGCCTAAAACATCCGGGCTGGAGCCCCAGTACCCCCCCCCCCACCCCCGCCCCTGCAGAATGGATAACCTGTAATTAAACCAATATATTACGGTCTATATAGGCACCATAGGAACCCTGCACCCATGGCGTTACTATGGGAGATTTTAGGAGATTAGAGAATTGATCGGCCAATAGTGTCATTCATAAAGAAATATAACCTTAATTTAAGATGATTATGGGAATATACATGGATATAATGATGGAGCTCAGGTGGGATCGACGTTTCTGGATTTTCATATCAGGCCTGTGTGTGTGTGTGTGTGTGTGTGTGTGTGTGTGTGTGTGTGTGTCACACACGGTGCTCTCTGTCTCTTACCTCTGCTGGGCGGATCTGGTGCTCTCTCTCTCTCTCTCTCTCTCTCGCTCGCTCTCTCTGCAGCTCGCTCCCCAAATAATACGATCAATAATAATAATAAAACCAAGCAATGTGTCCTATAAAGTTGCGAGTAATGTCTGATCCACCGATTGTCTGTCCAGGAGATCGGGAACACCTGCGGCGTCGCTTGCAATCAGCACAGTGGAAATTTTTCCTGCAGAAATGAGGTGAAATTGGCGTCTTTCCGCGGTGCCGCACGCAGCTTCTTTACGCACGGCTTCACGCTGACATCCGTCGTTGATTCAAGGTGGAGCGAAGCGATGTGGGAATGTTTGCCAAGGAGGCTGCAGCCTGCTGTCACCTCCTCCAGCCTAAAAATAACCCAGCACCACCGGCTTCTCTGTGAATGAAGTTTTTTTTCCGCAGCAGCTCCTCCGCCCTATCACACGGCAGATTTGTGCAGACGCGTACGCGGCAGGAGCGGCAGTCATTTGCGTGCTATGACTCATAAGTGAAGCAGCGAGGCGTGTAATTGCAACAATAACAAGAGACATCAAACTGGGAGGGGTGGGGGATGCATCAAACATATAGACCACATCAGATCAGGTTTCTGCTCTGCAGCAGCAACGCACCTCACTCTGACATTTTAACGTTGCAGCATCACAACATATAGTGTTTTTACCATAGACAGTTAAAGAAATGGACCATCAGGTCCCGTTGCTCTGGACGGAGACCAGTGGAGTCTATTAGAAGCTCTTTCCCGGTGATGCTGAGCGTTACTGCGCAGCCTCCAACTGAGCTGGAAGACGTAGATGTGACGTAGCAACCTGTCTGAAAGCTGTAAGTCTTCTGGTAGCTGTGCAAGAGAAATCTCAATCATTCCCCATCAGCAGAGACGGAGAGGTAGGTATATGTTAGGAGATAACATAGGCACAGGCTAATTACTGCTAACTGACATGCTAGTTAACATTAACATAGACACAGGCTAATTACTGCTAACTAACATGCTGGTTAACATTAACATAGACACAGGCTAATTACTGCTAACTAACATGCTAGTTAACATTAACATAGGTACAGGCTAATTACTGCTAACTAACATGCTAGTTAACATTAACATAGGCACAGGCTAATTACTGCTAACTAACATGCTAGTTAACATTAACATAGACACAGGCTAATTACTGCTAACTAACATGCTAGTTAACATTAACATAGACACAGGCTAATTACTGCTAACTAACATGCTAGTTAACATTAACATAGACACAGGCTAATTACTGCTAACTAACATGCTAGTTAACATTAACATAGGCACAGGATAATTACTGCTAGCTAGTTAACATTAACATTAAAGAAATAAAAAATTTAAAAATAGATTTAAAAAATTGTAAGCTATACCTTAGCCTAAATGTACTTAGAGGTCACATTTACAGCTGAATAAATGAAGCACGAGTCCTCTTGGTCATCCTTCACCTGATCAAAATAAAAACACAAAAGCATAAAAAATAATTAAAATTGAAAAATAACAATAACAGTAAAAATAAAAAAAATAAAAATTAAATAAAAATTAAAATTGAAAAAATTAGAAAATAAAAAAATAAAAAAATTGAAATTGAAAAATACAAAATTAAAAATACAAAATAAAAAATAAAATAAAAAAATAAAAAATAGATAAATAAAAATGGTAAGCTATACTTTAGCCTAAATGGATTTAGAGAGGTCACATTTACAGCCGAAGTCCTCTTGGTCATCCTCCTTCTGATCAGATTTGATCCCTGCTCAGACACAAATATCCGACCGATGATGAATGCTTTAATTGTTGATTTTCTGCATGGAGTCTGGTGGTGGGAGTGCAGTCACAGCGCCACCTGCTGGTCAGCAGCGGTCTCTACACACTGATGTCAGGCTAATAAACCAGTTACACAGTAGGTGTTGTTTACCTGGTTATAAACTGATAATATTCATTATGGATTAATCTGCTGGGCAAAAGATTAAACTTCAAAATAATATAAGGCTCTAAAGCATCATTTTACATTTTGCTCAAATTAAATTGACCCTGACCTGCAAAACACAACACAAACCTGGCTGCTTTTTCCTGGCAGAAGTTATTTAAGTTGCATAGCGTTACAGTACAGTAATATATTTAAATTCTAATATATTTTGAAGAACTAACCTCAAGGAGCCAGTTTCTTTTTAAAACAATAAGTTATCTGACTTTTATTTGAAACTTTATTAATAATGTTACTGTAAGTTGGGTATGTCGTTTCGTTCTGAAAAACAAAACCTATCAACATTGTGAAGTGGAAGCGTTGTAATATATATAAATAACATAGTATTAAAATATATATATATTTTTTTTAATAGTATGTTATTTGTATATAATATTCAGTGTCTGGGTGTGACTGATGCCACATCCTACCTTCTGCAACGAGCCCGTTTCTCTTAAAACGTACAGTAAGCTGACTTTTATTAGTGTAATAGTGTAATAAATGAAGTGTAACAAGTGTAATAAGTGTGATCGTATGGATCCGTCGTATTATTCTGAAAAACAAAACCTACGTTGCAAAACGACAGCGTTGTAGAACTCTTTTCTGATTGGACGATCACAGTTACGTTCGAAGTAGCCAATGAGCGAGGAGCTGGTCTCAATATAAGGAAGGTTCTCTCAATGACGGTGCATATTCTGTCGAGTTACACCGGAGAATAAAGAAATAACAAGATGTCTGGCCGCGGTAAGGGTGTCGGTAAGACCAGGGCGAAGGCGAAGACCAGGTCCTCCCGGGCCGGGCTCCAGTTCCCGGTGGGCCGTGTCCACAGGCTCCTGAGGAAGGGCAACTACGCCCAGCGTGTCGGTGCCGGAGCCCCCGTGTACCTGGCGGCGGTGCTGGAGTACCTGACCGCTGAGATCCTGGAGCTGGCTGGAAACGCCGCCCGGGACAACAAGAAGACCCGGATCATCCCCCGCCATCTGCAGCTGGCCGTCCGCAACGACGAGGAGCTCAACAAGCTGCTGGGCGGAGTGACCATCGCTCAGGGCGGCGTGCTGCCCAACATCCAGGCCGTCCTGCTGCCCAAGAAGACCGAGAAGCCCGCCAAGAAGTAGACCCACCACCCGGAAACCGATTCAACGACCCAACGGTTCTTTTAAGAGCCAAACACATCCAGCTAAAGACAAAACTCCTTAAATACTGTTCAATTTCACATCAATTGGTGGTTTATTTACAAGAGAAATTATTGATTTTTGTGGTTATCACACTAGTAAACCCTACTAAATATTACTTGTTTTCATCTACCCATTAACTATATATAGACATGGAAAACCCTTACATTGCATTATGGAGTTAATAGTGGTAAATATATGAAAAAGGACGTTTGTTAACTGACCACACCGAATAAAAAAAGGGTCAAATTTGACCCAAGGACAACTTGAGTTACATTTTTAATCTTATATGGTGAGCGTATAGTTTAAATATGTAATGTCTGAAATGAATTTCTTTTTAATTACCATAGAAAATGGATATGGTTCCTTACAACGAAATACAATTGATCACTTCCTCTGATCTTAGTTAATAATTAAAATATATAATATATAAATAAAATAATTATATAATATAATTAATACTTTCTGCTTTTTTATAGTATAATTACTGAGAATTGCTGACTAATAAGGTTATTAATTATTTTAATACAATATTATAAAGAGTCCAAATAAATGAAACTGTCTCTTTAAGAAACGGTGGGTGGCTCTTAAAAGAGCCGTTGTGTTGTTGAGCAGGTGGGGTAGATTAGGTGGTGTTTAGCCTCCGAAGCCGTACAGGGTTCGGCCCTGCCTCTTCAGAGCGTACACCACATCCATGGCGGTCACCGTCTTTCTCTTGGCGTGCTCGGTGTACGTCACTGCGTCACGGATCACGTTCTCCAGAAAGACCTTGAGAACACCGCGGGTCTCCTCGTAGATCAGGCCGGAGATTCGCTTCACTCCGCCGCGGCGAGCCAGACGGCGGATGGCGGGCTTGGTGATGCCCTGGATGTTATCACGGAGAACCTTACGGTGACGCTTCGCGCCTCCTTTGCCGAGCCCTTTCCCGCCTTTTCCTCTTCCAGACATCGTGTGTTAAGATCGTCGAAACGAATGATTCAATGCTCCTCAAACGGCTCTATTTACCTCTGATCTGCGGACGTAGGAGAGAGCAGTGTGTCTCGCTGGGCGGGGCCAAGCAGCCGGAAGTTAAGAAGCTTCCTTCTGAGTGTCTTTGAGAAGTTGAACCAACACATTTGTTGAAGCTTTTTTAATCAATGTTTTTTACTTTTTTGTCCCTTTTTTCATCACTTTTCACACTTTTTCGATATTTGTCTTTTTTTTTTAATTTCCAACACTACGTAACGCTAACTTATTAACTTTAGTTTTACAGTTATTTTGGAATTTATGGTCAATAGACCTCATTTATAGAAAATTATACCTAATGGTTGAGTCAGAAAAGCAGAAATTAGGAATTATTGAGACTAAAATTAAAGGAATGGATGTTGATGATAATCACAGACTGGAAGATGTCAACTTTTACTCTCAATACTATTTCAAAAACACTTCAATTTGTTTGTCAAATACTATCAAATTAAAAAATGAAATAAGAATAAAATAAGATTAAACCTAAATAAGGCTAAATAAAGGTACTTCCACTGCAAATGTGGTGCATGAAAGTGTGTCAGAATGCAGGAAATGAAGTGGTTGATGCTCAAAACTTCCCTGGGGGAGGACAACCAGACCCCCCCACTATGAAATGCCCCCCCAAAAAGGCCCATTCTGGCCCATGTATACAGTACAGTTAGAGCACAGGCAGTTTCTTTATGTTTTCTCATATTTAACTTTACTAGTAGTACTCTTACCCAATGTATTATATATTGTATATATTGTAATTGTGATGTTATGTAAATATGTAATTTTACTTTTAGGGTGACTTGTCACGATCTGACTTATGTGCTTTGCCTTTCTACAATACTTTTATACTACCAGTATTTATTCATGCTGCAGAAGACTGTATAAGGCATGGTCTATTTTAGTCTTATTTAATGTACAGGAACTTTGTTGTTATTTTACTGTAAGAACGGTTCTTCTTTGTTTGACACTTGTTATACTACTTGTACACGTATCTACCGCAATTTCCCCGCTGTGGGACAGATAAAGTTTTTCTTATCTTATCTGTCTAGGGACTGCAATGAAAAATAGCCTTTTGGCTAACTCTGGCGTATTGACAGAAATGTCCATTAATATGCACTGTCCCTGTCTTAAATAAACCAAAAAAGTGTTTTACGTATGCACTTTGCACAGCTTCTTTATGTATCTGGGGGGGGGCTTTCTCCTTTAGTTCTCCTGAAGTCCCCGACCATGTCTTTTGTCTGAGAGGTGATGGACCAGCTGCTGTCCTTACACCAGTCCTCCAGATGTTCCTCCATTTACCGGCCTGATGTGAGAACGACCCGTTCTGCATATTCATTGTAAAGAGCATTCAGCACCATCAAGACCTGATCAAAACAAAAGGACATGAGTCTTCAAATGGAAAGTGAAGAGTCCAAAACAATAGCGGGTACTTAACTTATAACATTATCACCTGAATGGTACGTCATGGACACGTCAGGACAACACATGGGTTAATAGGGTCGACCAAACACTGTACCCAATTAATTGATAAATAAGCCCAGTTCACATAGGTATCAGTTTAATGGTCCAAAATAATCTTACACATATCTAAATTTCAACATTAAAATAAAACCCAACGGTTTAAAATTCACAATAACACTGCTCAAACAGAAATAATTCCTTTACTATACAAGTCTCAAGTAGTGCATACACAGAAATCTAATTAAAGATGCTGTGATCCAATGTGTAAAGACAGAAGTCACCCTTTTTCATTTTCGTCATTAATTCCCTTTTAAGCCTAACAAGTAAATAATTTTTTTATTGGTGCAATTAATGAACGAGGTCAGCTGAACATTTGCAATGTTCCATGCATTTGTCGGACTCCTGATATTGTTCTATTGCAAATCACCTTAAAATATAAGGTTTTGATCATAGAAAACAGTATAATAGTCACAGCACATATATAGGACAGTTTGCTCTTTAAAGGTTGTGTGTGGCTCTTAAAAGAGCCTTTTTGAGAGTGAGGTCTGGTTGGGGGGGGTCTAAGCCCTCTCTCCGCGGATGCGGCGGGCCAGCTGGATGTCTTTGGGCATGATGGTGACCCTCTTGGCGTGGATGGCGCACAGGTTTGTGTCCTCGAACAGGCCGACCAGGTAAGCCTCGCTGGCCTCCTGCAGAGCCATGACGGCGGAGCTCTGGAAGCGCAGGTCGGTCTTGAAGTCCTGAGCGATCTCGCGGACCAGGCGCTGGAAGGGCAGCTTGCGGATCAGCAGCTCGGTGGACTTCTGGTAGCGACGGATCTCCCTCAGAGCCACGGTACCGGGCCTGTAACGGTGGGGCTTCTTCACGCCGCCGGTGGCCGGGGCGCTCTTACGGGCAGCCTTGGTGGCCAGCTGCTTCCTGGGAGCTTTTCCTCCGGTGGATTTACGGGCGGTCTGCTTGGTTCTGGCCATTTTAGCGCTTCCTGATGCTCTGTCTTCACAGCGAAAGAAAGAATACTCCGAGACCGAGAACAGCGGCTTTATAAAGGCACTGCCGGAGCCACGGCGGCGCTGATTGGTCCAGGCGCGGTTAAGGCGGGAGACACGCGCACTGTAGCTGAGTTCCAATTGGACAATAGGAATTCAAACTAAACCGCTCACAAACGGCTGAATATCCGCCACTTTCCTCTTTCTTTTGTGTTTGTGTTGAGTATCAACAGAAAACAACATAAAACTAAAATTAAATGATCGATGGATGATATTTCAAAACGAGTGAAAGAGTATATATTATAGGCCTATTTTTTAAAGAGAAAATTCACAACTTTTCTGTTTGTATTTTTGAGTTACCAACCAAAGAAAAACACAAAAAATAAAATACTTACTAAAACATTGTGAATGTTCACACAACCATTCTGTAAAAAACTCTAAAAAGTTCTTTTTACACAGGTTTTGCAAGAAAATAGAGGGTTATTGTTAGTATTTTATAACCTAACTGTACTTCTATTGTAATATAGTATGACAAGTATGTTGATTTTGTATTTTTTGAGATACTTTATTGATCCCCAGGGTGGGAAATAACATTTAAAAATGTCTGTAATATCTAACTGTAATCTGTAGTCTAACTCTATCTATAATGTAAAATTAGAGTGTAAAACTGAGAGTAATTTTACAACAAAGTGTAAAATTACACTTTTTTGATATATACTACACATTACACACAGGCCCGAAAAGTAACTACGTTACGTGTCTTTACCCAAATTGTCAGCGTGTTACACAACTTTTTACCTGGAAAAAAGTACCGTAATTCTTCAAATAAAAACCTGAACTGTAGGTTTAATTTGAAGCAGGCTTTTATTTTAGCATTATTTTAAATTAACCATTTTAACTCTTGTGTTGTCCTCCCAGGTGAAAAATGGACATTCATTTGACATTTTTGTCCTTTTTTCATATTTATTTTTAAGTTTCCACTACCACCACCTTACTAGTTGTATTGCTTTTTGGATTTCATGGTCAATAACCCTCATTTATACAGAATTATATCTAATATTAACCCTCATTTATACAGAATTATACCCAATATTTGACTTGTATGTGTTTAAAAGAGAAATATGCCTGCCCTGTCCTGATAAAGAAATATTTTGGTTAATTTTGAGTGATTTATATGTGAGTATTTGGTTTAATAGAACGGTTTAGGAATCATTCAGCACATTTCATTAGTTTTTATAAGTCTGTAAAATATTGGTTTTAGACGCATTGCCTAGATTTTCAGAATACAAGTCCCAAACACAGGCCATCAAACTCCTTAATAATGAAGGTTCTGTACAATAATTGGTATATTTGGTTTATTTATTAGGATTTCCTTTTCTCCCAGCTGGTCTGGAACTCCATCCCCCATAATGCTTTGGCCTATGTGATGAGTGACATGTTATGGTTTTCTTCTTCCTGGTTTGGTCTGTCCTAATGTTGTTTTAAATGCCATGTGATGGGATTTTACTGCAGCATAATTTCCCCATGGGGACGATAAACATGAACGGAAAAACCCCCAAACATCAAAATTAAAAAAATAAAGTGCAAAATGCTAGTCTGAAAGAGACAAAAAAGGTCAAACTTGTGTTTTAACCCGAACAACCCATTTTTTTCGTATGTGCACAAAGTAGCAGGCACATTGTGTTGATATAACATCTAAATATTAAAAAGTGAAAGTTCAGCTCTTAGTGGAGTCAGTGGGTGGCTCTTAAAAGAGCCGTTGTGTTGCTATGGTAACAGCAGGACGGTCTACTTGGAGCTGGTGTACTTGGTGACGGCCTTGGTGCCCTCGGACACGGCGTGCTTGGCCAGCTCCCCGGGCAGCAGCAGCCTCACGGCGGTCTGGATCTCCCTGGAGGTGATGGTGGAGCGCTTGTTGTAGTGAGCCAGGCGGGAGGCCTCGCCGGCGATGCGCTCAAAGATGTCGCTCACAAACGAGTTCATGATGCCCATGGCCTTGGAGGAGATGCCGGTATCAGGGTGCACCTGCTTCAGCACCTTGTACACGTAGATGGCGTAGCTCTCCTTCCTGCTCTTTCTCCTCTTCTTCCCGCCCTTGGTGGCGGTCTTGGTCACGGCTTTCTTGGAGCCCTTTTTGGGCGCTTTCACGGTGGCTTCTGCTGGCATGTCTGCTTCGTTTAGAACTTCCTGAAACGACTATCTACAACCAACCTAGGACGATTTATTTATATCCGTTGGATGCAAATTTCAGTGTGCCGTTGCGCGCACAGGATTGGCTGAGCTGTGTGGTTGTGACTGAGCATGCGCAAACATAAATAAACCGCCCTACAGTTCATAGTGAAGATAGGCTTGAATATTAATCATGTGTTTCACCCTTTTGTTTTAACAGAGGTGGATGTTAAAAGATAGAAAGTTCATAAAAATAACTGATTGCCTACATGAATAAGTTAGGGCTACTTCAGGTTATTATGAAAAGTGTAAAGTACCCATTTTTATATCTGGAACAACAACAACAAAATGTCAAAGACACTATATAAGGTGTGTGTGTGTGTGTGTGTGTGTGTGTGTGTGTGTGTGTGTGTGTGTGTGTGTGTGTGTGAGATATTGCCTCTGATAATTTATGGTAAATGTCTTTTTATGTCTTTTTATAGCCAATTGTTATTGTTATTATTATTATTACTGTTGTTATTGTTATCTTTATTCTGTCTTTTCTTTTTGTCACTATACTGTATTCTTCTTGCTAAAAACCTTCTAAGACTTTTATTTAAGTTTTCACACTTTTTGGAATTCATGGTAAATAACCCCCATTTATATAGAATTATACCTAATATTAACCCTCATTTATATAGAATTATACCTAATATTTACCCTCATTTATATAGAATTATACCTAATATTAACCCTCATTTATATAGAATTATACCTAATATTAACCCTCATTTATATAGAATTATACCTAATATTAACCCTCATTTATATAGAATTATACCTAATATTAACCCTCATTTATATAGAATTATACCTAATATTAACCCTCATTTATATAGAATTATACCTAATATTTACCCTCATTTATATAGAATTATACCTGATATTAACCCTCATTTATATAGAATTATACCTAATATTAACCCTCATTTATATAGAATTATACCTGATATTAACCCTCATTTATATAGAATTATACCTGATATTAACCCTCATTTATATAGAATTATACCTAATATTAACCCTCATTTATATAGAATTATACCTAATATTAACCCTCATTTATATAGAATTATACCTGATATTAACCCTCATTTATATAGAATTATACCTAATATTAACCCTCATTTATATAGAATTATACCTAATATTTACCCTCATTTATATAGAATTATACCTAATATTTACCCTCATTTATATAGAATTATACCTAATATAACCCTCATTTATATAGAATTATACCTGATATTAACCCTCATTTATATAGAATTATACCTGATATTAACCCTCATTTATATAGAATTATACCTGATATTAACCCTCATTTATATAGAATTATACCTAATATTAACCCTCATTTAGGCTATATAGAATTATACCTGATATTAACCCTCATTTATATAGAATTATACCTGATATTAACCCTCATTTATATAGAATTATACCTGATATTAACCCTCATTTATATAGAATTATACCTAATATTAACCCTCATTTATATAGAATTATACCTAATATTAACCCTCATTTATATAGAATTATACCTGATATTAACCCTCATTTATATAGAATTATACCTGATATTAACCCTCATTTATATAGAATTATACCTAATATTAACCCTCATTTATATAGAATTATACCTGATATTAACCCTCATTTATATAGAATTATACCTGATATTAACCCTCATTTATATAGAATTATACCTGATATTAACCCTCATTTATATAGAATTATACCTGATATTAACCCTCATTTATATAGAATTATACCTGATATTAACCCTCATTTATATAGAATTATACCTGATATTAACCCTCATTTATATAGAATTATACCTGATATTAACCCTCATTTATATAGAATTATACCTAATATTAACCCTCATTTATATAGAATTATACCTGATATTAACCCTCATTTATATAGAATTATACCTGATATTAACCCTCATTTATATAGAATTATACCTGATATTAACCCTCATTTATATAGAATTATACCTGATATTAACCCTCATTTATATAGAATTATACCTAATATTAACCCTCATTTATATAGAATTATACCTAATATTAACCCTCATTTATATAGAATTATACCTAATATTTACCAACCCACCGCTTAAAGAGACCATTTCCTCTGATATCTGTAATATGTGCAGTTTAGTCCATTGAGTATCACTTCAAAACAAATCTACATAAGAAAACTAAATAATGCATAATTCTTAAAAGATAGAATAGAAATTAAAATAATATTAGACAAAACTTTGGCTGAATCTTATTTCTCTTTTACCCCTCGGCCCTTGAAACCAAACGGTATTGATCACAAACTTCCAAGATGGCGTCTGCAAGCGTGTCTATATGTCGATTGTGTGTTTGATAACAGTGTTATATGCATTTATATATTTAATAGTTATTTTATGTTCATGTTGGTGGTGCAGAGGCAGATGTTCTTATATGTGTAGTAAATAGGTCTGTTTGCAGTAGATATGTATACACACTGCATGGTGTGTTTATCTTGTTGAAGTATATATATATATATATATATATAGCCTATATATATATATATATATATATATATATATATATATTGATTCCACACAACGCTCTTTGCCAAGTACAAATCTCTACTTTCATTAATTTTGGGGCGTCTTATTCAATTTTATAGCATTTTAAACCAAATTGAAGTGTTTTTGAAATAGTATTGAGAGTAAAAGTTGACATATTCCAGTCTGTGATTATCATCAACATCCATTCCTTTAATTTTAGTCTCAATAATTCCTAATTTCTGCTTTTCTAACTCAAACATTAGGTATAATTTCCTATAAATGAGCTTTATTGACCATAAATTCCAATAACAAACATTGAAAAAAGGGACAAAAATGTAAGAAAAAGTTAAAAAACATCGATAAAAAGCGTCAATTAAAGTGTTGATTTTCAATTTTGACGGGAAGACAACACGAGGGTTAAAATGTGTTTGTCCATCCATCCTGACATCAGTGTGTAGAGACCGCTGCTGACCAGCAGGTGGCGCTGTGACTCCACGCTTCTCACCACCAGACTCCATGCAGAAAATCAGCAATTTAATCATTCATCATAGGTCGGATATTTGTGTGACACACTGGGAACAAAAGATGGCCCTGGCATTTCCTTCCACCCCCTGGTGGGTTGATAGGGCCCCAGTGATGGTGACCTCCCATGCCATAAACAACTGCACCAAAACATGGACATATCAATGCACAACCCCTGTCACTGCCCAATGGGAGGAGAGGGCAGATTTGAGATGCGCATGCGTCACTTTGCGACAAGTAGCAAGGCAAGGCAGCTTTATTTGTAGAGCACATTTCAGCAACAGGGCAATTCAAAGTGCTTTACACAAAATCAGTTAAAAGAAAATAAAACCGATAAAACACAGAAGAAACAGTTCAAAATAAAAACAGTTAAAACACAAGAATAAAAGTTACAGTGCAGTAGGGTGATATCAGCTAAATTGGGCCACTTTTTGGTAAATCAGTTGGGAAAATAATATAATACTATATATGCCTTTTCCAAGTGTTTTTATGATTACTAATGACTGTTTGTGATCATTTTGTGTTGAAATTATGTCATAAAATATAATTATTTAGGCCCTACAGTTCTTGAAACATCAACTGTGCCAACTTTTTTTGCATAAGCAGTTTCAGGTAAAATGGGCCAGCATCTAAGGTAAAATGGGCCAGCTGTTTTAGGTAAGCATTCGGCCAGTCAAAATGCAAAGGGAATGGTAATTTATATAAATATATATATACATATACACACATACATACATATAAATATATATATACATATACACACATACATATATATACATACATACATATACACACATACATACATACATATACACACATACATATATATACACATATATACACATACATATATATACATACATACATATACACACATACATATATATACATACATACCATACATACATATATACATATATATACACATATATACACATATATATACATGCATACACATATAAATATATATATACATATACACACATACATACATATATAAATATATATATATATACACATATATATACATACATATATAAATATATATATATATATATATATACACACATATATATATATATATATATATATATATACATATACACACATACATACATATATAAATATATATTACACACATACATACATATATAAATATATATATACATATACACATATATATACATACATACATATACACACATACATACATATATAAATATATATATACATATATATACACAAACACACTCACACACATGTGTATGTGTGTTTGTGAGTGACACAGAGGATGGCCCATTTTAGCTGAAACCATGTGGCCCATTTTACCTTAGTGGGTTAAGGTAAATTGGGCCACTAAGAAAAACATCAATTTTACAAAAAATAAGTTCATATACCAAACTAACAGCATTATTTCTGGTGGATGCCATCAAGACAGATATTATGCACAGTTTTTTTTATGTGCATGTTTGTTTTTTATAGATTTATGATCCTTATAATAGTTTAGTTAGATTTGATATGCCAGGCTACTTACCATGCAGCTTTCTGGTGCAGTCTTGATTTGAACTATTGCCCCACCCACCATATCAACCATAAACCAATCAAATCACCTGTTACTTGTCAAGCACAGTTATGACAACAGTCTGAAATCCTTTGCAGTCATTGGCTCTAAATTCCAGAAGGGCTGGGACCCCCAAACCTTAAATGGCCCATTTTAGCTGATGGCCCATTTTACCTGATATCACCCTATATAAAAGATTAAATATTAAAGAAATGAACATCATTTAAAGAAAGGCAACATCGAAAAGAAAGGTCTTCAGCATTGATTTAAAAGAACTGAGAGTAGCAGCAGACCTGCAGGTTTCTGGGAGTTTGTTCCAGATATGAGGAGCATAGAAACTGAACGCTGCCCCCCCTGTTTAGTTCTGACTCTAGGAACAGACAGTAGACCTGTCCCAGATGACCTGAGAGGTCTGGGGGGGTCATAGTGTACTAGCAGATCAGAAATGTATTTTGGCCCTAAACCGTTTAGTGATTTATAAACTAGCAAAAGAACTTTGAAATCAATTCTTTGAGGCACAGGAAGCCAGTGTAAGGACTTCAGAACTGGAGTGATGTGATCCAGTCTCTTGGTCTTAGTGAGGACTGGAGTGATGTGATCCAGTCTCTTGGTCTTAGTGAGGACTGGAGTGATGTGATCCAGACTCTTGGTCTCAGTGAGGACTGGAGTGATGTGATCCAGTCTCTTGGTCTTAGTGAGGACTGGAGGGATGTGATCCAGTCTCTTGGTCTTAGTGAGGACTGGAGTGATGTGATCCAGTCTCTTGGTCTTAGTGAGGACTGGAGGGATGTGATCCAGTCTCTTGGTCTTAGTGAGGACTGGAGTGATGTGATCCAGTCTCTTGGTCTTAGTGAGGACTGGAGGGATGTGATCCAGTCTCTTGGTCTTAGTGAGGACTGGAGGGATGTGATCCAGTCTCTTGGTCTTAGTGAGGACTGGAGTGATGTGATCCAGTCTCTTGGTCTTAGTGAGGACTGGAGGGATGTGATCCAGTCTCTTGGTCTTAGTGAGGACTGGAGTGATGTGATCCAGTCTCTTGGTCTTAGTGAGGACTGGAGGGATGTGATCCAGTCTCTTGGTCTTAGTGAGGACTGGAGTGATGTGATCCAGTCTCTTGGTCTTAGTGAGGACTGGAGGGATGTGATCCAGTCTCTTGGTCTTAGTGAGGACTGGAGTGATGTGATCCAGTCTCTTGGTCTTAGTGAGGACTGGAGTGATGTGATCCAGTCTCTTGGTCTTAGTGAGGACTGGAGTGATGTGATCCAGTCTCTTGGTCTTAGTGAGGACTGGAGTGATGTGATCCAGTCTCTTGGTCTTAGTGAGGACTGGAGGGATGTGATCCAGTCTCTTGGTCTTAGTGAGGACTGGAGGGATGTGATCCAGTCTCTTGGTCTTAGTGAGGACTGGAGTGATGTGATCCAGTCTCTTGGTCTTAGTGAGGACTGGAGTGATGTGATCCAGTCTCTTGGTCTTAGTGAGGACTGGAGGGATGTGATCCAGTCTCTTGGTCTTAGTGAGGACTGGAGTGATGTTCACAGTTGTCTATATGGGCCTTGTAGTTTTTTGGTACAGTAATTCAGCCCAAACAGTAAATAAACTACAACTCAGCTGTTTTTGTGTTACAATCCCTGTTTTTTAATTTTGAAACCTTGATTTATAGACCTTATTGTCATAATCTAGTTGTGTTTTGCATCTGATGCGCTGCATGGGTCTTCTTTAATAACCCACGGACATATTTAAAGGCTCTAATTCCACAAATATTCTGATGGCGTCCCCCTTTCTGTGACTCAGAGAGAACAAAGGACGCTCAGATCAGCTGGACCGCCGAGGAAATGTTGTCATCGGTGGGAGAAAAGGATCTCCCAGTATTCAAAGGTCATGACCTTCATGACTTATTCTCCAAAAATGTACAAATGTCAACAGTAAAAGTAAACAAGTGTTCTCTATTTTGCTGGAAAAAACTAATATTTGTGTAAATTGCAATAGTTTCAATGGATCAAGTTACTAATTCAACAAAATGTAATCAGTAACCAACTCTGTGTACATATACAGTAAACTTTATACAAATATATATATATATATATATATATATATATATATATATATATATATATATACACAAATATATATATATATATATATATATATATATATATATATATATATATATATATATATATATATATATACAAATATATATATATACAAATTTATATATATATATATACACATTCAAAAGTATTTTTTAAATAAAATAAACAATAAAAATAAATAAAAATTTATAAGAGTTTAAAACAATGAAATAAATTGAAAAAAATAATTCCCAAAAAATAAAAATCTTGCATTGCTCGCTCCAACACTTATTAAAAAATAAACATAAATTATTAAAATATAAACAGTATAAATAATTAAAAATAAATAAACAGTATAAATTATTAAAATATAAACAGTTTAAATTATTAAAATATAAACAGTATAAATTATTAAAACATAAATAAACAGTATAAATTATTAAAAAATAAAAAAACAGTTTAAATTATTAAAATATAAACAGTATAAATTATTAAAATATAAACAGTATAAATTATTAAAATATAAACAGTATAAATTATTAAAAATAAACATAAATTATTAAAATATAAACAGTAAAAATTTTAAAATATAAACAGTATAAATTATTAAAATATAAACAGTATAAATTATTAAAAAATAAACAGTAAAAATTATTAAAATATAAACAGTATAAATTATTAAAAAATAAACAGTAAAAATTATTAAAATATAAACAGTATAAATTATTAAAATATAAACAGTATAAATTATTAAAAAATAAACAGTAAAAATTATTAAAGAATAAACAGTATAAATTATTAATAGACTTCACTGGTCTCCGTCCAGAGCAACGGGACCTGTTGGTCCATTTCTTTCACTGTCTATGGGGGAATCCCGAGACTACCGGGGAAGTCCTCTGCAGGATCAGGATGCTTTTATTTTGGAAATCCGTGAATACTTTTCATAGAAATCAGAGCTAATAATAAGTGAATTATTACTGTTCTTCTAATAAGAGAATCACAAAGATACGTCTTCATCAACCTGCTTTACATGTTAATCATGGACCTGAGGAAGATCTGGTTTCTTTTCTGTATCGGTGAGTTCAGATTTTTGGGATTTTAAAGTTAATAAAAGTTGTGTGAGACAGAAGTAGCCCACACATGGTGGAAGACGTACGCATACATCCTCACCAGATACTTTTACAAGTGAAAGTCCTGCATTTAAAATGTTACTTAAGTAAAAGATATGATCAGCAACAACTAATTAAAGTATTATTAATTTAATTCACAGCACATTGCTGGATACTGAGTTGCATTACTTTTACAGTAAAGTGAAAATATACAGGATGTTGTTGTGATTATATAATGTAATGTAATTTCACAGCTGAATACTGCGTTATTACAGTAGATATGCGTGCAAGGCTGCTGTGAAGTTACAGTATATAGTTGTAGATGTAATGTAATTTACTGTGAAATAGTACTCGTTAATTACTGGTAAAGTACTGTGAAAGTAATGCAACTGTAGCAGCAATATGCTGTGAATTTACAGTGTAACACGTAGTTATATATATATATATATATATATATATATATATATATATATATATATATATATATATATATATATATATATATATATATATATATATATATATATATATATATATATATATATATAGGCTATATATATATATATATATATATATATATATATATATATATATATATATATATATATATATATATATATATATATATATAGTTATTATATTATATAAATGTAAAATGGGTTAAAAATGTAAAAATACAAACTTTTTGTCAACGTTTTCGTCGTCTTTTGACACTTTAGTCGCTTTTCTCTACGTTTTTGGAGCTTTATTCCAACTTTTTTTCAATATTTCTAGTGTGCTTTTTGCTTTTTTGCAGTTTTTTTACAGTGTGTGTTACTACTTGTATTGCAGTGAAAGGATCGAAATACTACTACATTACATTACATCACTGTTATGATGGGCGGGGTTTAATATCACCTGATTTGCTTTCCTTTCATCATTTAATTGCGTCATGCGGGGGCTCACTTGGTTCATAATAACACGCTGCAGATGCGGAAGCGGCATTATACAGCTGCTGTCAGAAGATCCACGCGCATGATACGGACCGTAAACATGGACTGGACCATTATTTGTGGGATCTTTTGTGTTTTCTCCCCGATAATCGGTAAGTTTATTGTGTATTTTCTGCATGTTGAGATTTCAGAAAGTAAGAGATTATTAATCTAACTCCGGTGGGAAGTTACGGGATTTTAGTTGTTTTGTTGTTGATTTTCAACAAATGTTTTAAATCGATCAAATACGAAACCGAAATCACAAGAAAGACACGAAGAAAACACAGAAGCGAGAATACTGTCGCTTAAAAACTCAAAAAAACGAATGAAAACTTCATTTTCTTGACAATGTATAGTGTTCTCCGG
>JABXJD010000385.1:135000-195000 GCA_013375575.1 Percina caprodes
CGCGCTGCAAAGCGTAGATTTACGTCTGATTACATGGTCCTTCTCTCCAATACAGACTGTGTGTGTGTGTGTGTATATGTATATGTGTGTGTATATGTGTGTGTGTATATGTATATGTGTGTGTGTGTGTGTGTATATGTGTGTGTATATGTATGTGTGTGTATTTGTGTGTATGTGTGTGTTTGAGTGTGTGTGTATATGTGTGTGTGTGTGTGTGTGTATATGTATGTGTGTGTCTGTGTGTGTGTGTGTCTGTGTGAGTGTGTGTGTATATGTGTGTGTGTGTGTGTGTGAGTTGGCAGACCTGTTGCTAAGTAATTGTTGTGATGAGAACAAGTAGAGGGTGTGGCGTTCAGGGACAACGGGTTAATATCTGTATTTCTCACACTCCCTCCTGACTGAGCAACCCTCCGGCGCAGAAAACCCCCGAAAACTCTTTTCACCTGATCACTGATGTACTAAGTTCACTCGGGGACAGAACTGGCGGCGTCTTAATTAATTATTATATCAATTATCTATCTATCTATCTATCTATCTATCTATCTATCTATCTATCTATCTATCTATCTATCTATCTATCTATCTATCTATCTATCTATCTATCTATCTATCTATCTATCTATCTATCTATCTATCTATCTATCTATCTATCTATCTATCTATCTGTCTCATCTGTCTGTGTTTTTTTTCCAGAAAACCGTCATCGTTCTCACACACAATGGTCGAGTCCCTGATTTTGACACTAATCTGGTACGAAACGTAACCGAGCAGTCAGTGGTTATGAAACACTGCCACGAATACCTGCGCTTCACTAAAGACTGCGGGGTAAGTCCCAACATCAACAAACACACCTGAGCAATATGAAAGGATTCCCCTGATTCATAACACGCAGGCAAAGAGCTAGAAATAGAGATAAAGAGAGAGAGATATGTCCAGACATGTTTCACTCTGAAGTGGAAATAAAGCATTTATTTGTCTGTATATTTCTGTATAAAATTGACATTTCAGGAAACTTGTAATATATATTGTCTTAATGTCAGTAATAAATTAGGGAAGTTTCATGCTGATATTTATTAGTTTAAATATTTTTTCTATTCACCTACAATGTCTTTCCTCACCAAAACCCATCAGACTTAATGAAGTGTGTTTCACGCTAAACACTACATGCTAAAAGTAGTGATTATTAACATGGAGTCTGGTGGAGATATGCTGCTCTATACACACTAAAAGTAGTGATTATTAACATGGAGTCTGGTGGAGATATGCTGCTCTATACACACTAAAAGTAGTGATTATTTACATGGAGTCTGGTGGAGATATGCTGCTCTATACACACTAAAAGTAGTGATTATTTACATGGAGTCTGGTGGAGATATGCTGCTCTATACACACTAAAAGTAGTGATTATTTACATGGAGTCTGGTGGAGATATGCTGCTCTATACACGCTAAAAGTAGTGATTATTTACATGGAGTCTGGTGGAGATATGCTGCTCTATACACACTAAAAGTAGTGATTATTTACATGGAGTCTGGTGGAGATATGCTGCTCTATACACACTAAAAGTAGTGATTATTTACATGGAGTCTGGTGGAGATATGCTGCTCTATACACACTAAAAGTAGTGATTATTTACATGGAGTCTGGTGGAGATATGCTGCTCTATACATGCTAAAAGTAGTGATTATTTACATGGAGTCTGGTGGAGATATGCTGCTCTATACACGCTAAAAGTAGTGATTATTAACATGGAGTCTGGTGGGTTTGGTGATGGTGATGTCGGGGCTGTTTCATGTTATTATATTATCTCTGTAGGGATTTTTGCAGATCATTGGAATATTTTACAAGTTTAAATGTAAATTTAGCACTAACGTCTCGCTCTTCTCTTCCTTTCTTTAGACCTGGGACGAAGCTGTCTGCACAAGTGAGTGTTACAAGAAGTTGTCCTCCTGGGTGAAAAATGGATAAAAATTTCTGACACAAAATTTGGACAAAAATGTGACATTTACGTCCATTTTTCAGACTTTTTTTTAGTTTCCACTAACATTTATACTTTATGGAATTCATGGTCAATAATCCTCATTTATATAGAATTATACCTAATATTAACCCTCATTTATATAGAATTATACCTAATATTAACCCTCATTTATATAGAATTATACCTGATATTAACCCTCATTTATATAGAATTATACCTGATATTAACCCTCATTTATATAGAATTATACCTAATATTAACCCTCATTTATATAGAATTATACCTAATATTAACCCTCATTTATATAGAATTATACCTGATATTAACCCTCATTTATATAGAATTATACCTAATATTAACCCTCATTTATATAGAATTATACCTAATATTAACCCTCATTTATATAGAATTATACCTGATATTAACCCTCATTTATATAGAATTATACCTAATATTAACCCTCATTTATATAGAATTATACCTAATATTAACCCTCATTTATATAGAATTATACCTAATATTAACCCTCATTTATATAGAATTATACCTGATATTAACCCTCATTTATATAGAATTATACCTGATATTAACCCTCATTTATAGAGAATTATACCTAATATTAATCCTTATTTATATAGAATTATACCTGATATTAACCCTCATTTATATAGAATTATACCTGATATTAACCCTCATTTATAGAGAATTATACCTAATATTAACCCTCATTTATATAGAATTATACCTAATATTAGAGTTAAAAAGCAGAAATTATGAATTATTGTGACTAATAGTTAAGATCAAAGGATCCATTTTATTGTAATTTGGTTAAAAAGAAACTCATATTTCAGATATAGACATTTATTAAAGGGTCAGATTTGCCCCGTGGACACCAGGAGGGGTAATTTTGAATTTTTTTAGGCTTTTTAACCCTCGTTTTGTCTTCCAGGGCAACATTTTGTTTTTCTGGGTCAGAATTGAACCCTTTTTTCACCGTTTTGGTCGTCTTTTTCCAAATCTATGTTGCTTTTCCCCCGGATGTTTTTGTCAATATTTCTCTGCGCCTTTTGACGTTTTTATGGATTTCTTTCTTCTTTTTTTCAACATTTTAGTCCCTTCTTTCAATGGTCTTTCATAAAAACAAGTTTTTTGAATGCTTTAAAATTGAAAGCAATGGGGCGATAATTTATTTGACTTATGAAGAGCGTTGTGTGGAATAATCCGCGTTATTATTCGGAAAATTCGGTTGAAAGATACTTTAATGATATGGATTTTTTTTTTTTAAATGGGTCAGATTTGACCCGAGGACAACAGGAGGGTTAAAAACCCGAGAGAACCTCCTGGCTCGGACGCCGGGACCCGGGACCTTTACTGACCTGTGCTCCACATGTCTTCTTTTGTTTTCTAGTGAACTGCAGCGCTGTCTCCGATGTAGACCGCCGTCCCCCCCACACCGGTGAGTCTCCACCTGGTCCCTCAACAACTTCACTGCAGTTTGTGGTTTTAAATCACTTTTTAACAGAAAAAGTGACAAGCGTTAAAAAAAAAGCGTTAAAAGTGATGAAAAAAGAGACAAAAACGTAAGAAAAAGTTAAAAACATCAATAAAAAGCATCAACAAAAGTGTTGAATTTCAATTTTGACGGGAAGACAACACAAGTTTTAAAGTCCAAACGGTCTTGGACTTGAGTCCGGACTCGAGATTGTTTTTCCGTGGTCTCAGACTTGTCTCGGTCTCGGCTACTGGTCTTGCTCAATATAGGCTTCTGTTCTTCTGGTCTGGACCGAGTCCAGGTGTCTTTATTATGTTGATAATAATATGGGAGGGAAAGTGAAACCCAAAATGATTGTCTTGATGCTGTCATGCATAAGACCTTTATTCTGTCCGGGACTTGGTCTTGACTCGGACTCAAACCTCTTTAGACTCGGTCTTGACTCGGACTTGAACCTTTTTGGACTCTGTGTTGTCTTGGACTCGATTAGTCCTGGTCTTGGACGTGTCTTGGACTCAACTTGACTCGGACTCAAACCTCTTTGGACTCGGTCTTGACTCGGACTTGAACCTTTTTGGACTTGGTCTTGTCTTGGACTCGACTAGTCCTGGTCTTGGACGTGTCTTGGACTCGACTTGACTCAGACTCAAACCTCTTTGGACTCGGTCTTGTCTTGGACTCGACTAGTCTTGGTTTTGGACTTGTCTTGGACTCAAACTTCTTTGGACTCGGTCTTGTCTTGGACTTGACTAGTCTTGGTCTAGGACTTGTCTTGGACTCGAACTTCTTTGGACTTGGTCTTGACTCGGACTCGACTAGTCCTGGCCTTGGACTTGTCTTGGACTCGACTAAGGTGGTCTGGACTACAGCCCTGCATAAGTCTTTATCTGACCTTTCCCATATTTGGTATTGAGCGTGTTGACGTCTCCTTTTCTAACTGGAACTGTGAAGTAGTTGCTTGTAGGAAACTTTATAAAAATCAGAGCCAGAGAAGAAGAAGAGGCTACGCCCTGATTGGTTGTCTGCGGAGGCGGCGGCCGTGTGTCTGATGAAATCCCCGTCTGTGGTGGGGCGCCTTCAGTCACGGATGTGAAACCTGGTCTCGGCTTTTCTGAGAAGTTGATTTGTGACAGCGGGGATCAACAGATGTGGTTTCTCACGCGGTCTCCAGTGTAAGATTAGCCAACAGTGTATTTAATGTTTGATTTTTAGATGCACTTAAGTTTATTTCTCTTATTTCCAGCCATCGATATGTCTCCAACAGCCTCAGTGCTGCTAAGCACCAGAGACACAAAATAACACCCCAAATTTTTCAAAATATGGGCACTTTAAGATCCCTTTCAGTAATCGGTTACCTAGCAACCATCAAAGGCCTCAAAGGACAATCATCAATGGTTCTATCAGACACAATTTCTGCTGCCTCAAAGAACTTGTTTCACATAATTCATAGTTGCTTTTTAAAAAAAAAAAAACACACAATACGCCCAATACTGGCTGTGGAGTCTGCTTAGAGTCCAGTTCTGATCCTGGAGTTCATGGAGAATCAACTCCTCGGACCCACCTTATGTTTATCACTGCTATTACGCAATAATAGTACAGTTGTACAGTGTCATTTCTTTAACCTTTCGGCAGAAATGCAACAAATAATAAAATAGTGTTTTTTAGACCCGTCTCAGTCTGCAACCTTTTCCGTTTGTTTTTATTTTTTTGCTATTCCCATCTCCTGTTGCTATCTTTGTGCTCTTCCTTTTTGTTGGTGCTTTGTCCACTTTCTGGGACATTCGACCACAGGGAGTGCCCTTAAGTTTGAGTAATAAATGGTCCCAATGTCATTTGCCACAATATGAGCACTTCATATATGGGTCGTAATAACTAGCGCTTCATGATTACAGGGTTATTACATTTTGAATTGCAGTGGATTACTTTTGTGCGTAGGAAAACTACTATAAAACTAAATAATACCAAGATGTCGTGTTTTTGTCTCCTGCCAGTGAACGCCACGCGGACCTGCTTCACCGAGGACTGGTGTCCGACGCCTCTGGAGCTCAGCCTCGGGTGCGGCGGCGGCCTTCTTCTTCTTCTTGCCGTCTCGGGGGGGCTGTACTGGAAATACCTCAAACGCAGAAGACGTCAAGATGTGGAAGGGAGCGTTGCATACACTCCTGCAAAAACCCAGATGGTATAATATATAATATATATAATATATATATATATATATATATATATATATATATAATATTTAAATACTGTATATATGAAATCGTTGAGCTACTAGATAGAGGCTGGATGAAAACTACCTCTAGGCTAAATGTTTCCAATGATGTGTTATGTATGTATTGGAAGGACTAATATATATTTAAATAATAATAATACACAATTGTAAATGGATATGTCTTAATATTATATATTTTATAATATATAATGATATTTATGAAAGTATAATGTTATATATTTTAATATATTTCATTATATATTTTTTGAGTAATAGAGCTTCGGAGAAACGAAGAGGAGATGTATAATACGTTTTATAAGAAGAGTTATAACCTTTTTAGGGAGGTTCTTCCTGAGTCCAGGAGCCCAAAAAGAGACGTCCAGGTTTTTCCAGATGTTCGTGGAACACATCAGGATGTAAAGAGAAACAAAGGGAATCATTTCCCTTTAAAATGGTGCTTTTGAGGCGTGAATTGTGAAAGTTTGTCTTCATGTTGTTAAAGCATCCGTCCGGTCTGTGGTTAGACCAGGACGGACCTTTCTGGGTTCAGAGCTACATACGAGCCCCCCCAGAAAATGGTTTTACATAATAACTGTTAAGTTATTAGTATTGAAAACATCAATAAAAGTGACAAACATTGAAAAAAACGTCAAAAGTGTTGAAAAAAGGGACAAAAACGTGAGAAAAAGTCAAAAACGTTGATTAAAAGCATCAAAAAAAGTGTTGATTTTTAATTTCTAACAACACGAGGGTTAAAGACAGGAAGTTGTTCGTAGGTTTTTAATCCTCCGGGACTACGCTACGTTATTAAAATGAAGTCTTTGTTCCCAGTGTTGAACTGGAACAACGTGGCTCCAGATTTCTCCCAACGATCTAACAAACCCAGCGTCTGAATACATCAGATGCTACAAATACTCTGTGTTGTTGCAGAGTTACGACGTCCAGACGTCTCGCAGCGATACCTGTTGTCTGTGAGCTGTAGTCTGGCCGGTAGAGAGCTGGTCTGGCTGGTAGAGAGCTGGTCTGGCTGGTAGAGAGCTGGTCTGGCTGGTAGAGAGCTGGTCTGGCTGGTAGAGAGCTGGTCTGGCTGGTAGAGAGCTGGTCTGGCCGGAGCTTCACCAAAGTCTTTTGTGTGTAGCCTCGTATTTTTAATCCGGGGCTGACGTTCTGGTCCAGATTAAGTGCCCTGATACACAAAGCTGACCTTAAACCAAAGGATGCCGCTACAGGACGACTCATCGAACGCTTTGCGTCTTTATGGTCTCTAGAAAAGCTGCGATTTGCGTCCAACGTGTACTTCTGTCCACATAAATGTGCTGTAGCCTATTTATAAAGCGCTTTTCTAGTCTTAACTACTCAGAGCGCTTTTACATCATACAGGAACATACACACACATCTACACACCTGCTCATCAGATACACACTCACACACAGTCATACTCCGATGGTGCAGCATCGGGAGCAACTCAGGGTTCAGTGTCTTGCCCAAAGACACTTCGACATGGGACTGCAGGGCCAGGGATTGAACCACCAACCTTCCAATTGGCAGGTAACCGCTCTACCACTGAAGCACAGCCGCTCCTGTACATAAATTCCCTCCAATATCGGGAAATATTGCAATATCAGTCAAATATATCACAATTAGATATTTTATTCATATTGTGCAGCTCTACTTTAAACCTGGATTCATCAACCCCCACCTGACCGCGGCGGTCAGTGATAAACGCCCAATCGTGGCCCGATAACAGTCCCCAAAGACATCAACTTGTTGGCTTTGTGTATCGGGGCTTCCAGCGAACGCAACAATAAAAACCCAAATCCCAAATGTCACCGGCCTCGGATTATCGCTGATGTCAGAGGTCAGAGGTCAGAGGTCAGAGCACAAAAATTGTGTGATTTAAAAAAAAAATAATAAGAAAAACACACACAGTGACTGTAAAATGACCCACGGTTGACAACAAAGGGAAATAAAGAGGAAGACGCCTTTCCTTCAGGTTATCTTCAACTGATCGATAATGTTATTAATCTTCCTCTGTGGAAGTTGGGAGATTTATTTATATCTTAATATAATAAATAAAAGAGTAATATGTCACGTTAAAGAGTCTCTGTGCTGCACGGGGAAGCTCATCGTGTGATGTATAGACTTTATGTTGCATCTCAGGGCTTCTGGACTCGGGTACCACCAGAAATCAGGATTATTTTTCATTTTCATGCTCTTTATGTGTTTTTATTTAAAGCACTTACATGTTTACCTAAATATAAAGTGCATTACAAAATGAAATGTATTATTATTTTTATTTTTTTCCATGAGATCAGGAAAATCCAAGGCTGTTAAATCCATTTTTTGTTGATTTTATGCCTTTTTAATTTTTATTTTATTTGGTTCATGGGGCTTTTGTTGGCTTACTTTTCTATCGTGCCTTTTATCTTTGTATGCAAGTTTTATTCAAGGTATTTCCCACAGTTTCTGCTGCTTTATGCTGCATTAATACACCTTAAAAAACACATTACATTGACTTTAAGGCTGAAGCTAAAGTTATGAGCAAGGCCCAAAATTAAAGCACCAAATTCTCATTTTTGAGAAGCTGGACATGGTGATTAATGACGATTAATCAACTGATTAATTATGAAAAACCCAAACTAGGATCTTAACAAGGATTAAGGAGACTCCTTTTTAACATACAGACTCATTTAAAATATAAAAATATGAAGAAATGCAGCTTTAAAGACGGCAAAACTACCGATCAGGTCATTATGAAATATGTTCATGGTTTTATATTTTAGTATCCAGAATCCTCCCAGAATCATGTAAATGAATGATTACATATCTTAATTTACCAAAGTGTCCTTTAAAGGTCCAAAATATTTAATGATTCATTAAAAGTGACTCTTATGGAGGGTTTTATATGAATATTTTGGACGTGATCGGTTTTGGGTTGTACTGTATTATTATTATTATTATTTACTGGCTACACAATGATGTTGCTTTGGGTTTATATGACTTTACTTTTGTTTTCTGCTGAATAAAATCATTTAAAATGCTCGACTCAGTCGTATTTCTTCGATAGTAATTATGTACTATATGAAAAATCTGGAGATTTCTGAGATTTACTCCCCTTTTTGATTCTTTCCCATTGTTTCCAGCATAAAATGACGTAGAAATGGGTTGAAATAGTTAGAAACATTCACTGTGTAATACTCAAAATTATATATCTCCTCACAAAATCTGGAAACAAAACCTTATGCCGTTGGGTTTCCAGGCCAGCTGTGATGGGTCCAGATGTTTGTGGGGGCAGATACTGGGCCACTTTTGTGCTTCTCTAACCTCTGCATCTCTACATGTAACTGTAAAACTGCAGATGGAAAATCAGCCCTCGGGCTACAATCTGGCACATTTACGTGCACTGCTGTACTTCTTCATCAATGTGCATTGTCCTGATTTAATAAATAATACATAAATAAATACAAAATTAATTCAATGTTTCATTAAATGCACAGTAAATACAATAAGTGTAGCTTAGAGGACGAGGGCCAAACATTACTGAAGTGTATCTCAGGCTCTGATGTTTTGCCTTATTGGTGAAAGTGATGCTGTTATCTAAAATCATCACGCATCATACAGAATTACAAATAATACAGACTTAAATACATACAAATACAGACTTAAAAAAACAGTTGGTGAAATGCTACGAACGAAAATGTTAATTTTACTGTCCCGCTTGAGTATTGGTCTTTGGTAGCCTGTATTATAATATCGTAGCTATAAGATCAGTACTGATTCTGTATCAGAGAGCAGGTTCTTATGTGAAATGTGAGTCATTTCATCTATGATCTAATTTCAAACCACCATGCTGATACAGCTAGCATAACATTGGCTGACGGGGGGTGTAACACCATATAAGAAAATGCATGTGTGTTGTTTTACTAATTGTCAGATGTCTTCCTGTAATTTTACGTGGATTATGAGCTACTTGTGACTTCCTCCTGAAGGTTTCCATCTGTATATGTAACATTCATTATGAGATATTATCAGAATATCTTCTTTAAGAAAGCTCTTCTAACGTTAGGATCCATAAAAGTCTGACTCTGTTCTTCATTTAGCATCAGTGACGAGTTCTTTGTGTTCCTAGTGAAGCACAGGAAGACGCTTTAGTGTTGGCACATGCACAATAAACTTCCATAGATGCATATTTTGCGGTGTAGTCTCAGTTTTTAGTGCTTTAATCTCCCTGTTACCCGTTACCCCGGGTTGGGTTACAACACACAGCGTAGGGGGGCAGGTTGGATGGATCCTTGCATTTCACATCAAATAATGAATTCTGCAATATAGTCGGAGAAGTTAAAAACATTTCATGACCGAAAGAATGAGGTCCAGGGTACGAGTGGCCGAAATGGGTTTAGAGATTAGAGATTGACTGTGCTTTGTCAACATAGACAGTCTGCCGCTTCACATTCACACACACAACTCATTATCTCACACTCTCACCATACACTTCCCCCCCGATCCTACCCTATGTCGGAGTAGAGCTGCTGCTCATTCATGTCGAAAGGAGCCAAATGAGGTGGTTCGGGATGCCTCCTGGGGGGCTCCCTAGGGAGGTGGTCCAGGCACGTCCAGCTGGGAGGAGGCCTCTGGGAAGACCCAGGACTAGGTGGAGGGACGTCCAGCTGGGAGGAGGCCGGGAAGACCCAGGACTAGGTGGAGGGACGTCCAGCTGGGAGGAGGCCGGGAAGACCCAGGACTAGGTGGAGGGACGTCTAGCTGGGAGGAGGCCTCGGGGAAGACCCAGGACTAGGTGGAAGGACGTCCAGCTGGGAGGAGGCCTCGGGGAAGACCCAGGACTAGGTGGAGGGACGTCTAGCTGGGAGGAGGCCTCGGGGAAGACCCAGGACTAGGTGGAGGGATGTCCAGCTGGGAGGAGGCCTCGGGGAAGACCCAGGACTAGGTGGAAGGACGTCCAGCTGGGAGGAGGCCTCGGGGAAGACCCAGGACTAGGTGGAGGGACGTCCAGCTGGGAGGAGGCCTCGGGGAAGACCCAGGACTAGGTGGAGGGACGTCCAGCTGGGAGGAGGCCTCGGGGAAGACCCAGGACTAGGTGGAAGGACGTCCAGCTGGGAGGAGGCCGGGAAGACCCAGGACTAGGTGGAGGGACGTCCAGCTGGGAGGAGGCCTCGGGAAGACCCAGGACTAGGTGGAAGGACGTCCAGCTGGGAGGAGGCCTCGGGAAGACCCAGGACTAGGTGGAGGGACGTCCAGCTGGGAGGAGGCCTCGGGGAAGACCCAGGACTAGGTGGAGGGACGTCCAGCTGGGGGGAGGCCCCGGGGAAGACCCAGGACTAGGTGGAGGGACGTCCAGCTGGGAGGAGGCCTGGAAGACCCAGGACTAGGTGGAGGGACGTCCAGCTGGGAGGAGGCCTCGGGGAAGACCCAGGACTAGGTGGAAGGACGTCCAGCTGGGAGGAGGCCTCGGGGAAGACCCAGGACTAGGTGGAAGGACGTCCAGCTGGGAGGAGGCCGGGAAGACCCAGGACTAGGTGGAGGGACGTCCAGCTGGGAGGAGGCCTCGGGGAAGACCCAGGACTAGGTGGAGGGACGTCCAGCTGGGAGGAGGCCTCGGGAAGACCCAGGACTAGGTGGAGGGACGTCCAGCTGGGAGGAGGCCTCGGGAAGACCCAGGACTAGGTGGAGGGATGTCCAGCTGGGAGGAGGCCTCGGGGAAGACCCAGGACTAGGTGGAGGGACGTCCAGCTGGGAGGAGGCCTCGGGGAAGACCCAGGACTAGGTGGAGGGACGTCCAGCTGGGGGAGGCCCCGGGGAAGACCCAGGACTAGGTGGAGGGACGTCCAGCTGGGAGGAGGCCTGGAAGACCCAGGACTAGGTGGAGGGACGTCTAGCTGGGAGGAGGCCTCGGGGAAGACCCAGGACTAGGTGGAAGGACGTCCAGCTGGGAGGAGGCCTCGGGGAAGACCCAGGACTAGGTGGAAGGACGTCCAGCTGGGAGGAGGCCGGGAAGACCCAGGACTAGGTGGAGGGACGTCCAGCTGGGAGGAGGCCTCGGGGAAGACCCAGGACTAGGTGGAGGGACGTCCAGCTGGGAGGAGGCCTCGGGAAGACCCAGGACTAGGTGGAGGGACGTCCAGCTGGGAGGAGGCCTCGGGAAGACCCAGGACTAGGTGGAGGGACATCCAGCTGGGAGGAGGCCTGGAAGACCCAGGACTAGGTGGAGGGACGTCTAGCTGGGAGGAGGCCTCGGGGAAGACCCAGGACTAGGTGGAAGGACGTCCAGCTGGGAGGAGGCCTCGGGGAAGACCCAGGACTAGGTGGAGGGACGTCCAGCTGGGAGGAGGCCTCGGGGAAGACCCAGGACTAGGTGGAGGGACGTCCAGCTGGGGGGAGGCCCCGGGAAGACCCAGGACTAGGTGGAGGGACATCCAGCTGGGGGAGGCCTCGGGAAGACCCAGGACTAGGTGGAGGGACGTCCAGCTGGGAGGAGGCCTCGGGAAGACCCAGGACTAGGTGGAGGGACGTCCAGCTGGGAGGAGGCCTCGGGAAGACCCAGGACTAGGTGGAGGGACGTCCAGCTGGGAGGAGGCCTCGGGGAAGACCCAGGACTAGGTGGAGGGACGTCCAGCTGGGAGGAGGCCGGGAAGACCCAGGACTAGATGGAGGGACGTCCAGCTGGGAGGAGGCCTCGGGGAAGACCCAGGACTAGGTGGAAGGACGTCCAGCTGGGAGGAGGCCGGGAAGACCCAGGACTAGGTGGAGGGACGTCCAGCTGGGAGGAGGCCTCGGGGAAGACCCAGGACTAGGTGGAGGGACGTCTAGCTGGGAGGAGGCCTCGGGGAAGACCCAGGACTAGGTGGAGGGACGTCCAGCTGGGAGGAGGCCGGGAAGACCCAGGACTAAGTGGAGGGACGTCCAGCTGGGAGGAGGCCTCGGGGAAGACCCAGGACTAGGTGGAGGGACGTCCAGCTGGGAGGAGGCCTGGAAGACCCAGGACTAGGTGGAGGGACGTCCAGCTGGGAGGAGGCCTCGGGGAAGACCCAGGACTAGGTGGAGGGACGTCTAGCTGGGAGGAGGCCTCGGGGAAGACCCAGGACTAGGTGGAGGGATGTCCAGCTGGGAGGAGGCCTCGGGAAGACCCAGGACTAGGTGGAAGGACGTCCAGCTGGGAGGAGGCCGGGAAGACCCAGGACTAGGTGGAGGGACGTCTAGCTGGGAGGAGGCCTCGGGGAAGACCCAGGACTAGGTGGAAGGACGTCCAGCTGGGAGGAGGCCTCGGGGAAGACCCAGGACTAGGTGGAGGGACGTCCAGCTGGGAGGAGGCCTCGGGGAAGACCCAGGACTAGGTGGAGGGACGTCCAGCTGGGGGGAGGCCCCGGGGAAGACCCAGGACTAGGTGGAGGGACATCCAGCTGGGGGGAGGCCTCGGGGAAGACCCAGGACTAGGTGGAGAGATTATATCTCCAACCTGGCCTGGGAACGCCTCAAAATCCCCCAGTCGGAGCTGGTTGATGTGGCTCGGGAAAGGGAAGTTTGGGGTCCCCTACTGGAGCTGCTGCCCCCGCAAACCGATACCGGATAAGAGGATGAAGATGGATGGATGGATGGATGGATGAAGGTAAAAACATTGCTATGTGTAGTAGACACATGAGGGTTGTGTCTAAATCTGAGGGCCCGACCACAAACATCCTGCAGGTTATAGGAGCTGAGTTAAAACGGGTTACAACCCCCCCCCCCCACCAGATAGGAGGGGAACTGCAAAGGTCGATGCTACTTCAGTTATTTTCTGACGCAGAGTATGATAAAAAAAAACATTTCGAGAAACAGCCTTCAACAAGTTACTAAATCCAACACATTTTGCAAGACATTATAGGTGATTTGGTCAAAATAAATCACAAATATCAACATGTCCAGCTGAAAAATCAATGTGCTAAGTTACTAAAATTCAGCATAATTGAAAAATGCTGTTTTGGAACAACTATTTTTGTACTAAATATATTTTAATTGTAATTAAATTGTAGAAAAGCTCAACTTGAAGTGTATTTAGTGTACTTTTATGTGCTAAAGTGGAACAACTTAAAGTATATTTTCTATACTTTAAGCATATGGCTTTATATGTACTAATATGCTTAATTAGTCAAATTAAAGTGTACTTTGTTTGAATTATAAGTACATTAACATTATTTGTTAGTGTCTTACAAATATATAAGCTTTACTTATATATACTTTTTATATTCTTACTGTGCTAATAATATGCTTTATTATACTTTTGGCTTTGTCCAATTACCAAAAAAGCATACTTTGCAGTCAATAGCCATTATACTTTATCATTACTTTGCTATTTTACTTCTACTGCTACTACTTCCATGTGAAACAATATACTTTAATGTATTTCTACCATATCCTAATTACATTGCAAATACAAAAAACTTGTACTATCTCTTAACATTTATACAACAAATGTATGAACTGATAGAGAATTCATTTTTATAAAGTCTTTTATTCGTTTTATTTTCTTTGTAGTAGTGTCTTAAAGTAGTTTAACTTTTATGCTTATTATATGCACATTTACAATTTGTGCTTCTCTAGTTGCAGCTGTTTCTTGCAGAGATAGTAAATGTCTCACTGCAGTATATCACAGGTAGTAAATATCTTAGTTTCGAGGTCACTCAAAGTACATGTCGTCCAGGCGCCTGCACTTTGCCCTGGTTCTCCTAGCGTAGCCAATACAAACCATTCCTTGTATCAACAACTGTGAATCTGTGTGTGTGTGTGTGTCTTTATTAAAAACGACTATCTCCAGGAAAACATTTGATGTTCCCTGAGAGCGATGCTGGAGAGAGGTTGCTCTCGTGTGTTCTTCCCTCTTGCGATAGTCTATTAACTGCTCATTGCCGTCTGCGTCTCGTTTTCTTGCTTGACCGTCTTTGATTTAATAAGTTTAAGTGTCCTGAACCTGACATTTTCTGGTGCCGAAACCCGGGAGTCAACAGCTGAGGAGTCCAGGACCGCGCTCGATCAAGGCCGGAGAATCGGCCGTCCACCCCTTCGCGGGACGGGGCCCTAGGTTGGTCCGGCGCTGCCCTGCGCCCCTCGGTGACGACTCCCGCGGTCAAGGAGCGAACAGACACGGGTGAGTGATGCAGTTCTGAGTTTCTGAGTGGGCACAGGGTCTACTGCAGGAAAAGTGCACAGCGGCCTGGGGCCAGTTATTGCTAGCTAAAATTTAAAGTATCATTGATGTTTATTCTACTGTCTGAGACTATATTGAGTGTAATTCTGTTTGCCTGGGGCCAGATAAAAAGCTCAAAGTAAGGCTATTATTGATGTTTTTTTCCGTCTGGGACAAAGCTGAGCAGATAACGGGGAAATATCATATATTTCTTTCTGTCTGGGACAGAACCGAGCGACACAATTCTCCCCGAGCGGAGACGGTAGAGGTGTCTGAAGCCGTTCTGAGTATTTCCAGAAGTCCGGCTGGGTGATTTCTTGCTTCCACTGATAGTGCTGTTTTGTGTTTTGCTGAGTTTGCTGTTGTGTGTTTTTGCTGTTACGCTATTTTGTGTTGCTGAATAGCGGGTTATTGTATAATTTGTGGCTATTTGTTATTTGTCTGAAAACAATAAGGTTGTTGCTGCATAGCGGGTTAATTGTGGCTATTTGTGGGATTTTGGTAAGAAAAAGAAACACAGGTTGGTGCGGCGCAGCTTTTTTATTGTGGGATTTGTGAGTTGTGAAGTAAATTAGGGACGAGAGATGGGTCAGAGACAGAGTGTCACCATTCCTAAAGATGTGAAATTCATGGAAAAAACCTTCCCGGGAAGCGTAGAATTTGTGAAAGAATGGGCAAATAAGTATGGTTTTAATGGAAAGCTCAGGTTAGCTTCTGTGAATGGCTTACTAGAGAGATTGTATGTTGAAGAGAGGGTGACAGTCAAGGAGAAAAAAAGGAGGAAGATACAGCGTGAGTTGTGTGCTGCAGGAATGTGGAAAGAGCAGGCATGCAAAAGAGAGGTAGAGATTGAGAGAAAGAAAAAAGAGAAAGAATTAAAAAAGGGTCCAGTTACAGAATGTACTATAAAAGAAAAAGAGTTAAAAAAGGTCCAGATGCAGAATGTGCTATAGCGGCTTTAGCAATACATCCAGATGACGAGACCGGACAGCGAAGACGGAAAAAGCCCCCACAACAGCTCCAACAGCCCCTCCCACCTGCACATCAGCCTGAGGAGGCACTCCCACCGGATGATGACGAGACCAATGATGAAGGGGAGGGGAGATAGTGAAGAGGAGGAAGCGGTAGATGGAGCTGCAGGAGGGCAGCCAAAGCCTGTAACACCCCTGAAGGACAGAACAAGGAGGGGGGGAAAGAAGAAAAACACTGCACCTAAGCTAACTGTCAAATCAGATATCTGTCTGTCTCAAAAGAAGAGACTCTACCCTGACCTCAGCCCCCTCCAGCGCCCCCCACCGACCAATAATCCACCACTAGATCCAGAAGAACAACCTAGTCATAGTTTCCCCATGATGGAAGTGGCAAACCCCCACTACGCAGAAGGAGGAGACCTAGCCCGCACTATTAGAGTTTATCGCCCATGGACCAACACAGAAATGACAGAAGCATGTAAAGGGTTAGGAGACCCTACCAAAGATGCCCAGGAATGGGTGACCAACTTCAATCAGTTAATGGCCTCGTACCAATTGAATGGTTACGAAGCAACCAAAGCTCTGCAAATCTGTTTCGACATAATTGGGCCAGAGTAAAAGGAAGTTACACTGGAAAGGACGGCAATGGAGCATGGCTGCCAGCAGGAGACGCCAACCTGAGCCTACAGATTGCAGCCGTAGGCCAAAGAGTTACTACAGTGTGGAAGAAGAGGCCAGATCACTCAAAAATCCACTTCACAAGGCAAACTGACGGGGAAGACATCCATCAGTTCCGGGGAAGACTGGAAGATGTTTTCAAAGCAAACAGCGGGCTGGTGGATGACGGGGGTGCAGACGGGACGTACCAAAGTCAGTTAAAACAACAACTCTTGAACAACATGAGACCTGCCTTGGCCGACTTTGTCAGAAAGCACCAGGTTGGCTGGAGGACTGCCACCCTGGTTCAGTTAATGGAATGGGCAGCACACGCTCAGGAGGTCCTAGAAAATAAAAAGATTAAAAACTCTGACACCCAACTGCATGCTGTGGCCCAAGCTATGGTTAACATGGCAAACTACCAAGGACCAAATAGAAGGGGCCAAGAGAAAGGTCAAAAGCCGAAACATAACCGCTGCTACAACTGCAATAAACCAGGCCATTTTGCTCGAGAATGCCCAGATCCACCAAAGGAAAAAAGAGGGAAGCGACGCTTGGCCACCAGTGGGAACAAAGCCTCAAAAAACAAATTTCAAATCTGTCAGGAAGAAGTGATTTTCCTAGGCCACAAAATCTCCCAAACAGGAAAAGCCCTCACGACGGACAGAAAACAAGCTGTGTTACAAAGCCCAAAGCCCCGCACAAAGAGACAAATGATGGCGTTTCTTGGACTCTGTGACTACTGCCGTAGTTGGATACCACATTATGCCCAAACGACTCAACCTCTTCTGGACATGATGTACCAGCTGAACCTAGCCCTGAAGGATGACCTCACATGGACTCCGGAAGGAGATGACGCATTCAATGCTCTCAAAGACCAAATCGCCAACTCAGGAGTGTTATGTCTCCCAGACTACACCAAGCCTTTCGTCCAAACAGTGGACTGCAAAACTAAGTTCATGACCTCAGTGCTATCGCAGAAGCACGGCTCAAAGCTCCAGCCAGTGGCATTCTATTCTAAGAGGCTGGACCCAGTGGCATGTGCCCTACCCCCTTGTGTGCGTGCAGTGTGTGCAGCAGTCCTCGCAGTGCAGAGCTCAGCAGAAGTAGTGTTGTTCCATCCAACCACGTTGCTTGTCCCACATGCAGTGGACATGCTGATAACCAAAACCCAAATGAGTTTTCTGTCTCCAGCGAGACATTTATCAATCATGACTACTTTGCTCTCCCAACCGCATTTAGAGATAAAGAGATGTAACACACTGAACCCTGCCACACTGGTCCCCACAGAGGATGATGGAGACCCCCATTCATGTGTAGACCGAACAAATGAAAACTGCAAACCACGGAAAGACTTGAAAGATGATCCAATTCCAGACAGCATTCACGTGTTTGTTGATGGTTCCGCCTCAAGGTCATCAACAGGCGGAAACCAAGTCGGATGTGCAGTGGTGACGCAAGAGAAAACGCTGCTCAGCGGACCGTTGCCCTCGAAGTACTCCGCCCAAGCAGCAGAGATAATTGCCCTCACAGAAGCCTGGGTCTGTCCCAGGTTTCTGCCTAAAAGGGAGCTTTTCCTCGCCACTGTCCCACTGTTGCTTGCTCTGGAGGAAACTACTAGAACTGGTGGGTCCTTGTAAATTCTGGAGTGTGGTCTAGACCTACTCTATCTGGTCTAGACCTGCTCTATCTGGTCTAGACCTGCTCTATCTGTAAAGTGTCTCGAGATAACTCTTGTTATGAATTGATACTATAAATAAAATTGAAATTGAAATTGAAATGGGCAAAGGACAAATCAGTAACTATCTACACAGATAGCCAGTATGCGGTTCATGGCAGGCCATTTGTATTACCTTTGTGGGAGGGGTCCCCTGGGCAGAGAAAAGTGAAGACCCAGGGGCCCTCCTGGCAGAGTGGATGTGCAAAGTGCTTAAAGATAGGAGCGTTCAAAGTGCATGTAATCTGCCTATCTCTCCCTCTCTGTCTCCCCAGGTGCGGAGACTCCAACCAGGTGACCAGGTGCTGATAAAAGTGATAAAGAGGAAGTGCTGGTCATCGCCAAAGTGGGAGGAGCCATACACCGTGCTCATCACCACGCCCACAGCAGTAAAGATTGCAGAACGATCCACGTGGATACACCAAAGTCACTGTAAGAAGATCATTCCATTCCCACACCCTGACTAGACTGGAGGTCGGACAGTATCAAAACCTTTGTCCGCTGAAGAAACCAACTGAAATCTACTCACCAACTATGGGTGCTCATAAGGGATGGGCCCGTTCTGTCCTACTGGTCCTCTGCGTGTCGCTGGCAGCGACCCAGTGGCCACAACGAAGGACGGAAACCAGTACCCTGTATCTCGTAGTGTGCTGGATGACGAGGCTATGAGGGACTACAAAGTGACTTACAATTCCCCTTTCGATTTGAACCTATGGTATCGCTATGCTAAATACGTAGCCAGATCCGAGAACAACACCAATTGACGGCGTCACAGGGTGGTGTATGCACCCTGATTGGTGCTGCTTGTTGCACTTTTATCCCAGATAATGACAAAGATGCAGGAATTATTCAGCAAGCCATTCTCAATTTGACTGCCCTTAGAGATGCTGCTGAGGCAGATAATGTGGAGAAAGGAGATTTCCTCTCCTGGTTGACTTCAGGACCATGGTATGGATTATGGCTTAAAATTGTTACTCCCCTTATGACAGTACTGGTAATAATCTTCATGGTGCTAGGATGTGTAATGCCTTGTGTTCATACTCTGATACAACGTACTATGTCTCAAGCATTGACCGACTATGCACATGTTCAATACCAACAGCTCTCTGCCACTTCTGACCAGTATAGATGTGGCCCAATGCAAATCAATGATGTGTTAAACCATCTGTAAACAATACTTATCCTGGCCAACAGGGTGGCCGCTCCTATTGGAGGGCCGAGAAGGAATTTTCCCCTTTCAACAGAAAGGTTTTCGCCTTCTCCCTGATAAGAGTACAACCTTCCTGTGAGTACATGTGATGATGTGATTATTAAAAACCATATTCTGGAGAGATAATTACTGATGTTTGTTAAATGTACAACAGGAGGGAAATGATAGAGAATTCATTTTTATAAAGTCTTTTATTCGTTTTATTTCTTTGTAGTAGTGTCTTAAAGTAGTTTAACTTTTATGCTTATTATATGCACATTTAACAAACTGCGTTTCTATGCTTATTATAAGTGTCCTGAACCTGACAGGTTAGTTTTTTTTTAATACATTTGTGGGCGTTGTGTGCAGTGGTCAAACCCACGTAAAAACCCAGTGAAACGACATTTCCCACAATAGAAACATGATTATAAATGCAAAAACGTACTGTTCTAGCTATAAAAATGGCCGAATCCTCCGCAGTGCTGAGGATCTTTCTTCATACTCGCTTCACGAAGACGTCCAGCCTGCAACAATCTACCTATAATAACAGCTTTTGGAAGTACCAGTCATGATATATAGTAAAATATTAAAGTTGTGGGAAGTATATAGGGCTTAAACTGTATGAATCATACTGTACACCCCCCCCCATGCTGTTTCATACTATTAATAAAATTGAATTAAAATTGAATTGAATTGAATTGAATTGAATCAGCCCCGTACTGTCTTCTCTCCACATATTTTATTATATTTCCTATTTATCTGATATGCTGATTTTTCACCCTCCAGCCAGGCTTAGGTCCGCTGACCAGATGCTTTTAGACCCAGATCCAGACTGGAAACCAGAGGGGACCGAGCTGTTTCAGTAGCAGGTCCTACATTAGAGCTGCATCCTCTATTCAGAGCTTTAGATCACTTTAAAAACTCATCTAACATCAGCTGAGCGGGGACATTTTATTGTTATTATTGCTTTGAGTAAAGGTTTTATTGGCTGTCTGTTGTTATTGTTTTTGGCATATTGTGTTTTAGGATTTTCCGGCTATTTATGATGCTTTTTATATTGTGCTGTACAGCACTTTGGGGCAGTAGTGACTGTCTGTAAATGTGCTATAGAAATAACCTTTGACCTTGACCTATGTGCAATACAACCCGTCTTTAATATGATCTGCACTTTGATTTTTCTGGGAAAAGAATGAGAACCAAAACTATCACACCTGTGATTCAGTTAAGAATTTCCTGTTATTGTAATAATATTCAGAGAAATTTAGCGGCTGAATGATTGATATGATAACTGCTGCCTGGTTTGTGGTCACTTTTACTGAAAAGACCTTTGTTTACATGGTAACCGTCACAAGGGAAACCATGACTCAGAGTTTGTGGTTTTAACAATGCAGCAGAGCGAGGAGAGAGATGTGACATGCAGGGCTGCATATTATGCAAATACATCATTAATTATCCATATGTTTTATACTTTACATGCAAATGTCTTACTGCTCCCCCCCGACCCTTTACACACTCTCCCAAAAAAGTGGATGCAAACCTAGCCCTGGTGGTCTGGTCTGGTCTGGTCTGGAGACTTGACAAGAAGTCAAATAGTGAAACTAGAGTCCATTCATCCACATTCGGGTTGGACTCCACTGTACTTCCAACACAAGGGACTCTTGTGGTTCTGGATGCCCCCTGTAGGCCTCGATGTGCTTGTCCTTAAAGTGCCCATATTATGAAAAAAAACACCTTTTCTGGGATTTGGGGTGTTATTTTGTGTCTCTGGTGCTTCTGTAATGGACTCAGGACTCACCACAAAATCCCTCAGGGGTTTGTGGTTTTACCAAAGCAGCAGAGCGAGGAGAGAGATGTGACATTCAGCGCTGCGACTAACAATTATTTTCTGGATTAATTGATAAATATGCCAGAAAAATGTGGATCATTGTTTCCCAAAGTTCAAGATAACGTCTTCAAATGTCTTGTTTTGTCCACAACTCAAAGATATTTAAGTGCAAATATGTTGCAGTTAACACCAGAGATGGAAAGGAAGTCCCACCCGGGTAAACCACAAGCAGGTTTCAGGTCTTAACCTTCACGTCTCAAGCAAGACAAGTCATACAAAAGCTTCCATTTTAAACAAGCTGAAGACGCTGGTGATGAACTGCTGGAGTTTTATTTGCATTTATTCCTACTCAACATTCAACAGTCATTGCATCCAGTTGCAATTCCATTCATAATGAGTAAAAAAGAAGCCTAAAACTGATATCACGCCAAAAAAATCAACATACATATTCGTTCAATATTCCTCAAATCATGAAATTCATTCAAAGAATTCAAGTAAATTGGTTTGTAAGTCAAATAACATAAGACATAAATAAACATTCTTTAAGAGTAGCTTAATCCCACCACTTTTGTGTAATTTCGAGAGATTAACAGAGTATTTACCACATGGCATGGAGAGTATATGTCAATACTCTGACAACTCTCCATTAGTGCATGTATAGGACCTGAGCATGTGTGTGTAGTTCAGGCCTGTGTGTAATAACAAAAGAGTGTAAATTGTAATTTCCCCTTGTGGGATTAATAAAGTATATATTGTCAGTGTATTTGTTAGTGAATGTGTGCGTGTGTGAGAGAAAGGTTATTAATCATGGTGAGTGAATGTGTCTATGTCATGTGTGTGCCTAGTTATAGCCGGTCTCTCAAAGATATATATCTATATATATATCTATATATATAGATATATATAGATATATATATCTATATAGATACATATATTCTTGCCATAATTGTAATTTTAACAATTGTCCAATGAGGCTGTCGGCTGTGTATCAACCTGTCAATCAATATCTGTAATGGAAAACAGATGCACACTGCATCGAGTCGAGCTGTTACCAGCAGTGGAATAAGGCTATAGGTCTGTGATGCTGCTGCTGCGTACGGGGACGCTGAGAGGTTTACCATAACGGGCCCAGCTGCACCGCCGTCCTGCCAGGCAGACTTCCATGACAGCTACAGGGCAGCGTGTCTGGAGGAAACACAAGAAAACAAAGGATTCATTTTCCATATTAACTGCAGCTTCCTGGACTCATTCTCTGCAGATGACTCAACCGGACTCTGCTCAACACAACTGATGGTCCCGACCCCATTAATAAGGCAAGAAAGTCCACTAATGAACCCTGACAAGGCCCACCTGGGGGGGGGGGGGACTATTTCAGGGACTACCTCATGAAGCTCATTAAGAGAACACCAAGGGTTTGCAGCACTATCAAAAAAGCAGAAGCAGCTCAGGCTGTCCGGGAGAAATCAGTCAAATCGTCAGTAATACCGTTAATAACCCAAAATAATAGCAGAACTAGAGACTGTGGTTTGACTCAGTTGTATTTCCAGGTTGATGTGGCTCGGGAAAGGGAAGTTTGGGGTCCCCTACTGGAGCTGCTGCCCCTGAGACCAGATACCGGATAAGATGACGAAGATGGATGGATGGATGGATGCAGGTAAAAACATTGCTATGTGTAGTAGACACATGAGGCTTGTGTCAAATTTGAGGGCCCGACCACAAACATCCTGCAGGTTATAGGAGCTGAGTTAAAACGTGTTACACCCCCACCAGATAGGAGGGGAACTGCAAAGTTCGATGCTACTGCAGTTGTTTCCTGACTCAGAGTATGATAAAAAACCCATTTCGAGAAACAGCCTTCAACGAGTTACTAAATCCCACACATGTTGCAAGACATTATAGGTGATTTGGTCAAAATAAATCCCAAATATCAACATGTCCAGCTGAAAAATCAAAGTTACTAAAATTCAGCATAATTGAAAAATGCTGTTTTGGAACAACTATTTTTGTACTAAATATATTTTAATTGTAATTAAATTGTAGAAAACGTGAAGTGTATTTAAGCATATGGCTTTATATGTACTAATATGTGCTTAATTAGTAAAATTAAAGTGTACTTTGTTTGAATTATAGTACATTAACATTATTTGTTAGTGTCTTACAAATATATAAGCTTTACTTATATACTTATATATACTTTTTATATTCTTACTGTGCTAATAATATGCTTTATTATACTTTTGGCTTTGTCCAATTACCAAAAAAGCATACTTTGCAGTCAATAGCCATTATACTTTATCAATACTTTGCTATATTACTTTCTACCTTGCAAATGTATTAGCAGTACACTAGAGGCTGAAAGACTTCTACTACTACTACTTCCATGTGAAACAATATACTTTAATGTATTTGTACTATATCCTAATTCCATTGTAAAATCAAAAAACTTCTTTCTCTTAACATTCAAACAACAAGTGTATGAACATTCACATTTAGTTTTTTTTAATACATTTGTGGGCGTTGTGTGCAGTGGTCAAACCCACGTAAAAACCCAGTGAAACGACATTTCCCACAATAGAAACATGATTATAAATGCAAAAACGTACTGTTCTAGCTATAAAAATGGCCGAATCCTCCGCAGTGCTGAGGATCTTTCTTCATACTCGCTTCACGAAGACGTCCAGCCTGCAACAATCTACCTATAATAACAGCTTTTGGAAGTACCAGTCATGATATATAGTAAAATATTAAAGTTGTGGGCTAAAACTGTATGAATCATGCTGTACATCCCCCCCATGCTGTTACATACTATAAATAAAATTGAATTGAAATAAAATTGAATTGAAATTGAATTGAATTGAATTGAATTGAATCACCCCCGTACTGTCTTCTCTCCACATATTTTATTATATTTCCTATTTATCTGATATGATGATTTTTCACCCTCCAGTCAGGCTTAGGTCCGCTGACCAGATGCTTTTAGACCCAGATCCAGACTGGAAACCAGAGGGGACCGAGCTGTTTCAGTAGCAGGTCCTACATTAGACCAGCTGCCTCTATTCAGAGCTTTAGATCACTTTAGAAACTCATCTAACATCAGCTGAGCGGGGACATTTTATCATTATTATTGCTTTGAGTAAAGGTTTTATTGGCTGTCTGTTGTTATTGTTTTTGGCATATTGTGTTTTAGGATTTTCCGGCTATTTATGATGCTTTTTATATTGTGCTGTACAGCACTTTGAGGCAGTAGTGACTGTCTGTAAATGTGCTATAGAAATAACCTTTGACCTTGACCTATGTGCAATACAACCCGTCTTTAATATGATCTGCACTTTGATTTTTCTGGGAAAAGAATGAGAACCAAAACTATCACACCTGTGATTCAGTTAAGAATTTCCTGTTATTGTAATAATATTCAGAGAAATTTAGCGGCTGAATGATTGATATGATAACTGCCGCCTGGTTTGTGGTCACTTTTACTGAAAAGACCTTTGTTTACATGGTAACCGTCATAAGGAAACCATGACTCAGGGGTTTGTGGTTTTAACAATGCAGCAGAGCGAGGAGAGAGATGTGACATGCAGGGCTGCATATTATGCAAATACATCATTAATTATGCATATGTTTTTACTTTACATGCTAATGTCTTACTGCTCCCCCCCGCCCCTTTACACACACTCCCAAAAAAGTGGATGACAAGAAGTCAAATAGTGAAACTAGAGTCCATTCATCCACATTCTGGTTGGACTCCACTGTACTTCCAACACAAGGGACTCTTGTGGTTCTGGATGCCCCCTGTAGGCCTCGATGTGCTTGTCCTTAAAGTGCCCATATTATGAAAAAAAACACCTTTTCTGGGATTTGGGGTGTTATTTTGTGTCTCTGGTGCTTCTGTAATGGACTCAGGACTCACCACAAAATCCCTCAGGGGTTTGTGGTTTTACCAAAGCAGCAGAGCGAGGAGAGAGATGTGATATTCAGCGCTGCGACTAACAATTATTTTCTGGATTAATTGATAAATATGCCAGAAAAATGTGGATCATTGTTTCCCAAAGTTCAAGATAACGTCTTCAAATGTCTTGTTTTGTCCACAACTCAAAGATATTTAAGTGCAAATATGTTGCAGTTAACACCAGAGATGGAAAGGAAGTCACACACGGGTAAACCACAAGCAGGTTTCAGGTCTTAACCTTCACGTCTCAAGCAAGACAAGTCATACAAAAGCTTCCATTTTAAACAAGCTGAAGACGCTGGTGATGAACTGCTGGAGTTTTATTTGCATTTATTCCTACTCAACATTCAAAAGACATTGCATCCAGTTGCAATTCATTTCAAAAGCCTAAAACTGATATTACACCAAAAAAATCAACATACATATTCGTTCAATATGCCTCAAATCATGAAATTCATTCAAAAAATTCAAGTATATTGGTTTGCAAGTCAAATAACATAAGACATTAATAACAAATGAGTAGCTTAATCCCACCACTTGTGTAATTTGGAGAGATTAACAGAGTATTTACCACATAACATGGAGAGTATGTCAATAGTGCATGTTTTAGTGCATGTTTAGGACCTGAGTGTGTGTGTGTGTGTGTGTGTAGTTCAGGCATGTGTGTAATGTGTGTAATAACAACATAGTGTAAATTGTAATTTCCCCTTGTGGGATTAATAAAGTATAGATTGTCAGTGTATTCGTTAGTGAATGTGTGTGTGAGAGAGTGAGTGAAAGGTTATTAATCATGGTGAGTAAATGAGTGTATGTCATGTGTGTGCCTAGTTATAGCCGGTCTCTTAATGATATCTATCTATCTATCTATCTATCTATCTATCTATCTATCTATCTATCTATCTATCTATCTATCTATCTATCTATCTATCTATCTATCTATCTATCTATCTATCTATCTATCTATCTATCTATCTATCTATCTATCTATCTATCTATCTATCTATATTCTTGCCATAATTGTAATTTTAACAATTGTCCAGTGAGGCTGTCGGCTGTGTATCAACCTGTCAATCAACGTAATGGAAAACGGACACACACTGCATCGAGTCGAGCTGTTACCAGCAGTGGAATAAGGCTATAGGTCTGTGATGCTGCTGCTGCGTACGGGGACGCTGAGAGGTTTACCATAACGGGCCCAGCTGCACCGCCGTCCTGCCAGGCAGACTTCCATGACAGCTACAGGGCAGCGTGTCTGGAGGAAACACAAGAAAACAAAGGATTCATTTTCCATATTAACTGCAGCTTCCTGGACTCATTCTCTGCAGATGACTCAACCGGACTCTGCTCAACACAACTGATGGTCCCGACCCCATTAATAAGGCAAGAAAGTCCACTAATTAACCCTGAAAAGGCCCACCTGGGGGAACCATTTCAGGGACTACCTCATGAAGCTCATTGAGAGAACACCAAGGGTTTGCAGCACTATCAAAAAAGCAGAAGCAGCTCAGGCTGTCCGGGAGAAATCAGTCAAATCGTCAGTAATACCGTTAATAACCCTAAATAATAGCAGAACTAGAGACTGTGGTTTGACTCAGTTGTATTTCCAATAAACCAGAATATTGGGGTTTTGGATGCCCCCTGTAGGCCTGAACTTGAGGTACTTGTACTTAAGTATCTCCATTCCTGGCTACTTTCTACTTGTACTTCACCACAACTTTAGAGTGAATACTGTACTTTTTACTACTTAACATTAATACAGTTTTAGTTACTCTACAGATTCAGATCAAACAATATAATCAACATTTAAGATATTGGTCCACAGGGTAATTTGACAAGCTACCTAATAGAATATAAAGCGATTAAAATGAGCTTCATCTTTACCAGCTGCAACATTAATAGTACTTAGGCTGCTTCCTATCGTGTGGTTTGGGGGATATTTGCTGTAAACAGCAACCCTTCATGTAAATGTCTTAATTTCTGCAACATGTTAATTTATATACGTGCATCTGTAACATAGTTGAACGGGTTCACTGTAAAACAGTTAATGAGGTGGCTAAATTGGCACAACTGGGCCATCTGCTGTTAAAATGGGTACCTGCCTTTAGTAGGTGCAGCACAGCATTATGGGAAAATTCAACATTATGGGAAAATGCAGCATTATGGGAAATTCCCCACAGAAATGGACGATTTCCAACGACATAACTGAATGTTGACTTCAAGTTAAAGTTTGTTGTCATATGCATATTAGGAATATATTAGAGTACCAGCAATGAAATGCAACATGCCTTGACTCTCTCAGCATTATTCAATAAGTAATATAAATAACATTTAAAAACATCCAAGCACAGTAACCATAGTAACTAAATTTAGACCTCCTTCCCGTTGTACGGTCATTCAGTAGCATTACTATTACCTGGGGGTTAAAACTATCCCTGAAACGCGTGCGTGTGCGTGTGTGTGTGTGTGTGTGTGTGTGTGTGTGTGTGTGTGTGTTGTTTAAGTGAAAAACAAATTATTTTAGGATACTTTACAACATAAAAACATCATTATAGCCACAGCTACACTGAAATGTAATATTAAAAGCATTTAATTCCTGAAGTGTTACTAAGGGCAACAACGACCCTTTAAGTAAATGCATTCATCACATAAAGGTAAAGTCAGTCATAACGTATTAATGCACGTTATTAAAGGTAGTTTCATTTAAACCGGAAATAGTAAATCTAGAACTCATTGTGTACATAATAAAAATGCAAAATGTGAAAGAGGAACACTGGAATCCATGTTCTTTGACCCACCGGAGTGCATAAGAGAGACATGGGAATCGGTGCTCTAAGAGAAGTGTGGTTGGCTCTTAAAAGAGCCGTTTTGGGGTGCTGGTTCCAGCAGTTAGAGGGCCTCCATTTTACTTCTTGGCGGGCTTCTCGGTCTTCTTGGGCAGCAGGACGGCCTGGATGTTGGGCAGCACGCCGCCCTGAGCGATGGTCACTCCGCCCAGCAGCTTGTTGAGCTCCTCGTCGTTGCGGACGGCCAGCTGCAGATGGCGGGGGATGATCCGGGTCTTCTTGTTGTCCCGGGCGGCGTTTCCAGCCAGCTCCAGGATCTCGGCGGTCAGGTACTCCAGCACCGCCGCCAGGTACACGGGGGCTCCGGCACCGACACGCTGGGCGTAGTTTCCTTTGCGGAGCAGCCTGTGGACACGGCCGACTGGGAACTGGAGCCCGGCCCGGGAGGACCTGGTCTTGGCCTTAGCTCTAGCTTTGCCTCCGGTTTTTCCTCGGCCAGACATATCGTAATGATTTCTCAGTGAGAATGTGACAACAACGGCCCGAACCCTCCTTTTTATGCTCTGAGTTTTGGCGGGCTTGTTGAAAGTATTGCCGCACCAATCAGCAGCGGAGATTCGGCCAGTTGCTTCTTCAGCCAATCAGCAGCCAGAGATCTGAAGCAGCGTCACCATCTCAAAGCCGGTCCTCAGTGTAAGAGCTCCCTGTCTCATTTCCTCATATTTGACATCAGTAATAACGGTCATAACCGTCAACATGTCGATGTAGTGTTTCCTCTGTGGATAAAATATAATACTTATATCGTTAATAGATAGATCGATAAACTATCTCATATATCTATGAGACGCCACAATCTTAATTGTAGTGTTCGGTTAAAATATTTCATTTCAATTTAACAAATTACAGCTCGTTATTAATCAAAATATTCGGTCTTCTTTCTCAAAGCACAACTCGAGTCATGCAGCCAACCATTAAACGTTTCTTTAACACACGAAGGAAAAGGAGAAATAGTCTTTCTGTGGCCGTTATTCAGCCGTTGTGCGCGCGGTTTAGTTTGAATTCCCTTTGTCCAATAGTTACTCAGCCACAGTGCGCGAGTCTCCCGCCTGGACCCGCCTGGACCAATCAGCGCCGCCGTGGCTCCGGCAGTGCCTTTATAAAGCCGCTGTTCTCTGTCTCGGAGTATTCTTTCTTTCGCTGTGAACACAGAGAAGTCAGAGGAGTTAAAATGGCCAGAACCAAGCAGACCGCCCGTAAATCCACCGGAGGAAAAGCCCCCAGGAAGCAGCTGGCCACCAAGGCTGCCCGTAAGAGCGCCCCGGCCACCGGCGGCGTGAAGAAGCCTCACCGTTACAGGCCCGGTACCGTGGCTCTGAGGGAGATCCGTCGCTACCAGAAGTCCACCGAGCTGCTGATCCGCAAGCTACCCTTCCAGCGCCTGGTCCGCGAGATCGCTCAGGACTTCAAGACCGACCTGCGCTTCCAGAGCTCCGCCGTCATGGCTCTGCAGGAGGCCAGCGAGGCTTACCTGGTCGGCCTGTTCGAGGACACAAACCTGTGCGCCATCCACGCCAAGAGGGTCACCATCATGCCCAAAGACATCCAGCTGGCCCGCCGCATCCGCGGAGAGAGGGCTTAGACCCCCTCCCCCCCACCAGACCTCACTCTCAAAAAGGCTCTTTTAAGAGCCACACACAACCTTTTAAAGAGCAAACTGTCCTATATGTTAAAGTTATAACTTAAGTCCTGACTATTATACTGTTTTCTATGAATAAAACGTTATTTAAGGGAGTTTTCCATTGCCTCTGTTGCCCAGTGTTTGCTCTTAGTGGGAGTTGTTGGGTTTCTGTAAATAACATCAAAATATGGTCTAAAATCAGCTTTTTCTGAAAAGTGCAATGAGAACTGTTGTGATTTGGTGCTATATACACAACATTGAATAGAACAATATCAGGAGTCTGACCTATATATGGCACATTGTTAATATTTAGCTGACCTCGTTCATAATTGGCCCCAATAAGAAACATTAACCTACTTTTTAGGCTTGACGTTCAAGAGGGGATTAAAGACCGATATTAAAATAAATGACTACTGTCTTTTCTCTAATACACATTGGATCACAGCAGCTTTAATTAATGCGTGTAAGCATTACTTACTTGAGACATGTGTTGGAAAGGAATTATTTCTCAGTTTGAGCTGTTATTGTGACTTTAAAACCATTGTGTTTTATTTCAATGTTGATATTTAGATGTGTGTAGGATTATTTTGGACCAATAGACTGATATCCTATGTGAACTGGGCATTTTGATCAAATTGGGTCCAGTGTGTGTATGTACTGTAATGGGAAAATTACATTTAACCAATGATTTTCATATTATTCATTAATAAGATCTCCAATGCCTCTCAGAGTAAATGACTTATGTATCTGTCCTCAGTGTCTTCTACTTGTAGGAGACAACTGAATTTGTTATGTCTCTGCATTTGTCCTCCAAGGACAAATGGCATAGAGTCTGACAGAAACAGTTGTCTAAAGCCGTGTTTATCATAGCAGGTCCCAGATCGGAACCATAGCAGGTCCCAGGTCCCAGGTCGAGACCATAGCAGGTCCCAGGTTGAAACCATAGCAGGTCCCAGGTCGAGACCATAGCAGGTCCCAGGTCGAGACCATAGCAGGTCCCAGGTCGAGACCATAGCAGCTCCCAGGTTGAAACCATAGCAGGTCCCAGGTCCCAGGTCCCAGGTCGAGACCATAGTAGGTCCCAGGTCGAGACCATAGCAGGTCCCAGGTCGAGACCATAGCAGGTCCCAGGTTGAAACCATAGCAGGTCCCAGGTCGAGACCATAGTAGGTCCCAGGTTGAAACCATAGCAGGTCCCTGGTCCCAGGTCGAGACCATAGCCTATCCAAAGAGACAAGATGTCCTTTTTCAGCTAAGATAGAGGACAGATTCAGAAATACGTAACAGATCCAACCGTCTGCCTGAGCTAACTAATTGTTATGTTTAAGATTAGACTGGTTTCCAAACATGGCCTGGTTTCTTCTGGGGGGGCACGGGGATATAAGGAACTGTCCTATGCTGTTTGGGACACAGACCTGTGGCCACTCTGTAACTCTACATTGTGAAAGCTGTTCTGGTCATTCTGATTGTTCTCTGCAGAAAACAATTAAACCTTTTCATCGAATACCTAAAACCTTTAAACCAGTTTGCAGCCTTCAGTCTTTATTTGGTTTCAACGAGGTCTCTTCTGGTACTGAAATCCCTTCCTCGCTGTACAGAAACTTCCACATCAGTACACTGAGTGTTTGGCCGACCACGTTGACCCTTGTGTTGTCCTCCCAGGTCAAAACTGAAAATTAACAATTTTTTGATGCGTTTGAGATACTTTTTGACTCTTTTTTTCAACATTTTCGTCACTACCATCAGTGTACTGAACACATCACTAACACCAATATATCACCACTAGTTTTACACTGTTTTATTTTGGAATTTATGGTCAAGAAACCTGATTTATATGAAATTATATCATTTTTTTGTCTTTTGTCAAAGCTTTTTTAGGGAAATAAAAACCCCAAATTCAATAAAGTAGTGAACTGATCCTTCATTTAACTTGCAAGATGCTTTATATGAAACCATCCATGTATGAGTAAGTTATGACTTTACAAGTCCTGTCTATTATACTGTTTTCTATGATTACAACATTATATTTTAAGGTGATTAGCAATAGAACAATATCAGGAGTCTGACCTACATATGTTTAGCTGACCTCGTTCATAAATGGCCACAATGAGAAATATGAATATACTTTTCAGGCTTAAGTTCAAGAGGGAATTAATGACAGAAATATTAAAACAGGTGACTGCTGTCTTATTTCTCTAATATACACGTTTGATCACAGCAGCTTTCATTAAGTTGCCTTCTCAGTTGAAACAAATACAGAGATATATATATATATATATATATATATATATATATATATATATATATATATATATATATATATATGTGTGTGTGTGTGTGTGTGTGTCCAGGGTCTGACCAGGATGTCGTTCCAGCCGTACAGCTTCAAGCAGCTGCAGCAGATCATCATGTCGCGCCTCAACAAGGTGAAGGCCTTCGAGCAGGACGCCCTCCAGCTGGTGTCCAGGAAGGTAGACTACCGCCAGAATAATGGAGCATCAACGACTCCCCCTCCCCTTTCTGCTAAAGCCCCAAACGGTCTCCTAAGCCCCTCCCCTACAAGGGAGAATGAATGCATGTGCATGAGCAGTGATTGACACGCAGTTAGACCCGCCCCCCAGCCCTGATTGGTGCATCTGAACAGGGAGCGGTGGATTTCTGCAGATCCCTCTAGAGCAATGTTTCCCAAACTTAGGGTCGGGACCCAAAATGGGTCGCAGACCCGTTTTTATTGGGTCGCCAATTGGCAGAGTAAAATGAGAATCTGGCTTTTCGACTCTAGAAACCTGAAAAACAAATACAGAAACTGACTAAATGCCTAGAATGACCTCAGCATGACCTCAGCATGATCTCAGAATGACCTCAGCATGACCTCAGCATGATCTCAGAATGACCTCAGCATGACCTCAGAATGGCACTTTCAAAAACCGAACCTAGAGTAGATCAGCTGGTTGAGATCTTCAACCAGACACATACATCTCATTAAATTCAAGTCAGCATTATTAAAACCATGTTGATGTGGGTCCTGAGGGACGATGGGAGGGGACGGAGACACAGAGAGGACAATAGAGACCTTTTCTGTTTTTGATTACTTTTATAATGGAATAAATATACTTCATATACATTTAAATTCATGGTTTGTTCCGTCTTTTGTCCACAGTTTAAAAATGTAGATGTTACAATGATTCATGGTGTATTTTTGTAAATTTGGGTCCCGGGAGACTCCAAGTTTCTCTTTGGGTCTTGAGCTGAAAAGATTGGGAACCAGTGGTCTACAGGCTGTAGGTGGCGCCAGAGGAGCCGACCTGCTTCATGTAGTTCTACTGGAACTTAGGCTCATTTTCAGCAAATTTCAGTTTTTTAGTCTATAAGACCTACTGCACCTTAAGGACTCAGCGTCTTGAGTCTGTCCGCTCACAGTTGTCCTCTTGTCTCGCAGGTGGCGGCTCTGTTGGGCGACGCTCGCCGGTGTCTGGACATCTGTCGCCGGGCGACGGAGATCTGTGAGCACTCTGCCGCTGACCCCTCTGCCTCAGGATTGGTGGGAATGAGTCACGTGATGGAGGCGCTGGACGAGATGTTTTCCTCCGCCTACATCACCGCCATTAAGTGAGACTCTCACTTTTTAAGCAGCATCAATGATGGAGCTGTAGAGGTTTGATGAGATAAAGCAGCTGATCTGTCTTCAGGTGCGCATCGGTGCAGGACCAGCTCTTCCTCAGGGCCGTCATCGCTGAGTTTCGGCGGCTGGGATTGGAGGAGGCCACGTTCCAACAGGTAGGAACCAGACCACTAAGGTCTATATAAAAGGGACTTCAGATACAGTATTAGGGACCACTAAGGTCTATATAAAAGGGACTTCAGATACAGTATTAGGGACCACTAAGGTCTATATAAAGAGACTTCAGATACAGTATTAGGGGACCACTAAGGTCTATATAAAGAGACTTTAGATACAGTATTAGGGGACCACTAAGGTCTATATAAAGAGACTTCAGATACAGTATTAGGGGACCACTAAGGTCTAAATAAAAGAGACTTCAGATACAGTATTAGGGACCACTAAGGTCTATATAAAAGAGACTTCAGATACAGTATTAGGGACCACTAAGGTCTATATAAAAGGGACTTCAGATACAGTATTAGGGACCACTAAGGTCTATATAAAGAGACTTCAGATACAGTATTAGGGGACCACTAAGGTCTGAATAAATGGGAGTCAATGGGATGCTAACCGCAAGTGATGGCTTTGTAGCCGACCCCCTTGGTGAAAACACCCCAAAACCGTCACATGGACGGAGATAGTTTTTGTGTGGCTGTAGCCTACCAGTCCTCCTCTGTGTCCCAGGTGTTTGTGCAGCACCAGGCTCTGTGCCGGGTGGAGGGTCTGCAGCCCGTCAGCGTGTCGGAGGGCCTGGCCGTGTGTCAGCGTCTGGGAGCCTGCAGGTTACTGCTGCTGGAGCCCAGCCGCCTCGGAGTCCTGCAGCGGGTCCGCCTCAACGTCAGCCAGGACGACGTGCTCTTCGCCCTGAAGGCCGACTGAAGGAGGACCCTCTCCAGACTCTGTTTATCTGAACCGTTCCACTGGAGTTATACACTGAAATTACTCAGGAGAAAATTTGGAGTCTGAAGTTTTTGTGCATCTGACCCCAGTTTAAAATGAGACTTTTCTCTTTCTGGGACCATTTTTAAAGTTGTATAGTGCGTCTTATTTGTATGTTTCAATGTATATGCAATAAAACCGTCTTTAATCTGAACTGCACTGTGTTTTCATGCCCTAAATTTCCTGTTATTGTCTTAATATTCAGAGATATTCAGCTGCTGAATGTGTGATATAACTGCCGTCTGATTTGTGGTCATCTTTACTGAAAAAGACCTAAAAAAAAATTAAAAATTCTGGTTTAACTCTGCTGTATTTCCAATAAACCAGAATATTGTGTTTTTGGATGCCCCTGTAGGTCTTAACTTGAGGTACTTGTACTTAAGTATTTCCATTTGTGGCTACTTTCTACTTGTATTCCACATCTTTAGAGTGAAATACTGTACTTTTTTCAATTTAACATTAATAGTTTTAGGTCATATGGGTCAATATGACAAGCTACTTAATATGAAGTGATTAAAATGAGATTCACCTTTACCAGCTGCAACAATAAAGTTTTAAGTACTAATTATTTAAATATTCTTGAACCCTTTATGTAAATGCATTCATCACTTAAATCACAGTCATTCATAGGGTTTTAATTTATATTATTAATGATTTCATGTTAGTAGAACATAACAGTTAATCTAAACTCATTGTTGTGTGTATATAACTAATATGAGAGTGCATCTGAGAAAGACGGGAATCTGTGCTCTAAGAGAAATGTGGTTGGCTCTTAAAAGAGCCGTTTTGGGGTGCTGGTTCCAGCAGTTAGAGGGCCTCCAGTTTACTTCTTGGCGGGCTTCTCGGTCTTCTTGGGCAGCAGGACGGCCTGGATGTTGGGCAGCACGCCGCCCTGAGCGATGGTCACTCCGCCCAGCAGCTTGTTGAGCTCCTCGTCGTTGCGGACGGCCAGCTGCAGATGGCGGGGGATGATCCGGGTCTTCTTGTTGTCCCGGGCGGCGTTTCCAGCCAGCTCCAGGATCTCAGCGGTCAGGTACTCCAGCACCGCCGCCAGGTACACGGGGGCTCCGGCACCGACACGCTGGGCGTAGTTTCCTTTGCGGAGCAGCCTGTGGACACGGCCGACTGGGAACTGGAGCCCGGCCCGGGAGGACCTGGTCTTGGCCTTAGCTCTAGCTTTGCCTCCGGTTTTTCCTCGGCCAGACATATCGTAATGATTTCTCAGAGAGAATGTAACAACAACGGCCCGAACCCTCCTTTTTATGCTCTGAGTTTTGGCGGGCTTGTTGAAAGTATTGCCGCACCAATCAGCAGCGGAGATTCGGCCAGTTGCTTCTTCAGCCAATCAGCAGCCAGAGATCTGAAGCAGCGTCACCATCTCAAAGCCGGTCCTCAGTGTAAGAGCTCCCTGTCTCATTTCCTCATATTTGACATCAGTAATAACGGTCATAACCGTCAACATGTCGATGTAGTGTTTCCTCTGTGGATAAAATATAATACTTCACTGTTAAAACTTGATTTAATATGATGTCTTACAACTGCCCTCATGGCTTATATATCTATTAGATATGAGACACACATAATCTTAATTGTAGTGTTCAGTTCAAACGTTTCAATTCAACAAATTACAGCTCGTTATTAATCAAAATATTCGGTCTTCTTTCCCAAACTCACCACTCGAGTCATGCAGCCAAACATTAAACGATTCATCAATAATGTAATTTCCCCATGTGTGGGATTAATAAAGTATCTATTATTATTATTATTATTATTATTATTATTAAACACACGAAGGAAAAGGAGACATAGAGAGTATTTTAATAATAATAATAATAATAGTAATAATACTAATAGTGGGATTTTCACAATAAAGGCGCATTTTAAAGACGACGGTGTGTGTGTGTGTGTGTGTGTGTGTGTGTGTGTGTGTGTGTGTGTGTGTGTGTGTGTTTTCCAGCCCTTATAAAAGAACATTATCTTTAGAGGTTTCACAAATCATAATGCCTCATAATATATCACCATAATAAAGTAATTTAATTTAATTTTAATTAATGCCTTCCTCAATAAGTCGCTATAATAAGTTGTTTTCCTTGTTTAACCAGTAAATATAAATAATGAGTCAGCAGTTAATCATTGCAACTTCTTGGTTTTCTGGGTAAAAATCTGTTTTGGTCTTTTTCGACACTTTTGTCGCTTTTCCTCCATGTTTTACTCACTTATTTCTGAGCTTTTTCAACTCTTATTAAAAATAAAAATCTCAAAATCTATAATATTGACTAAAACACCCAAATGTAATGATAGTAATGAACTGATTAATTATTCCACTTGTCAAATAGTTTAACGGAACTATCCTCGATATTCTGTTGGTGACAATTTGGTTGAAATAAACCCAAATTTGTGATATAGGAACTATTTTGAAAATGGGTGAAATTGCCGCGAGGACACCAGGAGGAAGTGAAGTCGCGTTAAAGCTTCTTTCGTCAATAAGTCGCTGTAGTAAGTTGTATTTCCCTCGTTACTCTGCTGGTCAACCAGGAAGAGCCGTGATATGAATGATGAGTCAGCATTAATAACAGTAATAATGAAGAGGAATGGGCTCTTTGAGGAGGATGTGGGGGCTCTTAAAAGAGCCTTTTGTTGATCAGCGCGAGACCGCTTCACTTCTTCTTGGGTGCTGCTTTCTTCACTTTGGGCTTGGCTGCCTTCTTCGCGGGGGCTTTCTTGGCAGCAGCCGGGGCCTTTTTCACCGCCTTCTTGGGGCTTTTGGCGGCCTTCTTGGGGCTCTTGGCTACTTTCTTGGCCGCCGCTGCGGGTTTCTTCACCTTCTTCGGGGACTTCTTAGCGGCCGCTGCCTTCTTGGCTGCCGGGGCCTTCTTGGGCTTCTTGGCCGCGGCGGCGGGCTTCTTGGCGGCGGCGGCGGGCTTCTTGGCCGCTTTCGGAGCCGCTTTCTTGGCCGCGGGCTTCTTGGCTTTAGTTTCCGCCGCCTTGTTCAGCTTGAAGGACCCGGACGCCCCGGTGCCCTTGGTCTGGACCAGAGTCTCCTTCGCCACCAGGCTTTTGATGGCGGTGTTGACGCGGGACTTGTTCTTGTCCACGTCGTAGCCCCCGGCAGCCAGAGCCTTCTTCAGGGCGGCCGCGGACACGCCGCTGCGCTCCTTGGACGCGGTCACGGTTTTAATGATCAGGTCGCGCACGCTGGGCCCGGCCTTCTTCGGCTTGGTGACCTTCTTCTTGGCGGCTTTTGCCGGCGCGGCGGCCGGAGCTGGAGCTACTTCTGCCATTGCTTTCTCGTTGGTTCCGACACAGAGAGATCAGAGCGACTGAGAGACTGTTGGAGACTCCGGATTGAGAAGCTGCACTTAAACACACCATGAGAACCGTGGAGACTCAGCCCAGCCCTCGGCTCCTCCGTGGCGTCTGGATGCCACTTTGTGTGTTTTCTCTCCGCTGATAAAACCCTCCAAACTAAATGTTGGAGAAGTGCAGCGGGCTGGAAGTTGCGGGGCGGACAGCGGGCTCGTGTCTCTTGGTGTTGAAGTCCCGCAGAGCTCTGATGCTGTCTGCGTTTGGTCTGTGGAGCCTCCAAATATCGCATCTTCGCCGCCGTGAACGGCACTGCTCGGCGGCTTTTCACTCTCATTTCTCTCCTAAAATGATTTAAAATGCACCAGAAGCTGTTTTCCAGACGGTCCACATGTTGGTTCAGGGACTCAAAGTAAAAACAACCATCTGTTGGTGATGAGTTTGTAATAAAATCCAGTTATTCTGGTGGCAGCTAACACACTGATGAAGGCCGAGGGTCACGGTGCAGTTTGCAGACTTCCTATCCGAGCTGCTCCCCGTGGACATGGCCTCTGTTATTCTGACTTATTCGATTACAAATGCACTGCAACACTAATGATATATAATAATAACTTTATTTGTATATTGCACTTTTTAAAAACAAGAAAGTGCTTTGACAGAAGACACAAGAGCACATATTGATAGATACTTTATTCATCCTGAAGTACATTTTAGGCCTCCAGTAGCAAGACAACCATAACACAACACACATATACACACATATATAAGAATAAAATTATTCACAGAAATGCAATGGCCGTGATAATGTGAGATACTATGGTCGACTGTAAAAGTGAACAAGTCAACACATAAACATTGTAAAATTAGAAGATGGACCAGCTCATAACTTCTATAACAAACACAGAGACACACAGATGAATCTACTGTAAAGATATTGTAAAAGCTTTTAATTGTGACAACAGTAACTTTATAATTTAGCACAAATCACCTGACTGATGTGTAATTAAATGACTCCTGATGATTTTAAGTAGACGTACTGTTGCTCAGCATTAACACCTGATCACGTCAGTATGACTTTATGTGATGAAATCACACTTTAATAGATCAACAATTAAGAAATCTATTAATTCACAGCCAAATTACCCTGATTACAGTAACACAGGCTAACAGCTGATTTCAGATCAGAAATTTTTCCAAGAAGAATTTTTACTTATATTTCATATACTGAAACCGATGGCGTTAGTGTATTAACAATTTAAATATGAAATAGCCATCGAAATAAAGAACTTTTTGCTAGAATTGGGCCTTGGACTTGTCTTCCAAAGATGTCCAATTTTAACGTCTAATGTCCAATTTTAACGTCTAATGTCCAATATTAACATCTGACGTCCAATTTTAACGTCTAATGTCCAATATTAACATCTGACGTCCAATATTAACATCTGACGTCCAATTTTAACGTCTAATGTCCAATTTTAACGTCTAATGTCCAATATTAACATCTGACGTCCAATTTTAACGTCTAATGTCCAATTTTAACATCTGACGTCCAATTTTAACGTCTAATGTCCAATTTTAACATCTGACGTCCGATTTTAACGTCTAATGTCCAATTTTAATGTCTAATGTCCAATATTAACATCTGACGTCCAATTTTAACGTCTAATGTCCAATTTTAACGTCTGACATCCCATATTAACATCTGACGTCCAATTTTAACGTCTAATGTCCGATTTTAACGTCTAATGTCCAATTTTAACGTCTAATGGCCAATATTAACATCTGACGTCCAATTTTAACGTCTAATGTCCAATTTTAACATCTGACGTCCAATTTTAACGTCTAATGTCCAATTTTAACATCTGACGTCCGATTTTAACGTCTAATGTCCAATTTTAACGTCTGACGTCCGATATTAACGTCTGACGTCCAATTTTAACGTCTAATGTCCAATTTTAACATCTGACGTCCCATATTAACGTCTGACGTCCAATATTAAGGTCTGAGCACTCAAGGCCTTTTCTTGTTTATAGTTACAATTAATTTAATAGTTAAGATTATTTTGGGGGCATTGTAGGCCTTTATTTGACAGATGAAGACATGAAAGGGGGGAGAGAGGAGGGGGAGGACATGCAGCAAAGGGCCGCAGGTCGGAGTCAGACCCGGGCCTGCTACGCCGAGGAGTACACCTCTATATGTGGGCGCCCGCTCTACCGACTGAGCTCCCTGGGCGCCCGATTAATTTAATAATTGACAAATAACCAGTTAATGTTGCAGCTGTAATGGGATGAGGGGAGAATAAGTGGCGGGGACGTCTAGAGGACTCTGGACAGACACCATAACAATGGACTACTTTCATACTTCATGTCAACAACGGAAAGGTTTTTACTAATTATTGTTATGTATGTTGCAGAGAACTACATCGATATTGTGATAAGATACGAGATATGGTCTTAGGTTTTGGAAATCGTAATATGGCATAAGTGTTGTTTTTTCCTGGTTTTAAAGGCTAAATTACAGTAAATTGATGTCATATTTTGAACTTACCAGACTCTTCTAGTCATTAGTGATCCATTTAGTCGTTATAGCCACATCACTGGTGATTATTTATCAAAATTTGTGAAAGCACAGATAGTTAACACTACAATGTTGTTACGGTATCCATATTAAAGTATTTAGTCCAAAATATCGTGGTATTTGATTTCCTCCATATTGCCCGGCCCTACAGCTGGGGGCAGAGAACAGCAAAGCTCACACAGCCACGATTCAATAAATCTGGTGTAACATATCCTTCTTGCATTAAAAACACACTTTGAGTTCTAATTATTTCTGCAAGTCATTGTACTTTCATTTGGTAGTAGTAACGTGTACATCTTTGTCTTATTTTTCTGCTGTTATTTCACATTTGATAGGTTACTAGGTTACATTGCTTGTATTCCTCAGTGTGTACTGTTATATAAGTTGATGAAACCTGTAAATATGAAGTTGTAATGTGCATCATAATGTACTACTGCTAGCTGTTTCTGCAATATGAGTCATCATATTAAAATGGGTTACCTCCAACTGTGCAATATGTAATTAATCCCCACCTTACTCACCTGTTTATCTCTATTTATATAAAGGTATTTGTGTAAATATGTATTATGACTATTATATATTTTTTCAATTTCTTCTACTTTGTGTATATTTTTTCCTCATACGTCTACTTAATGTCTATTTGTGTGCACATTATTTTTCCTTTGAGCTGGGATTTCCTTATTTAATCTTAATGAGACAGTACATTCAGAATAAATATGTAAATATCCATCTTTGGTAATATTGTGTGTTAAAAGTCCCTTTTTTGATCCTGTGGGCCAGTTAGTTGTTTCATAGTTATAGTTTTGGGCCACAGAAATTTCTATTTTAAAATTTCTTTGATTTTTACTTTAAAAAATTGTTCTAATGTTCCCATTTTGTAATGAGCTCAACATGATAGTCTAAACTGTAAAATAACCACTCAGATGTCAGTCCTAATGTACTATGAAATGTGTAATAATTAGAGTATTATATTAATAGCATACTAACCAGACACATACGATTCAGAGACGTTTAGATTAAAATGATTTCCCACTAAAGGCCACAATTTCCTTTAAGAAAGTGAAACTTCAGCTCTTGTGTAGTTAGATAACAGTGGGACAGATTACTTGGAACTAGGATTATACCTAATGTGTTAAAAAGGCAGAAATTAGGCATTATTGTATGGAATCTAATCATTTTTTTGTGGTAATTTGGTTAAAAATAAACTCATATTTCAGATACACATTTTTTAAAGGGTCAGAGTCAGGTCAGTCTGAATGTAGCCCACTATGAAACAGACTATAGACATTTGTTATGATTTACAATGAGTATTAAATTCATAGCCTACTAACCAGATAGATTTTTATACTAACTTAACAAAAAGAGGTGGGTGTTAGCAAAAAGCTAGTCTGAAAAAGGGACGAAAATGTGAAAATTGTGTCAATTATCATCTGAATATTAAGAAGTGAAAGTTTGGCTCTTAGTGGAGTCAGTGGGTGGCTCTTAAAAGAGCAGTTGTGTTGCTATGGTAACAGCGGGCCGGTCTACTTGGAGCTGGTGTACTTGGTGACGGCCTTGGTGCCCTCGGACACGGCGTGCTTGGCCAGCTCCCCGGGCAGCAGCAGCCTCACGGCGGTCTGGATCTCCCTGGAGGTGATGGTGGAGCGCTTGTTGTAGTGAGCCAGGCGGGAGGCCTCGCCGGCGATGCGCTCAAAGATGTCGCTCACAAACGAGTTCATGATGCCCATGGCCTTGGAGGAGATGCCGGTGTCGGGGTGCACCTGCTTCAGCACCTTGTACACGTAGATGGCGTAGCTCTCCTTCCTGCTCTTTCTCCTCTTCTTCCCGCCCTTGGCTGCGGTCTTGGTCACGGCTTTCTTGGAGCCTTTCTTCGGGGCGGACTTGGCTGGTTCAGGCATGGTTCCTCTCGGTACTTTACAGTAACAGAATGTTGATTTCAGCGAGCCACTGTACTATTATACACACGGTATGCAAATGAGCTGTGTCGCCCCCCTCCTATAATTGGTCAAGCTGCTCAAGGGGGCGGGCCATCCATCAGAGCTGAACAGAGGTGTTTTGTTCTTTTACACAAAGAACAGTTTTCATGTCTTTTAATGCTTCTTTATTAACCCTCCTGTTGTCTTCGGGTTAAATTCGACCAATTTTCAAAAGGTTTTCGATTATCATTCACAAAAAGCATATTTATTTCGGACACTAGTCTTTGAAAATTGGTTTAGTATTGAATTGGAACAGGCTTAAATTAGAGTGTGTTAGTTTCTGACAACGTCACAACAGTTCACAATGTTATAAAAATAGGATACAGGGTATCTAGTTGCTCTTAGGCACCCTTTATTAATCGCTGAGGCATTATAGTTTGCGTAAGGGAAGGTTGTTTTATGACAAAAATAAATATATCAACGACAATATGCTGTTTAGAAAGACTAATACCCGCTCAAACTGGTTTTCATTTTCATTGTGGAACCCATTTATGAACATGACAAGATGCTGTGTGTAGCTAGGACTGACTTCGTGTTTTTGTGGTGTTGAACACGTTAAAATAGCTAAAGATTTAATCATAGAACAGTTTAATAATTAGGAAAGGTCTAATCGTAACTCTAAAACATAACATATAGGACAGTTTGCTCTTTAAAGGGTTGTGTGTGGCTCTTAAAAGAGCCTTTTTGAGAGTGAGGTCTGGTGGGGGGGAGGGGGTCTAAGCCCTCTCTCCGCGGATGCGGCGGGCCAGCTGGATGTCTTTGGGCATGATGGTGACCCTCTTGGCGTGGATGGCGCACAGGTTTGTGTCCTCGAACAGGCCGACCAGGTAGGCCTCGCTGGCCTCCTGCAGAGCCATGACGGCGGAGCTCTGGAAGCGCAGGTCGGTCTTGAAGTCCTGAGCGATCTCGCGGACCAGGCGCTGGAAGGGCAGCTTGCGGATCAGCAGCTCGGTGGACTTCTGGTAGCGACGGATCTCCCTCAGAGCCACGGTACCGGGCCTGTAACGGTGGGGCTTCTTCACGCCGCCGGTGGCCGGGGCGCTCTTACGGGCAGCCTTGGTGGCCAGCTGCTTCCTGGGAGCTTTTCCTCCGGTGGATTTACGGGCGGTCTGCTTGGTTCTGGCCATTTTAGCTCCTCTGACTTCTCTGTGTTCACAGCGAAATAAAGAATACTCCGAGACCGAGAACAGCGGCTTTATAAAGGCACTGCCGGAGCCACGGCGGCGCTGATTGGTCCAGGCGGGTCCAGGCGGGAGACACGTGCAATGTAGCTGAGTTCCAATTGGACAATAGGAATTCAAACTAAACCGCTCACAAACGGCTGAATAACGGCCACAGAAAGACTCTTTATGTCTCCTTTTCCTTCGTGTGTTAAATAATCGTTTAATGTTTGGCTGCATGACTCGAGTTGTGAGTTTGGGAAAGAAGACCGAATATTTTGATTAATAACGAGCTGTAATTTGTTGAAATTAAATATTTTAACCAAACACTACAATTAAGATTATGTGTGTCTCATAGTTTATCGATCCATCTAATAAATATGTAAGCCATGAGGGCACTTGGTGGAAGACAAAATAGAAAATCCATCATATTCATTCAAATTAAGTATTATTTTATCACTACATCGACATGTTGACGTTGACATAAAATGTATTCATATCATGTGTGCTCATAAACTTATTCACATAGTGCATTATATTAATTGTATTAATTGTATATTAAATGTTAAATTCATTAGATTTTGAGCTAAAAGAGCTAAAGCATTACACACAGTCTGCTTGGTGTCAGTGTGATTATCAGGTTCACTTCTGAATAACAAGCATGTAGTTTATAGTTCACTGGGACCTTATCAGAGGTTGTTTTGGGACAAGGTGTCCAACCATAGCTCTGCCGAGTGCGTCAATTCTGAAAAGCAGGGCCAAGGGGGGTCAGGGACCCGTCCTGGTTTTGGGTGGAGGTCCTCTCCAGTAGCAGTTATGGATGCATGTTCTCTGTGACTTTGTCTCTAGAATATATTTTATCTGAACAAACGTTCTTTTATTACGTTCGGTTTAGGGCCAAAATACATTTCTGATCTGCTAGTACACTATGACCCCCCCAGACCTCTCAGGTCATCTGGGACAGGTCTGCTACTGCACTATGACCCCCAGACCTCTCAGGCCATCTGGGACAGGTCTGCTACTACACTATGACCCCCCCAGACCTCTCAGGCCATCTGGGACAGGTCTGCTACTACACTATGACCCCCCCCCAGACCTCTCAGGTCTTCTGGGACAGGTCTGCTACTACACTATGACCCCCCCAGACCTCTCAGGTCATCTGGGACAGGTCTGCTACTACACTATGACCCCCCCAGACCTCTCAGGCCATCTGGGACAGGTCTGCTACTACACTATGACCCCCCCAGACCTCTCAGGCCATCTGGGACAGGTCTGCTACTGCACTATGACCCCCAAACCTCTCAGGTCTTCTGGGACAGGTCTGCTACTACACTATGACCCCCAGACCTCTCAGGTCATCTGGGACAGGTCTGCTACTACACTATGACCCCCCAGACCTCTCAGGTCATCTGGGACAGGTCTGCTACTACACTATGACCCCCAGACCTCTCAGGTCATCTGGGACAGGTCTGCTACTGCACTATGACCCCCCCCCCCCAGACCTCTCAGGCCATCTGGGACAGGTCTGCTACTGCACTATGACCCCCCCCAGACCTCTCAGGTCTTCTGGGACAGGTCTGCTACTACACTATGACCCCCCCAGACCTCTCAGGTCATCTGGGACAGGCCTGCTAGTACACTATGACCCCCAGACCTCTAAGGTCATCTGGGACAGGTCTGCTACTACACTATGACCCCCCCCAGACCTCTCAGGCCATCTGGGACAGGTCTGCTACTGCACTATGACCCCCCCCAGACCTCTCAGGTCTTCTGGGACAGGTCTGCTACTACACTATGACCCCCCCAGACCTCTCAGGTCATCTGGGACAGGCCTGCTAGTACACTATGACCCCCCCAGACCTCTAAGGTCATCTGGGACAGGTCTGCTACTACACTATGACCCCCAGACCTCTCAGGCCATCTGGGACAGGTCTGCTACTGCACTATGACCCCCCCCAGACCTCTCAGGTCTTTTGGGACAGGTCTGCTACTACACTATGACCCCCCCAGACCTCTCAGGTCATCTGGGACAGGTCTGCTACTACACTATGACCCCCCCAGACGTCTCAGGTCATCTGGGACAGGTCTGCTACTGCACTATGACCCCCCCAGACCTCTCAGGTCATCTGGGACAGGTCTGCTACTACACTATGACCCCCCCAGACCTCTCAGGTCATCTGGGACAGGTCTACTTTCTGTTCCCAGAGTCAGAACTAAACAGGGGGGTTTCTATGCTCCTCATATCTGGAACAAACTCCCAGAAACCTGCAGGTCTGCTGCTACTCTCAGTTCTTTTAAATCCAGACTGAAGACCTTTCTTTTTGATGTTGCCTTTCTTTAAATGATGTTCATTTAATTGTTTAATTTCTTATACTGCACTGTAAGTTTTATTACTGTGTTTTTATTTTTTATTTTTAACTGTTTCTTCTGTGTTTTATCTGTTTCTAATTTTTTGTTTTATCTGTTTTTAATTTTTATTTTTAACAGTTTTTGTTTTATTTTTTTAACTGATTTTGTGTAAAGCACTTTGAATTGCCCTGTTGCTGAAATGTGCTCTACAAATAAAGCTGCCTTGCCTTACGGACTTGAACCCTTCTTCCTGAAAGAATCTAGGGCAGGATTTGAGCCCAACACCGGTTATGACCGTTATTCCTTATTTCTCTTGTCAAATTTGAAGAAATTAAACAGGGAGGTCTTTAAGGAGCTTTAATAGTTTCATTACATGTGAGAAAAATGATCTGAGAGATAAAGAGTTGCAGAAAGTCTACAAAAAATAAAAAAAATAGTACTATTGTTAGTTCTTTGCAAAACCACTTTCGATTTCTTTCTATTGTCTCAGGGTTCTTCTCTCGCTTTGCGTACAGTGTTGTGGGCGGGGCCACGTTCCTATTGGCTAGTTGTATGAGCACCGTCAACAAGGTGCGAGATGAACACTGTAGGGCAATGTTTCCCAAAGAGGACAACAGACCTTTTCTGTTTTTTGCTTACTTTTATAATGGAATAAATATACTTCATACACATTTAAATTAATAGTTTGTTCCGTCTTTTGTCCACAGTTTAAACATGTAGATGTTACAATGATTCATGGTGTATTTTTGTAAATTTGGGTCCCGGGCTTGGGTCTTAAGCTGAAAAAGATTGGGAACCACTGCTGTAGAGCATTTAAATGTAAAAAACCCATAATCAACCAGGGCAAGCTTTACCTTCATCAAAACAAATATGAGAGGAAACTGTCTCTTTAAGAAGCGGTGGGTGGCTCTTAAAAGAGCCGTTGTGTTGTTGACCAGGTGGGGGGAGAGGGAGTGTTTAGCCTCCGAAGCCGTACAGGGTGCGGCCCTGCCTCTTCAGAGCGTACACCACGTCCATGGCGGTCACAGTCTTTCTCTTGGCGTGCTCGGTGTACGTCACTGCGTCACGGATGACGTTCTCCAGGAAGACCTTAAGAACACCGCGGGTCTCCTCGTAGATCAGGCCAGAGATTCGCTTCACTCCGCCGCGGCGAGCCAGACGGCGGATGGCGGGCTTGGTGATGCCCTGGATGTTATCACGGAGAACCTTACGGTGACGCTTCGCGCCTCCTTTGCCGAGCCCTTTCCCGCCTTTTCCTCTTCCGGACATTTTAGGTTGAGATCGTCGAAACGAATGACTCAATGCGCTTCAAACGGCTCTATTTACCTCTGATCTGCGGACGTAAGAGAGAGCAGTGTGTCTCGCTGGGCGGGGCCAAGCAGCCGGAAGTTAAGACTCTTCCTTCTGATTGTCTTTGAGAAGATGCCGCCTTCCAGTGATAAATATAACGTTTTTGTGTGTTTTTGTTGAAGATAAGAAAGTAGATTTTGTTTTCAACAATTTGATGCTTTTAGGAAAACATTTTACACATAAATGCAGATATTTTAAGACCAAATCCTCCCAGATCCATTACAAGAATGAGCTAAACCTTTTGTATAAGTCACTGAAACGGGTTAAGGATGGAAAAGCCCATAATTTGGTTAATTACTGGAAACTTTTAACTTAATTTGAGATAGCCCCTTTTAGTCATTTGTTTTTTTTATTTTCTATCTTCTTAATGTAGATTTCTTATGTATATGCTTCTATGTTCTGATTATGTGCTCGACCCGAGGAAAAAGTTTTTTAAATGCCTTGTTTGTTTGTATATTTGTATTCTGAATGAATAAAATAATAATAAAAACGATTGTCGTTGAGAAGTTCAAGCACATTTTACAACACAAATCAAAAGAGGACAACAATATCTTATTTCTGGTTGTACATATTAACTGATGGAGTTTAACTTAATTGTTTTTTTTTCATTGATGTTCCTCCATTTACCGGCCTGATGTGTGAACGGCCTGTTCTGCATATTCATTGTAAAGAGCATTAACCACCGGCCAGTCCTGATCAAAACAAAAGGACATACGTCTTCAAATGGAAAGTGAAGCGTCCAAAACAATGGTCCAGATAAAAACACATTTGTTCTGGGTACTTACCTAACCCTTACCTGGGTACTTAACCATAATCACCTGAGGTAACCGAAACGGTTCGTCACAATCTCAGCACAGTTTTGAAACTGCAGCACCATGTCTACCATCACCATGTTTACCAGCCCCATGTCTACCAGCCCCATGTCTACCATCACCATGTCTACCATCACCATGTCTACCACCACCATGTCTACCAGCCCCATGTCTACCATCACCATGTCTACCATCACCATGTCTACCACCACCATGTCTACCATCACCATGTCTACCAGCACCATGTCTACCAGCACCATGTCTACCATCACCATGTCTACCAGCACCATGTCTACCATCACCATGTCTACCATCACCATGTTTACCAGCCCCATGTCTACCAGCCCCATGTCTACCATCACCATGTCTACCATCACCATGTCTACCACCACCATGTCTACCACCACCATGTCTACCAGCACCATGTCTACCAGCACCATGTCTACCATCACCATGTCTACCATCACCATGTTTACCAGCCCCATGTCTACCAGCACCATGTTTACCAGCCCCATGTCTACCAGCACCATGTCTACCAGCACCATGTCTACCAGCCCCATGTCTACCAGCCCCATGTCTACCAGCCCCATGTCTACCAGCCCCATGTCTACCATCACCATGTCTACCAGCACCATGTCTACCAGCCCCATGTCTACCAGCCCCATGTCTACCATCACCATGTCTACCAGCACCATGTCTACCAGCACCATGTCTACCATCACCATGTCTACCATCACCATGTTTACCAGCCCCATGTCTCATTACTCGTATAATACTTGTACTCGGCAAAAGTGCTTTATCCGTACCGGATTCTCGTTTCAGCCGAGTATCCGGCTCATCCCTACCACACTCCGTACTTTTGGTCCATACAGAGACTTGAACTGACAACCCTCCGATTCCTACCCCGGCTAGCCAACCAGCTAGCTGCAGCTAACTTAGACTGCTTGCTAGCTGCAGCCCATCCCGTCAAATCTTAACATAACACAACAAATATAATCACAGATAAGAAGATGGCTAGATGTCACAATTCTGTGTGGTAACTACTGAACAGCTGCTCATTTACGGCATGGATTAACGTGTGATGGATAATTAACTAGAGCCGGGATGCGGCAGAAGGCAGAAATTTTGAATTATTTTGACTAATAGTTAAGATCAGAAGAAGTTGAGTGGATCTTAGATGGGTAGATGTCACAATTTAGTCCGGATACTGTTTGAAAACCATAAAAAAACATTATTTTGGGGAAATTTGGTTGAAAAAAATTCATATTTCTGATATAAAACACTTTGAAACAGGTCAATTTGACCCGAGGACAACACAAGGGAAAGGACATCTTTTAGATTTTGAGCTTGGACAAAAAGCTAAAAAATACTGATATATTCTCTAATATATGTGTGACTTTTACGTCATGGCTTCTATTTTCAGTTCATTACAGCAGGACACGCCTAAAATACTTTCCACCTCACGCCTTTTTATCTTGACATCCCAAGACATGTGATTTTGTTTCTTTGCTCTGCACTTTATGTTAAAGTACACTTTACGTTTGTGTCAATTAATAATGATAGTTTTTTGTAATTTATTTCAAAATAAGGCTTATTTGTTAAGCTCTAACCTAATTAAGGTGTGTTTCTAACAGTTGACAATTCACAATACATTATCTTCTGTTAATTTTAATACATATACATTGTTGTTAAGACTATTACAATTAATATATGATAAATATACGACATGATAAATAGAAGGCCTCAAATCGATCCGGTGATCGGTGACAGGTGACCGGTGATCGGTGTGAACCAGTCCTGCTTCCAGCAATCAGTGATCGGCCCCAAAAATCCTGAACGGAGCACAAAATAAACCCTACATTGACGTCTTATATGTGCCATTATATCTGATGTTTCTGCACTGAATGAAGCTACACTTGATGGAAATATGTAACTTTTTTCAGTGACCCTAAAAACAGTCATTTGTTAACTAAATATTCACTAAATACATCTCTGTGAGGTTCCTATTAAAGGTAGTGCATTATGGAACATACTACTAACATACTATAAGGGAACGTCCCACTTTGGCCTCCTTTAAGAGCCAAGTAAAGCTGTGGCTGAGAGCTAACCGAATGTGTAACCACCTTTAACTGCACTGAATTAGTAGATAATAATTGTAATAATTTATACTCTTTATTGATCCCCTGGGTTGAAATTACAGTTTACACCCTGTTGTTATTACACACACTATACACAAGCCTGCGCATGCTCAGTATCAACCACAAAGCTCAGCCAATCCTGTACGCGCAACGGCACACTAAAATCTGCATCCAACGGATATAAATAAATCGTCCTAGATTGGTCGTAGATAGTCGTTTCAGGAAGTCCTAAACGAAGCAGACATGCCAGCAGAAGCCACCGTGAAAGCGCCCAAAAAGGGCTCCAAGAAAGCCGTGACCAAGACCGCAGCCAAGGGCGGGAAGAAGAGGAGAAAGAGCAGGAAGGAGAGCTACGCCATCTACGTGTACAAGGTGCTGAAGCAGGTGCACCCCGACACCGGCATCTCCTCCAAGGCCATGGGCATCATGAACTCGTTTGTGAGCGATATCTTTGAGCGCATCGCCGGCGAGGCCTCCCGCCTGGCTCACTACAACAAGCGCTCCACCATCACCTCCAGGGAGATCCAGACCGCCGTGAGGCTGCTGCTGCCCGGGGAGCTGGCCAAGCACGCCGTGTCCGAGGGCACCAAGGCCGTCACCAAGTACACCAGCTCCAAGTAGACCGTCCCGCTGTTACCATAGCAACACAACGGCTCTTTTAAGAGCCACCCACTGACTCCACTAAGAGCTGAACTTTCACTTATATTTTATATGAAATTCTGCATGAAATTTTAACAATGTTCCTACTACTTGGTGTTTATGGGAACAACCTTTTAACTCTTGTGGTGTCCTCTTGGGTTAAAAACAGACTATTTTCATAGTATAAGACTCTGTATCTGGTTATTAGGCTGTACATTTAATACTCATTGTAAATCATAATAATCTGTCTCACAGTGGCCTACATGAACCGTAACACCCTGGTCTCCTAGGTCAAATCTGACCTTTACTCCTTTTTACCAAATTACCACAAATTGGATTAGATTCCATACAATAACTTCTGCTTTTTTAACTCAAATTGGGTATAATTCTAGCTCCAAGTAACCTGTTCCACTGTTACATAACTACACAACGGCTCATTTAAGAGCCACCCACTGATTCTACGGGCTGACGTTTCACTTTTTAAAAAAGGTTTTCTTTTGTTTTTATAGCCATGGGTTTTATTTTTGTTAGTAGGGTTATTTTTATACTGTCTTTCTTTTGCTGTAAACTGCTGCAGGAAATTTCAATTTCCTTGCAGTAGTCATCCCAAGAGGATTAATAAAGAGAAGTCTATTCGACCTTTTATTCTCAATTATCTGAATCTCTACGACTAAAAGCTGACTTGTTTTTGTTAGTGTTTAGTGATTATATGAAAACACGTTTTTCTAACTAAAAAAATCCACAAGTGTTATCAATGTGCTTATTACTTGGTGCACATAACCGTGTTGTCCTCTTGGGTCAAAAACAGACAAATTTGACATTTTTGTCCCTTTTCAGACTTTAATTTTTATTTTTTACTAACACCACCTTACTAGTTTTACTACTTTTTGGAATTCATGGTTAATAACCCTCATTAATATAGAATTATACCTAATATTTGAGTTAAAATGCAGAAATTATGTTGACTCAAGATTCACTATTTTAATATTTAGACGTGTTTTTTTTTTTCAAACTAGAAAATTCTGCAAGACATTTTATCAGTGCACCTACTACTTTGTGCACATCTGAATAACTATAAAATTGAATAAGTGTCTTAACCCGATAGACCTCTTAAAACCTGTTTCCCAGAAACATCTGTCTATGTTTATATATACTATTAAACTTTTTGAAGAGATTGTTTGACCTTTTATTCTCAATTAGCTCAATCTCTCTAATGTAACATAGTACATGGAAACCCATTTGATGTCAACATATAAGAATCTGACTATCTGGTTAATAGGCTATGAATTTAATACTCATTGTAAATCATAACACATGTTTATGGTCTGTTTCACAGTGGCCTACATTAAGATGGACACCCTGGTGTCCTCCGGTCAAATGTGTCCCTTTAGTAAATGTCTATATCTGAAATATAAGTTTCTTTTTAACCAAATTACCACAAAAATTGATTCCTTACAATGCTCCAAACAAATACAACTGATCACTTTCATTCCTCTGATCTTTACTATTAGTCAAAGTAATAATTAGTATAATTATATATAAATGAGGATTATTGACTATGAATTCCAAAAAAGTAGTAAAATTAGTAAGGTGGTGGTAGTGGAAACTAAAAAAAAAGTCTGAAAAAGGGACAAAAATGTCAAATTTTTGTTAGTTTTGGATCCGGGATGACAACACGAGGGTTAAATATGAAATGTGGCTATAATATGTAGGAGGAACTACAGGAGCTTTGCATCCTGGGATTTACTCATTTATTTTATTTCATTCTCCACACATCCCATTACAGCTGCAAACATTAGCCTACTATTAAATTAATTTACTATAAAAGAGAAAAGGCCTCGAGTTCTCAGACCTTAATATCGGACGTCAGACGTTAATATCGGACGTCAGACGTTAATATCGGACTTCAGACCTTAATATCGGACGTCAGACGTTAATATCGGACTTCAGACCTTAATATCGGACGTCAGACGTTAATATCGGACGTCAGACGTTAATATCGGACTTCAGACCTTAATATCGGACGTCAGACGTTAATATCGGACTTCAGACCTTAATATCGGACGTCAGACGTTAATATCGGACGTTGGACCTTAATATCGGACGTCAGACGTTAATATCGGACGTCCGACCTTAATATCGGACGTTAATATCAGAAGTTGGACCTTAATATCGGACGACAGACGTTAACATCGGACGTCAGACCTTAATATCGGACGTCGGACGTTAATATCGGACGTCGGACGTTAATATCGGACTTCAGACGTTAATATCGGACTTCAGACCTTAATATCGGACGTCGGACCTTAATATCGGACGTCGGACGTTAATATCGGACGTCAGACGTTAACATCGGACGTCAACATCGGACGTCGGACCTTAATATCGGACGTCGGACCTTAATATCGGACGTCAGACCTTAATATCGGACGTCAGACGTTAACATCGGACGTCAGACGTTAATATCGGACGTCGGACCTTAATATTGGACGTTAATATCGGACGTCGGACCTTAATATCGGACGTCGGACCTTAATATCGGACGTCGGACGTTAATATCGGAAGTCGGACCTTAATATCGGAAGTCGGACATTAATATCGGACGTCGGACCTTAATATCGGAAGTCGGACGTTAATATCGGACGTCGGACCTTAATATCGGTTGTCGGACCTTAATATCGGACGTCGGACGTTAATATCGGAAGTCGGACGTTAATATCGGAAGTCGGACCTTAATATTGGACATCTTTGGAAGACGCAAGTTAAAGAAGAAGTCCAAGGCCCAATTCTAGCAAAAAGTTTTTTATTTTGATGGATATTTCATATTTAAATCGTTAATAAACTAACGGCCATCTTCATCGGTTTGAGAACATGAAATATAAGTAAAAATTCTTCTTCCAGCTTCTTAAATGTGAATATTTTCTAGTTTATTCACTCAGGAAACTGAGAATAGTTAATGTTCTGCTTCCAGGGAACAAATGCATCGATCTGAAATCAGCTGTTAGCCTGTGTTACTGTAATCAGGGTAATTTGGCTGTGAATTAGAACATTTCTTAATTGTTGATCTATTAAAGTGTGATTTCATCACATAAAGTCATAGTGACGTGATCAGGTGTTAATGCTGAGCAACAGTACGTCTACTTAAAATCATCAGGAGTCATTTAATTACACATCAGGGCTAAATTATGTGTTATTGTTGTCACAATTAAAAGCTTTTACAATATCTTTACAGTAGATTCATCTGTGTGTCTCTGTGTTTGTTATAGAAGTTATGAGCTGGTCCATCTTCTAATTTTACAATGTTTGTGTGTTGACTTGTTCACTTTTACAGTCGACCATAGTATCTCACCTTATCACGGCCATTGCATTTCTGTGAGTGATTTTTATTCTTAGTTATGTGTGTATATGTGTTATATATGTGTGTGATATATGTGTGATATATGTGTATATATATATATATATGTGTGATATGTGTGATATATATGTGTGTATTTGTGTGTGATATATGTGTATATATATATATATATATATATATATATATATATATATATATATATATATATATATATATATATATATATATGTGTGATATGTGTGATATATATGTGTGTATTTGTGTGTGATATATATGTGATATATGTGTGTATATATATATATATATATATATATATATATATATATGTGTGATATGTGTATATATATATATATATATGTGTGTGTGATATGTATATATATATATATATATATATATATATATATATGTGTGTGTGATATGTGTGATATATGTGTGTGTATATGTGTTATGGTTGTCTTGCTACTAGATGCCTAACATGTCCTTCATGATGAATAAAGTATCTATCTAGTTATTAGTTCTAGTTCTTATTATATAACATTAGTGTTGCAGTTCATTTGTATTAGAATAAGTCAGAATAACAGAGGCCATGTCCACGGGGAGCAGCTCGGATAGGAAGTCTGCAAACTGCACCGTGACCCTCGGCCTTCATCAGTGTGTTAGCTGCCACCAGAATAAATGGATTTTATTACAAACTCATCACCAACAGATGGTTGTTTTTACTTTGAGTCCCTGAACCAACATGTGGACCGTCTGGAAAACAGCTTCTGATGCATTTTAAATCATTTTAGGAGAGAAATGAGAGTGAAAAGCCGCCGAGCAGTGCCGTTCACGGCGGCGAAGAGGCGATATTTGGAGGCTCCACAGACCAAACGCAGACAGCATCAGAGCTCTGCGGGACTTCAACACGAAGAGACACGAGCCCGCTGTCCGCCCCGCAACTTCCAGCCCGCTGCACTTCTCCAACATTTAGTTTGGAGGGTTTTATCAGCGGAGAGAAAACACACAAAGTGGCATCCAGACGCCACGGAGGAGCCGAGGGGCTGGGCTGAGTCTCCACGGTTCTCATGGTGTGTTTAAGTGCAGCTTCTCAATCCGGAGTCTCCAACAGTCTCTCAGTCGCTCTGATCTCTCTGTGTCGGAACCAACGAGAAAGCAATGGCAGAAGTAGCTCCAGCTCCGGCCGCCGCGCCGGCAAAGGCCGCCAAGAAGAAGGTCACCAAGCCGAAGAAGGCCGGGCCCAGCGTGCGCGACCTGATCATTAAAACCGTGACCGCGTCCAAGGAGCGCAGCGGCGTGTCCGCGGCCGCCCTGAAGAAGGCTCTGGCTGCCGGGGGCTACGACGTGGACAAGAACAAGTCCCGCGTCAACACCGCCATCAAAAGCCTGGTGGCGAAGGAGACTCTGGTCCAGACCAAGGGCACCGGGGCGTCCGGGTCCTTCAAGCTGAACAAGGCGGCTGAAACTAAAGCCAAGAAGCCCGCGGCCAAGAAAGCGGCTCCGAAAGCGGCCAAGAAGCCCGCCGCCGCCGCCAAGAAGCCCGCCGCCGGGGCCAAGAAGCCCAAGAAGGCCCCGGCAGCCAAGAAGGCAGCGGCCGCTAAGAAGTCCCCGAAGAAGGTGAAGAAACCCGCAGCGGCGGCCAAGAAAGTAGCCAAGAGCCCCAAGAAGGCCGCCAAAAGCCCCAAGAAGGCGGTGAAAAAGACCCCGGCTGCTGCCAAGAAAGCCCCCGCGAAGAAGGCAGCCAAGCCCAAAGTGAAGAAAGCAGCACCCAAGAAGAAGTGAAGCGGTCTCGCGCTGATCAACAAAAGGCTCTTTTAAGAGCCCCCACATCCTCCTCAAAGAGCCCATTCCTCTTCATTATTACTGTTATTAATGCTGACTCATCATTCATATCACGGCTCTTCCTGGTTGACCAGCAGAGTAACGAGGGAAATACAACTTACTACAGCGACTTATTGACGAAAGAAGCTTTAACGCGACTTCACTTCCTCCTGGTGTCCTCGCGGCAATTTCACCCATTTTCAAAATAGTTCCTATATCACAAATTTGGGTTTATTTCAACCAAATTGTCACCAACAGAATATCGAGGATAGTTCCGTTAAACTATTTGACAAGTGGAATAATTAATCAGTTCATTACTATCATTACATTTGGGTGTTTTAGTCAATATTATAGCTTTTGAGATTTGTTTTTAATAAAAGAAAGTTGAAAAAGCTCAGAAATAAGTGAGTAAAACATGGAGGAAAAGCGACAAAAGTGTCGAAAAAGACCAAAACAGATTTTTACCCAGAAAACCAAGAAGTTGCAATGATTAACTGCTGACTCATTATTTATATTTACTGGTTAAACAAGGGAAACAACTTATTATAGCGACTTATTGAGGAAGGCATTAATTAAAATTAAATTAAATTACTTTATTATGGTGATATATTATGAGGCATTATGATTTGTGAAACCTCTAAAGATAATGTTCTTTTATAAGGGCTGTAAATACACACAACACACACACACACACACACACACACACACACATCGTCGTCTTTAAAATGCGCCTTTATTGTGAAAATCCCACTATTAGTATTATTACTATTATTATTATTATTATTATTAAAAGACTCTTTATGTCTCCTTTTCCTTCGTGTGTTTAATAATAATAATAATAATAATAATAATAATAATGGATACTTTATTAATCCCACATATGGGGAAATTACATTATTGATGAATCGTTTAATGTTTGGCTGCATGACTCGAGTTGTGAGTTTAGGAAAGAAGACCGAATATTTTGATTAATAACGAGCTGTAATTTGTTGAATTGAAACGTTTGAACCGAACACTACAATTAAGATTATGTGTGTCTCATATCTAATATATATATAAGCCATGAGGGCAGTTGTAAGACATCATATTAACTCAAGTTTTAACAGTGAAGTATTATATTTTATCCACAGAGGAAACACTACATCGACATGTTGACGGTTATGACCGTTATTACTGATGTCAAATATGAGGAAATGAGACAGGGAGCTCTTACACTGAGGACCGGCTTTGAGATGGTGACGCTGCTTCAGATCTCTGGCTGCTGATTGGCTGAAGAAGCAACTGGCCGAATCTCCGCTGCTGATTGGTGCGGCAATACTTTCAACAAGCCCGCCAAAAGTCAGAGCATAAAAAGGAGGGTTCGGGCCGTTGTTGTTACATTCTCTCTGAGAAATCATTACGATATGTCTGGCCGAGGAAAAACCGGAGGCAAAGCTAGAGCTAAGGCCAAGACCAGGTCCTCCCGGGCCGGGCTCCAGTTCCCAGTCGGCCGTGTCCACAGGCTGCTCCGCAAAGGAAACTACGCCCAGCGTGTCGGTGCCGGAGCCCCCGTGTACCTGGCGGCGGTGCTGGAGTACCTGACCGCCGAGATCCTGGAGCTGGCTGGAAACGCCGCCCGGGACAACAAGAAGACCCGGATCATCCCCCGCCATCTGCAGCTGGCCGTCCGCAACGACGAGGAGCTCAACAAGCTGCTGGGCGGAGTGACCATCGCTCAGGGCGGCGTGCTGCCCAACATCCAGGCCGTCCTGCTGCCCAAGAAGACCGAGAAGCCCGCCAAGAAGTAAACTGGAGGCCCTCTAACTGCTGGAACCAGCACCCCAAAACGGCTCTTTTAAGAGCCAACCACACTTCTCTTAGAGCACCGATTCCCGTCTTTCTCAGATGCACTCTCATATTACAGTTATATACACACAAATGCCTTTCAATTAACTCTCATGTTCTAACATAAAGATATTAATAATGTGAATTAAAACACTATGAATGACTTTGATTTAAGCGATGAATGCATTTACATAAAGGGTTGAAGAATATTTAAATAATTAGTACTTAATACTTTAATGTTGCTGTAAAAGTGAATTTCATTTCAATCACTTTATATTAAGTAGCTTGTCATATTGACGCTGGGGATTATATTGTATGACCCAAAACTCTTAATGTTAAGTTGAAAAAAGTACAGTATTCACTCTAAAGATGTGGAATACAAGTAGAAAGTAGCCACAAATGGAAATACTTAAGTACAAGTACCTCAAGTTAAGACCTACAGGGGCATCCAAAAACACAATATTCTGGTTTATTGGAAATACAGCGGAGTTAAACCAGAATTTTTAGGTCTTTTCAGTAAAGATGACCACAAATCAGACTGCAGTTATATCACACATTCAGCAGCTGAATATCTCTGAATATTAAGACAATAACAGGAAATTCAGTGCATGAAAACACAGTGCAGTTCATATTAAAGATGATTTTATTGCATATACATTGAAACATAAAAATAAGACGCACTATACAACTTTAAAAATGGTCCCAGAAAGAGAAAAGTCTCATTTTAAACTGGGGTCAGATGCACAAAAACTTCAGACTCCAAATTTTCTCCTGAGTAATTTCAGTGTATAACTCCGGTTGAACGGTTCAGATAAACAGAGTCTGGAGAGGGTCCTCCTTCAGTCGGCCTTCAGGGCGAAGAGCACGTCGTCCTGGCTGACGTTGAGGCGGACCCGCTGCAGGACTCCGAGGCGGCTGGGCTCCAGCAGCAGTAACCTGCAGGCTCCCAGACGCTGACACACGGCCAGGCCCTCCGACACGCTGACGGGCTGCAGACCCTCCACCCGGCACAGAGCCTGGTGCTGCACAAACACCTGGGACACAGAGGAGGACTGGTAGGCTACAGCCACACAAAAACTATCTCCGTCCATGTGAGGGTTTTGGGGTGTTTACACCAAGGGGGTCGGCTACAAAGCCATCACCTGCGGTTAGCATCCCATTGACTCCCATTCATTCAGACCTTAGTGGCCCCCTAATACTGTATCTGAAGTCTCTTTATATAGACCTTAGTGGTCCCTAATACTGTATCTGAAGTCTCTTTATATAGACCTTAGTGGTCCCTAATACTGTATCTGAAGTCTCTTTTATATAGACCTTAGTGGTCCCCTAATACTGTATCTGAAGTCTTTTATATAGACCTTAGTGGTCCCTAATACTGTATCTGAAGTCCCTTTTATATAGACCTTAGTGGTCCCTAATACTGTATCTGAAGTCCCTTTTATATAGACCTTAGTGGTCCCCTAATACTGTATCTGAAGTCCCTTTTATATAGACCTTAGTGGTCCCTAATACTGTATCTGAAGTCCCTTTTATATAGACCTTAGTGGTCCCTAATACTGTATCTGAAGTCTCTTTTATATAGACCTTAGTGGTCCCTAATACTGTATCTGAAGTCTCTTTTATATAGACCTTAGTGGTCCCTAATACTGTATCTGAAGTCTCTTTTATATAGACCTTAGTGGTCCCCTAATACTGTATCTGAAGTCCCTTTTATATAGACCTTAGTGGTCTGGTTCCTACCTGTTGGAACGTGGCCTCCTCCAATCCCAGCCGCCGAAACTCAGCGATGACGGCCCTGAGGAAGAGCTGGTCCTGCACCGATGCGCACCTGAAGACAGATCATCTGCTTTATCTCATCAAACCTCTACAGCTCCATCATTGATGCTGCTTAAAAGTGAGAGTCTCACTTAATGGCGGTGATGTAGGCGGAGGAAAACATCTCGTCCAGCGCCTCCATCACGTGACTCATTCCCACCAATCCTGAGGCAGAGGGGTCGGCGGCAGAGTGCTCACAGATCTCCGTCGCCCGGCGACAGATGTCCAGACACCGGCGAGCGTCGCCCGACAGAGCCGCCACCTGCGAGACGAGAGGACAACTGTGAGCGGACAGACTCAAGACGCTGAGTCCTTAAGGTGCAGTAGGTCTTATAGACTAAAAAACTGAAATTTGCTGAAAATGAGCCTAAGTTCCAGTAGAACTACATGAAGCAGGTCGGCTCCTCTGGCGCCACCTACAGCCTGTAGAGGGATCGGCAGAAATCCACCGCTCCCTGTTCAGATGCACCAATCAGGGCTGGGGGGCGGGTCTAACTGCGTGTCAATCACTGCACATGCATTCATTCTCCCTTGTGGGGGGAGGGGCTTAGGAGACCGTTTGGGGCTTTAGCAGAAAGGGGGAGTCGTTGATGCTCCATTATTTTGGCGGTAGTCTACCTTCCTGGACACCAGCTGGAGGGCGTCCTGCTCG
>JABXJD010000385.1:200000-237500 GCA_013375575.1 Percina caprodes
TGCTATCATTAGTTTAAGTCAGTGACTTTTGGCTGCTCTCACCTGCAGGATCTGGACGTAGGCCTGATGAGGATCCGTCATCTTCATCCCGTTGATCTCGATGAAGTGGAAAGGAGGGATCTCGTCCACGTCGGCCGCGTGCTGCAGACAGCGCATCACCTCGTGGACTGTGGCCGTCTTACCGGTTCCGGGAACACCGGAGATGTACATACACCTGAGACCCAAACAGGAGGGAGAGGCGTGTGTCACTCGAGGATGGAGAAGGGATCTCTGAGGAGCTATGAGCGAGGATGTAGGAGGGATCTCCGAGGAGCTATGAGCGAGGATGGAGGAGGGATCTCCGAGGAGCTATGAGCGAGGATGGAGGAGGGATCTCCGAGGAGCTATGAGCGAGGATGGAGGAGGGATCTCCGAGGAGCTATGAGCAAGGATGGAGGAGGGATCTCTTAGGAGCTATGAGTGAGGATACAGAGAGCAGCCTTCCTGGAAGCCTCAACTTCGCCAATAAAGCTGACGAATACACGTGACGAGAGGAAAGGCCGTCTCATCCCTCAAAATCTTTCTCTCTTTCTTTTATCACTCCGTTCATAATTTCCAAGCAGGGAAGCAAGTGAAGAGAGAGAGAGAGAGAGAGAGAGAGAGAGAGAGAGAGAGAGAGAGAGAGAGAGAGAGAGAGAGGAAACAAGAAACTGAGCAGACGTCTCGTATCTGACAGTTTTTAGTCTGTAACCAACAAAAGCTGCTGTTTGTAGGAGAGGGTGGGACTCAGAGTCACAAGTCAAAGGCTTTGGGAGCCTGGGAACCCTGGGACCAGAATCTGGATCTGGGTCTTACCCGCCCGTGCCGTCTACGATCTTGCTCTCCACAAAGCTGTAGATGTCCTGAAACTCCTGTTCTCTGCAGGGAAGAGACTCCGGCACCGAGGACACGTGCAACCTGGAGAGACACATAAGAGGAGCTATGAGCGAGGATGGAGGAGGGATCTCTGAGGAGCTATGAGCAAGGACGGAGGACGGATCTCTGAGGAGCTATGAGCGAGGATGGAGGAGGGATCTCTGAGGAGCTATGAGCGAGGATGGAGGAGGGATCTCTGAGGAGCTATGAGCGAGGATGGAAGACGGATCTCTGAGGAGCTATGAGTGAGGATGGAAGAGGGATCTCTGAGGAGCTATGAGCAAGGACGGAGGACGGATCTCTGAGGAGCTATGAGCGAGGATGGAGGAGGGATCTCTGAGGAGCTATGAGCGAGGATGGAGGCGGGATGTTAGTGAGGAAGCGTTACGTTAGCGTTTGATGTGTCAGAGACTCACCTGGTTCGGGCCTCCTCCAGAACGTTAGCGGGCTGTCGGGCCGGCAGCGACCTGCTGGGGATGCTGGGAGTGGCGCCATGAGGAGTCCGTGGCGTGCCGGGTGTGACCTGTCCAAACAGGAAACGGTTAAACGAGACAAAGTTAGAAGCAGGAATGTTAATGACTGTTTAACCGTTTGTCACTCCCCGATGTGAATCGAGTGCCGATTTGAGTCTCCACTTTTGAGCAAAATTGACACTATTTTCTGCATTTTGGTGAATTTCACTGCAACAATATGTGGTGCAAATGCCGTCATGTAAAGGAAAATATAATAGGTTTTTGTAAATTATGACTATGGGTAAGTTTATTGTTTTTTTAATGTTTTTTTGGCATTTTAGGCCTTTTTTCCTAGGACAGCTGACGACATGAAAGGAGAGAGAAAGGGAATGCACCACGGTCGGAGTTGAACCTGCGACCGCCGCATTGAGAGGTGAACCTCTAGATCCGGGCGCCGGCCCCACCAGGTGAGCTCCCCAGGCGACCTCAGTGTGGTTCGTTGCCATGACGCTCACCTTCTTGTTGGGAGTTTTTCGCGGCGTTGTGGTGGAGGAGCGAGTTCTCTGCCTGGAGCGAGTCGCTGCAGACGCTCGACGGCTCTTCTTCCCAAACACCGCGTCCTCGTCGCTATCTGCCTCTTCCTCATCATCATCATCATCGCTGCTCTGGAGCTCCTTCCTTGAGGGGACAAACTCGTCCTCGTCCTCTCCGTCTGAGTTCAGGTCCGGCTGGTTGTCCAGAAGGATCCTGCTCAGACAGGAAGTCCAATCAGAACCAGCTTTATCGGCCAGGTACGAAGACACATACGATGAGTTTTGCTTTAGATCATATTGCTCACAATGTGCTTACACATACTATATATATATATATCTATATATCTATATCTATATATATCTATATATATATATATCTATATATCTATATATATATACACACACACACTATACATATCTATACTATACATATCTATATATATATATATATATATATATATCTATATATATACACACACACACACACACACACACACACACACACACACACACACACTAATGTATACACACACTAATACTTTACTCATTAACATATATACTCATTAATATACAGTATACACACTAATAAATAGTATAACGTTATATTATAATATGAACAGTATAAACAGCTCTGGAATAACAACAGGAAACAGGAAAGGTCAAAGACTCAGCGACGGACTCACAGCTGCTTCCGGATGCGAGACGACACCAGCTGGGCCGACTTCCTCTTGGAGCTGCGCGGCGTGGTGGCGGCCGGACGCATCGGACCGGTTTCATCCTCCTCTTCAGCCCTGATCACACATCACACACCACACATCACACATCACACACCACACACCACACACCGGACATTTAACGGCACGCACGACAGCTGCAAAGACTCATCCATTAGTTAGCCTCGTTAAAGACACCTGAAAACACACGCTCTCCTCGCCTAAATGTTTTACCAAAATAAAAGTGATGCAGTTCCCCGTACTCTGGCCCTCTGGGATGATCCTGAGCTCATTGGGAAGCTAACACTCTGTTTTTTATTCCTAGTGTCAGTGTGATGCTAGGCCTCACTGACATAGAGCTACAGAGGTTAGAATGGAGAATTTCTATTTCCTTCCAAGTAAAGTATCTGTAACATGATTTAAAAACACCTCTGTAAGCATATTACATGGGCTACACTCAAAACTAGTTCCCTAGCCACATGTCTCAACTTAAATCAAGAAAAATCCACAAGAAAAACACTCAGAAAATGGATATTTTATGACGTTATTTCTACTGATATGTCTGTGCGTTTTTCTTATTTCCTTTTGAAAAGTGCAAAGAAAAAGGCCAAAAAAGTGCAAAATACAAATTGTCTCAAATACAAAAACACATCAATCACACTCATCTATATCTATCTATCCATCCATCCATCCATCCATCCATCCATCCATCCATCCATATCTATAGATATAGATATACTCCCCTATAGGATTATGAGGACCACCATACTAATACTGTGTTGGACCCCCTTTCTTAATTCCACGTGGCATTGATTCAACAAGGTGCTGAAAGCATTCTTTAGAAATGTTGGTCCATATTGAGAGGATAGCATCTTCAGTTGATGGAGGTTTGTGGGATCCACATCCAGGGCACGATGCTCCCGTCCACCACATCCCAAAGATGCTCTATTGGGTTGAGACCTGGTGACTGGGGGCCATTTTAGTCCAGTGGACTCATCGTCATGTTCAAGAAACCAATTAGAAATGATGTGAGCTTTGTGACATGGTGCATTATCCTGCTGGAAGTAGCCATCAGAGGAGGGTACATGGTGGCCATAAAGGGATGGACATGGTCATAAACAATGCTCAGGTAGGCCGGGGGGGGCAATTAAATGATGCCCAATTGGCACTAAGGGGCCTAAAGTGTGCCAAGAAAACCTCCCCCACACCATTACACCACCACCACCGGTAACCACAGGTAACAAGGCATGATGGATCCATGTTCTCATTCTGTTCTGACTCCACCATCTGAAGGTCTCAACAGAAACCAGACTCATCAGACCAGCAACATGTTACAGTCTTCAACTGTCCAATTTTGTTGAGCTCTTGCAAATTGTAGCCTCTTTTTCCTATTTGACACTGAGCAGATTGTGAAATACTCAGACCGGCCCGTCTGGCACCAACAACCAGGCCACGCTCAAAATGTCTTAAATCACCTTTCTTTCCCATTCTGACATTCAGTTTGGAGTCCAGGAGATGGTCTGGACCAGGACCAGGACCACACCCCTAAATGCATTGAAGCAACTGCCATGTGATTGGTTGATTAGATAATTGCATTAATGAGAAATTGAACAGGTGTTCCTAATAATCCTTTAGGTGAGTGTATATATATATATATATATATATATATATATATATATATATATATATATATATATATATATATATATATATATATATATATATATATATATATATATATATATATATATATATATGTATATATATGTGTGTGTGTGTGTGTATATGTGTGTGTACTCACAGCACTCCCAGGGCCGGCTCCTTCTGGGTTTTCTGTTCTTGTCTTCGAGAAGGAGTGGAGGCTCTGTTTAGAGACATGGAGGATGAGAGGGAGACAGAGAGAAAGAAAGAGAGAGAGAGAGAAAGAGAGAGAGAGAGAGAAAGAGAAAGAGAGGAAGAGAGAGAGAGATAACACATGGATACCGTCCAACTCTACAGTCAAGTTTTTTTATCCTGAATGATTTATTTCCAAGAAATGTACTACTACTACTACTGCTACTACTACTACTGCTACTACTACTGTTGCTGCTACTACTGCTACTACTACTACTACTACTACTACTACTACTACTACTACTACTGTTGCTGCTACTACTACTACTACTACTGTTGCTGCTGCTACTACTACTGCTACTACTACTACTACTACTACTACTGCTACTACTACTGTTGCTGCTGCTACTACTACTGCTACTACTACTACTACTGCTACTACTACTACTACTACACCCTAATATACACCAAAGTTACAGTGGATTCTTGTGCAGAAACTCAGTTTTAAGGATCTGTTGATTAAAATCAACAGATTAGAAAATCACGAGTGCTAGTCGACTGAGAATTTTGTTAAATCAAGGAAAGGCCTAATTAATAATAAGTGAAGAAAAAGAAAGTAAAAGAAATATAAAACCACCACAAACACACGTGTGTGACTATCTCCACCATTTTGTCTGGGACACACCCCGGTATCGTGCTCCAGGACTCAGACTGGATTATAGAGAGAGACGAGGTCCCGCCCTTCTATGCAGAGTCCACGGGACCAACCTTTCAAAATAATATGAATGGGAGTCAATGGGAGATATTTTTTGGTCCGGTTGAATTCGTGCCGTGCGTTTCACAAATGTGTTAATTTAAAAGATAATTTTACACGTCAAGAGAAACAATTCAACGTAAATAAGTTGAACATTTGGTTTTGTGTGAGATCGCTTATGATGTTTCTCCAAAATATTTCAAAGAAATATGAATGGGAGTCAATGGGAGATGATTATTTTTTTAATTATTCCAACACGTGGTGCCTCTACTCGTCTTTTAGGTTTTCCATTCTGATAAAAACTCCCTGGTACCTGCTAACGGGTACTTTATGTAGTACTACCTCAGTCGAGGCTCCAAGCTGCTGAGGAGAAAACCTGCAGACTGCTGATTGGTCGGAGAGAATCCTCACTAATCGCTGCAGACTGCTGATTGGTCGGCTAGGGGTGGGGGACCAGACGCCTCCCGGTACGATATCATCACGATACTTACGCCACGATACAATATTATTGTGATTTTAACCTCTCTACACACACTTGAAAATACATCCTCGCCTAACTTTTTACCAAAAAAGTGATACAGCTTTCATAACATCTAGTTTTTAACTGGAACAAACTAACAAATTCTTGACATGTAAAATATTTTTTTTATTTTGAAATACATCATGTGTAATCCAAGGCATAAGTCGAGCGGGACCAGAAAATAGTGTGTCTTTCGCCATTGACCACCATTCATTTTTATTTTCAAGATAGGTCCCATGGAGGCCAACGGAAAGGGGCGGGGCTTCGGCTCTCTATTACAGTTGTCACTGGCCAATGAGAGGAGAGGGCAGATTTGAGTCGCGCATGCGTCGCTTTGCGACAAGTAGTTAGCATATAAGATGCTAACGAGAGACTTCTGTAATGTTAACACAGTAAAAATGGATCTACTTAACGAAGTTGGTTCACTGCTAGCTTAGCTACAAGTTAGCATCAAACACAACAAAGGCTGTCAGTTGAATGGTGTTTTGAGCTAACGTTAGCAACCAAACAACTATAGATAACAACGTTTCTGAAATGACTTCAAGCTTAGCTACAAGCTAGCTTGCTTAGCTACAAGCTAGCAATCAAACACAACAAAGGCTGTCAGTTAAATGGCGTTTTGAGCTAACGTTAGCAACCAAACAACCATAGATAGCTACAACGTTTTTGAAATGACTGCTAGCTTAGCTACAAGCTAGCTTAGCTACAAGCTAGCAATCAAACACAACAAAGGCTGTCAGTTGAATGGCGTTTTGAGCTAACGTTAGCAACCAAACAACCATAGATAGCTACAACGTTTTTGAAATGACTGCTAGCTTAGCTACAAGCTAGCTTGCTTAGCTACAAGCTAGCAATCAAACACAACAAAGGCTGTCAGTTGAATGGCGTTTTGAGCTAACGTTAGCAACCAAACAACCATAGATAGCTACAACGTTTTTGAAATGACTGCTAGCTTAGCTACAAGCTAGCTTGCTTAGCTACAAGCTAGCAATCAACACAACAAAGGCTATCAGTTGAATGGTGTTTTGAGCTAACGTTAGCAACCAATCAACCATAGATAGCTGCAACGTTTCTGAAATGATTCCCATCTTCTGTTATTGTTTGTAATGAAAAAAGCTTATTATTTCATGGATTTCACTACTGTTATTTTGACACGTTATGTCGTTAACCGTTTAAAAATGAGCATGCACGACTTAAATCTGCACTCTCCTCCCATTGGGCGGAGACACCACCTCCACCAGGTCTGCAGCCTGCGACTCACTTCCTGTCCCTGGCGGCATGCGGTCTCCTCGGCGTGGCTTGTCTTCTCCTCGGCGTGTTAACCGAGCCGGTGGGTAACCCCGCCTCCGTGGCCTCGTCCCCCTGCTGAGGACTTCAGTCCAACAGAAGACGCACCGTGAGTCTGTCCGTCTCGACATGTCCTCTCTGGTCTCAGCCAGTTGAAAATATCTTAACTCAAAAGGTCCATTTGTGATCTTTTTAAACTGAGATTAACCCTCCTGTTGTCCTCAGGTCAAATCTGACCCGTTTTTAAAGGTTTTTACATCAGAAATTTGGGATTCTTTCATCCAAATTGTCCAAATATTACCTGGATGGGTCCATATAACGCTGAAGGACCAGTTCAATATTTTACTGAATTTTGGGTGTTTTATTTAGCCAAATTTTATTTTGACAAAAGCCACAAAAAAAAAGATATAATTTCATATAAAATGAGGTTTGAGGACCATGAATGTGTAAAACCAGTGGTGATGTATTGGTGTTAGTGACGTGGACGGTAGACTGATGGCAGGGGAACGAAAACGAAGGAAATGTTGGAAAAATACGCAAAAGCATCAAAAAGTGGAAAAAAGGATCTCAAACGCGTCAGAAAAAGGGTCGAAAAAGCGACAAACTATCAAAAAAGTATTGAGAGAGAGGAGAGAAAGAGAGAGAGAGAGAGAGGGGAGAAAAAGAGAGAGACAAAGAGAGTTAGAGATGAGAGAAAGAGAGAGGGGAGGAGAGAAAGCGACAGAGGGAGAGGGAGAGAGAGAGGAGAAAAAGAGAGAGACAAAGAGGGAGGAGAGAGAGAGAGAGTTAGAGAGGAGACAAAGAGAGAGGAGAAAGAGAGAGAGAGACAAAGAGAGGAGAGAAAGAGAGAGGAGAGAAAGAGAGGGAAGAAAAAGGAGAGAGAGAGAGAGAAAGAGAGAGGAGAGAAAGAGAGAGAGAGAGAAAAGAGAGTTAGAGATGAGAGAGAAAGAGAGAGAGACAGAGAGAGGAGAGAAAGAGAGAGAGAGAGAGAGAGAGAGAGGAGAAAAAGAGAGAGACAGAGAGTTAGAGAGGAGAGAAAGTGAGAGAGAGACAGAGAGAGGAGAGAAAGAGAGAGACAGAGGAAGAGAGAGAGAGGAGAAAAAGAGAGAGACAGAGAGTCAGAGAGGAGAGAAAGTGAGAGAGACAGAGAGAGGAGAGAAAGAGAGAGGAGAGAAAGAGAGGGAAGAAAAAGGAGAGAGAGAGAGAGAAAGAGAGAGGAGAAAGAGAGAAAGAGAGAGAGAGACAAAGAGAGTTAGAGATGAGAGAAAGTGAGAGAGAGACAGAGAGAGGAGAGAAAGAGAGAGACAGAGGAAGAGAGAGAGAGGAGAAAAAGAGAGAGACAGAGAGTTAGAGAGGAGAGAAAGAGAGAGGGGAGGAGAGAAAGCGACAGAGGGAGAGGAAGAGAGAGAGAGAGGAGAAAAAGAGAGACAAAGAGGGAGGAGAGAGAGTTAGAGACAAAGAGAGTCAGAGAGGAGAGAAAGTGAGAGAGAGAAAGAGAGAGAGAGTTTTTCTGCTTCAGACGTTACAGAAGTCTCTCGTTAGCATCTTATATGCTACGTGTTGCAAAGTGACGCATGTGCGACTCTAGACCCTCCTCCCATCGGGGAGTGAAACCTCTACGGCGAGCAGGATGTGGACTGTGTGACCTCTGACCTGGTGGACTCGTGTGTGGCAGACGACCGAGGGCTGGCCGCCTCGGGGAGCTTGGTGAGTCTGACGGCGGAGGGCTTCAGGGGGAAAGCAGCGGCCTGGTGGGTCTTCCTGGCGGGGGAGAGGCTGTGGGTGAGGGTGTGGGTGGGGGAGAGGCTGTGGGTGAGGGTGTGGGTGAGGGTGAGGGGCAGCGCCCGCGGGGGGGAGGCCGACAGTCTTTGAGCCAGCATCAGGTCCGAGTCCAGGTCCTCTTGGAGCAGCTGACTCAGGACGTCGTCGCGGATCATCATCGAGGTCTTCTCAGGACCTGAAGGACGACACGGAGACATCGTTAATCAACAGTTAGAGATGAATACAGTCGTCTTAAATATCTCATCTGTTATACATATCTCATCTGTTATATCTCTCATCTGTTATATCTCTCATCTGTTATATCTCTCATCTGTTATATCTCTCATCTGTTATACATCTCATCTGTTATATCTCTCATCTGTTATATCTCTCATCTGTTATATCTCTCATCTGTTATACATCTCATCTGTTATACATCTCATCTGTTATATCTCTCATCTGTTATATCTCTCATCTGTTATATCTCTCATCTGTTATATCTCTCATCTGTTATATCTCTCATCTGTTATATCTCTCATCTGTTATATCTCTCATCTGTTATATCTCTCATCTGTTATATCTCTCATCTGTTATACATCTCATCTGTTATATCTCTCATCTGTTATATCTCTCATCTGTTATATCTCTCATCTGTTATATCTCTCATCTGTTATATCTCTCATCTGTTATATCTCTCATCTGTTATATCTCTCATCTGTTATATCTCTCATCTGTTATATCTCTCATCTGTTATATCTCTCATCTGTTATATCTCTCATCTGTTATATCTCTCATCTGTTATATCTCTCATCTGTTATATCTCTCATCTGTTATATCTCTCATCTGTTATATCTCTCATCTGTTATATATCTCATCTGTTATACATCTCATCTGTTATACATCTCATCTGTTATATCTCTCATCTGTTATATATCTCATCTGTTATATCTCTCATCTGTTATATCTCTCATCTGTTATATCTCTCATCTGTTATATCTCTCATCTGTTATACATCTCATCTGTTATACATCTCATCTGTTATACATCTCATCTGTTATATCTCTCATCTGTTATATATCTCATCTATTATACATCTCATCGTATAAGTCAGCGTCCTCAAATGTCTAGAAAACTAGAAAATATTCATATTTAACAAGCTGACATCACACAAGTTTCACTCCTTTTTTACACATAGAGATAGAGAGAGACAGATAGAGGGATGGATAGATGATAGATAGAGAGATATAGAGATAGATAGATATAGAGATAGATAGAGAGATAGATGATGATAGAGAGATATAGAGATAGACAGAGAGATGATAGATAGAGAGATATAGAGAGAGAGAGATAGATAGATAGAGAGATAGATAGATAGAGAGATAGATGGCTAGATAGAGATAAAGAGATAGAGAGATAGAGAGATAGATAGAGAGATACTTATTGATCCCAAAAAAATGGGAATTTATGGTAAAAAGTGCCTCAAACGGATTAAACAATTATCAAAAAAGTTGGCAACTAATCCATTAATCTTTGCACCTCCAGTCAAACAAGCTTTATTTTTATTTAATTTATTTTTTCTTATCTTAATGAAGATCGTAATAATTAATCTTCTAATACTTTCTGTAATAAGCAGCCGGGGTGAACGGCGGCTGGTGGTTGTAACTCACTGCTGAGCTGCAGCTTCTTGCGGACGCCGGGCGTCCGGGCCGAGGCGCTCCTCCTCTTGCTGCTCAGACACTTGGCGGCCGACAGTTTGGTTGCCGAGTGCAGCGACTCCGCCTCGGCGGCGCCGGCCTTCCTGGCGCTCATGGTGGCCCGGCTGGTCTTCACCTCCCCCGCCGCGGCCCGCCGCATGACGGCGAAGTCCGGGGTCGGCAGGGCGCGCCGAGCGGGGCCCCGGGGCGCCGGTGTTGCTGCAGCGGGGGAGCACGGGGGCGGAGGGGGGAGGGAGGGCGTGGGGCAGGAAGGAGGAGGGGGGGTGGACGCCAGAGGTTCAGAGTCGGGCACCTGGAAGGTCTTGGAGTCCCAGGACAGCTTCACGTACAGAGAGTCTCCGTCGCCGTCCGGGAACGGAGCCGCGGGATCCAGGTGCTTCACCTGAGAGAGAGGGCAGAAGATAGGAAGGGGGTGGCCGGGGTGGTCCAGTGGTAGAGCGGGCGCACCATTGGTGGAGCGGGTGCACATGTACTGAGAGGTTTTAAGCCTCGACGCACAGGTCCAGGGTCCCCCTCCCCTTTCATATCTAACCTGCCCTGATGATTAAAGGCGTAAATGCCCGAAATAAGACGACAAACAGGTGATGGACAGATGGTTATAATGAAAAGTTTATGCCTCGACGCAGAGGTCCAGGGTTTGAATCCTGGGACCATTTCCTGCATGTCTCCCCCCCTCCCCCTCTCTCTCCCCCCTTTCTCACCTAGCTGGCCTGTCAAAAATAAGAAGGCAGAAAAGCCCCAAAAATAATCTTAAAAAAGGAGAGAAAAGAGAGAGAGAGAGGGAGGGAGGGAGGGAGGAGAAAAGAGAATAGAGAGTGAGGAAAAGAGAGTGAATGAGAGAGGGAGAGAGAGAGAGAGAGAGAGAGAGTGAGGGAAAGAGAGTGAATGAGAGAGGGAGAGAGAGAGAGAGTGTGAGTGAGTGAGTGAGGGAAAGAGAGAGAGAAAAAGAGAAATAGAGAGAGAGTGAGTGAGGGAAAGAGAGTGAATGAGAGAGGGGGAGAGAGAGTGAGTGAGTGAGGGAGTGAGAGAAAAAGAGAAATAGAGAGAGAGAGAGTGAGTGAGTGAGTGAGAGAAAAAAGAAATAGAGAGAGAGAGAGAGAGAGAGAGAGAGAGAGTGAGTGAGTGAGAGAAAAGAGAAATAGAGAGAGAGTGAGTGAGTGAGTGAAAAAGAGAAATAGAGAGAGAGAGAGTGAGTGAGTGAGGGAAAGAGAGTGAATGAGAGAGGGAGAGTGTGAGTGAGGGAGAGAAAAAGAGAAATAGAGAGATAGAGTGAGGGAAAGAGTGAATGAGAGAGGGAGAGAGACAAAGAGTGTGAGTGAGTGAAAGAGAGAAAGAGTGAGTGAGTGAGTGAGTGAGTGAGTGAAAGAGAGAAAAAGAGAAAAAGCGATACAGTGAGTGAGTGAGTGAGTGAAAGAGAGAAAGAGAGAAAAAGAGATAGAGTGAGTGAGTGAGTAAGGGAAAGAGAGAGAGGGAGAGAGAGAGAGAATGAGCAAGGGAAAGAGAGAGAAAAGAGAAATAGAGAGAGAGAGAAGAGAGAGAGAGAGAGATTGAGCGAGTGAGTGAGGGAAAGAGAGTGAATGACAGAGGGAGGGAGAGAGTGTGAGTGAGTGAGATTGAGCGAGGGAAAGAGAGAGAGAACGAGAAATAGAGAGAGTGAGTGAGTGAAAGAGAGAGAATTTAAAAGAATACTGAAAGCAACAGAAAGGCAGAACTGAGCCCTAATAGACGAGTGATATCGTCATGGCGACGTTCTACACCGTGATGCCGTGTTTTCCTGATTTATTCACCTGCACGGGCCTGAGGATGGACTCGGCGTCCACCTCGTCGTCGCAGCTGCGGCCCCGGTAGTAGAAGACCTCCTGGGGGTGAGGCTCTCTGCCCAGCAGCCTCCGCTTGCTCAAAGGCACTTCAAACACACGGACGAACCACTGAACCAGCGCCTTCTTCTGCCTCCCGCTCTCTGAAACACAGGACAAGGCTTTAACCCTCCTGGTGGCCCGTTTCAAACGTTTCTATATCAGAAAATTGGGTTTCTTTCAACGAAAATGTTAAAATAAAAATAAATAAAAATTTTAATAAATGACCAGTTCACTACTCTGTCTGAATATGGGTTTTTTAATTAATGTTATGGCATTTAAAATAATCAAAAAGGTAAAAGAACTTGGAAGAAAGTGACAAAAATTACAGAAAAAGTGACAAAAATGTCGGCAAAAAATTAACAAACGTCAAAAAAAAAAAAAAGAAACTTGGAAAAAGCTCAAAAACATCGGAAAACGTCGTCGTGTTGTCCTCGGGTCAAATTTAACCCGTTTTCAAAATGTTTCTATATCAGAAAATTGGGTTTCTGTCAACGAAAATGTCAAAATAAAAATAAATAAAAATTTAAATAAATGACCAGTCTGAATATGGTGTTTTTTAATTAATGTTATGGCATTTAAAGTTATAAAAAGGTAAAAGAATTTGGAAAAAAGTGACAAAAACATCAGGAAAAGCTCAAAAACATCAGATGATAAAAAGTGACAAAAATGACAGAAAAAGCTTCAAAAATGTCGGCAAAGAAACTAACAAAAACATCGGAAAAGGTCGTCCTGTTGTCCTCGGGTCAAATTTAACCCATTTTCAAAATGTTTCTATATCAGAAAATTGGGTTTCTGTCAACCAAAATATAATTTTTTTTTAAATTTTTTAAAATAAATGATCAGTTCACTACTCTGTCTGAATATGGTGTTTTAATTAAAGTTATGGCATTTAAAAAAAAAAAAAAGGTAAAGAATTTTGAAAAAAGTGACAAAAACGTCAGGAAACGCTCAAAAACATCAGATGATAAAAGTGACAAAAATGACAGAAAAAGCGCAAAAAACGTCGGCAAAAAAAAAAAAACATACAAAAAAAAAAAGACGGGAAAAAAATGACAAAAATATCGGGAAAAGCTCAAAAACATCAGATGATAAAAAGTGACACAAAAACGTCCAAAAACGTTGGCACAAAAAATAAACGTCAAAAAAAGAGCAGAAAAAAAAACGGACAAAAACATCAGCAGAAAAAAAACGTTAAAAAAAAAACTGGGAAAAAAATCGAAAAAAACTACAAAAACTTCGGGAAAAGCTCAAAAACATCAGATGACAAAAAGTGACAAAAGTTTGACCCGGAAACACAAAAAGAGACAAAAATGACAGAAAAAGCGTAAAAAACGTCGGCAAAAAAAAAAAACATCGGTAGAAGAAAAAAAACGCTGGGAAAAAAAATCGAAAAAAAACTACAAAAACTTCGGGAAAAGCTCAAAAACATCAGATGATAAAAAGTGACAAAAATGACAGAAAAAGCGTAAAAAACGTCGGCAAAAAAAAAAAAATACATACAAAAAAAAAAAAAGACGGGAAAAAACTGACAAAAATATCGGGAAAAGCTCAAAAACATCAGATGATAAAAAGTGACAAAAGTTTAACCCGGAAACACAAAAAGAGACAAAAATGACAGAAAAAGCGTAAAAAACATCGGCAAAAATAAAAAACATCGGCAGAAGAAAAAAAAACGCTGGAAAAAAAAAAAAAAAAAATCGAAAAAAAAACTACAAAAACTTCGGGAAAAACTCAAAAACATCAGATGATAAAAAGTGACAAAAGTTTGACCCCGAACAACAAAAGGTCACCGGGACGCCAACACGAGGGTTCAGCGTGGCGTGGACGTGACTCACCGTCGCCATAGAGACGGATGACCTTGGCCACGTAGGGGTTGTCTTCGTCCTCGCCCTCGATGAGGATGTGTTGGCCCGTGTTGATGACCGTGGTCCTCGGGAGACCCTCCACACTGATTCCCAAGGAGCTAAAAATGTACACTTCCATGTTATTTAAGGTTACTTTGTTATTTCTGTCAACCTGGACCCGGTTTTCCAAGGATTTGAGTCTAAGGGACTGATGGGAACTTGGTCCAACAAGCTGCAACGTAACGTTAATGGGTGGTTGATTCAGGTTGTGTCCAGTAAAAGTGCCGCTGACAGACTCAGATTATTATAAGTGTCTGACAATATCCTGGAAAGTATCCCTACAGACAGAGATGCTTGTTAAAAAGTGTAAGGTCCTTTTTTTCAAATATAAAACGGCCCCGAAATAACCATCGTCAAACACACCAGACTCCATGTAAATAATCACTACTTTATCGTCATAAAACACACTTCATTCAAAGTGGACAGAAACTAAATAAAACCACCAAAAGCCGTCTTGGTTCATCTTTCCACTGTTCCAACAATCACCACTCTGGTCTGGTTGGAATAAACTCTTAATTCACCCATTTACATGTGGAGATATGCTGCTCTATACACGCTACAAGTAGTGATTATTTACATGGAGTTTGGTGGAGATATGCTGCTCTATACACGCTAAAAGTAGTGATTATTTACATGGAGTCTGGTGGAGATATGCTGCTCTATACACGCTACAAGTAGTGATTATTTACATGGAGTCTGGTGGAGATATGCTGCTCTATACACGCTAAAAGTAGTGATTATTTACATGGAGTCTGGTGGAGATATGCTGCTCTATACACGCTAAAAGTAGTGATTATTTACATGGAGTCTGGTGGAGATATGCTGCTCTATACACGCTAAAAGTAGTGATTATTTACATGGAGTCTGGTGGAGATATGCTGCTCTATACACGCTAAAAGTAGTGATTATTTACATGGAGTCTGGTGGAGATATGCTGCTCTATACACGCTACAAGTAGTGATTATTTACATGGAGTCTGGTGGAGATATGCTGCTCTATACACACTAAAAGTAGTGATTATTTACATGGAGTCTGGTGGAGATATGCTGCTCTATACACGCTAAAAGTAGTGATTATTTACATGGAGTCTGGTGGAGATATGCTGCTCTATACACGCTAAAAGTAGTGATTATTAACATGGAGTCTGGTGGAGATATGCTGCTCTATACACGCTAAAAGTAGTGATTATTTACATGGAGTCTGGTGGAGATATGCTGCTCTATACACGCTAAAAGTAGTGATTATTTACATGGAGTCTGGTGGAGATATGCTGCTCTATACACGCTAAAAGTAGTGATTATTTACATGGAGTCTGGTGGAGATATGCTGCTCTATACACGCTAAAAGTAGTGATTATTTACATGGAGTCTGGTGGAGATATGCTGCTCTATACACGCTAAAAGTAGTGATTATTTACATGGAGTCTGGTGGAGATATGCTGCTCTATACACACTAAAAGTAGTGATTATTTACATGGAGTCTGGTGGGTTTGGTGATGGTGATTTCTGTTTCATGTTAAACTAAAAGGATCTTCCTCTTTAACTAAAAGGTCTATCTCTGTAGGGATCCATCCCATAATGTTGTCAGACACTTAGAATAATAATCTGAGTCTGTCAATAACAAAAACAGCGCTTTTATTGGACGGAAATTGAAGGAGTTACATCGTAGTATTAGTACTTTTACTGCAGTAAAGCATCATAATACTTCCCCCACTTTTGCAAAATGTCATATTTCTCCAAAAAACAAAAAAACACTATAAATACTCACCCATACTCATATGTTTTTAACTTCCTGTTGAAACTTAGAGGCTCTCCAAGCCACTTGTACACTCTTCGGACTCTCAGCCTGGTGAAATACTTCATCCTGTTTCCTCGTTAACTGCAGCACGAGCTCAAATACAACGACGCAATCAATGATATAATCAATAATACAAAAAAAACCTTTGCGCGTGTCCGTTTATCTGCTTGGATTTCAAACCCGCACCGAAAGGAAGATATTACAGCAACACTCTCCAGACCGCGCACAACGCTGCACAACTTTTCGCGCGAAAATTGCGTAGTTTCCGTTTTGTTCTTCTTCTCTTGTTGTAATGGCGGGTTGCGAAGCAACGTGAAAGGCGAACGTTGCCCCCCTACGGTACCATTTACACGCTTTTATAGTTAATATTATTACAGTATTATGGACCACTAAGGTCTATATAAAGAGACTTCAGATACAGTATTAGGGGACCACTAAGGTCTATATAAAAGAGACTTCAGATACAGTATTAGGGACCACTAAGGTCTATATAAAGAGACTTCAGATACAGTATTAGGGACCACTAAGGTCTATATAAGAGACTTCAGATACAGTATCAGGGACCACTAAGGTCTATATAAAAGAGACTTCAGATACAGTATTAGGGACCACTAAGGTCTATATAAGAGACTTCAGATACAGTATTAGGGGACCACTAAGGTCTATATAAAGGGACTTCAGATACAGTATTAGGGACCACTAAGGTCTATATAAAGAGACTTCAGATACAGTATTAGGGACCACTAAGGTCTATATAAAGAGACTTCAGATACAGTATTAGGGGACCACTAAGGTCTATATAAAGGGACTTCAGATACAGTATTAGGGACCACTAAGGTCTATATAAAGAGACTTCAGATACAGTATTAGGGACCACTAAGGTCTATATAAAAGAGACTTCAGATCCAGTATTAGGGGACCACTAAGGTCTATATAAAGAGACTTCAGATACAGTATTAGGGGACCACTAAGGTCTATATAAAGAGACTTCAGATACAGTATTAGGGACCACTAAGGTCTATATAAAGAGACTTCAGATCCAGTATTAGGGGACCACTAAGGTCTATATAAAGAGACTTCAGATACAGTATTAGGGGACCACTAAGGTCTATATAAAAGAGACTTCAGATACAGTATTAGGGACCACTAAGGTCTATATAAAGACTTAAGGAGAAAACTGGAGACTTCAAGGTGTTTATGTCTTTAACGGTCTTGTTTTGCTAGTAGAAAACCGAAAGATATTCAGTTTATTTTGATATAAAACAGAAACCTGGGTATTTAAGACACTGAAAACAGTATTTTCTGACATTATTGCATGAAAAATTACTTTAACCTTTAAAAAAAAAAAGCTCAATTTAAACCAAAGTTAACCCTCATGTGGTCTTTTCCGAATTGTTTTTTTTTTATTCTATTTCATTAGAAAAAAGTGACAAAAATGTCAAAACAAATGGGAGGAAAATAAAAGTGTAGAAGACAAATGTTGACAATAAAGATTCACTTATATACGATGGGAAGACAACACAAGGGTTAAGTAGATTTAATGCTCTTTTTATTGTTGGAGTCATGTTAAATTATGTTAAATATCCTTTTCTATATAAAATAAAAACCTGTCGAAATAAAAGGACAAAACTGTAAGAAAAGCGTCAAAAGACGTGGAAATAAAAAAGGACAAAACCGTAAGAAAAAAGTCAGAAAAGCGCCAAAAAATCGTTGAAATAAAACCACAAAACCGTGGGAAAAAAAGGAAAAAGTGCAAGAAAAGCGCCAAAAGACGTAGAAATAAAAAAGGACAAAACCGTAAGAAAAAAGTCAGAAAAGCGCCAAAAAAACGTAGAAATAAAAGGACAAAACTTTGGGGTAATAAGGTAAATAACTGTAAGAAAAGCATCAAAAGACGTAGAAATAAAGCTACAAAAACTCAGAAAAAAAGTCAGAAAAGCGCCAAAAAAAACGTAGAAATAAAAGCACAAAACCGTGGGGAAAAGGGAAAAGTGTAAGAATAAGCGTCAAAAGACGTAGAAATAAAGCTACAAAAATGTAGGAAAAAAGTCAGAGAAGTGACAAAAAAATCGTTGAAATAAAAGCACAAAACTTTGGGGTAATAAGGTAAATAACTGTAAGAAAAGCATCAAAAGACGTAGAAATAAAGCTACAAAAATGTAGGAAAAAGTCAGAAAAGCACCAAAAAACGTAGAAATAAAAGCACAAAACCGTGGGGAAAAGGGACAAAAAAAGACGTAGAAATAAATATATAAAAATGTAGAAAAAAAGTCATAAAAACACCAATAAAGTAAGAATAAGCGTCAAAAGACGTAGAAATAAAGCTACAAAAATGTAGGAAAAAAGTCAGAAAAGTGACCAAAAAAAAAAAGGTAGAAATAAAAAGGACAAAACCTTTCCTATGAAGACATTTGAAAACAGCTGGAACGTTAGCGCGGGTTATTTTACATTAAAATCCCAGAATCACGACTTGTGGCTCTAAAAAACACAACGTAATGGATCAGGGTCTTTATTTCTTTCACAAACTCTTCACATACGGAAACATTTTCTACAGTTCAGGTGTTTTTCCATCACATCGCACCTGCTCGACGCCACTCGCCTTTCTGGATTTTGGATGAAAAAAAAGACAAAACAACCCCAAAGGACACAGGAAGCACCACAAAGATGTTGTTTTTCAATTAAAAAACATCACATTTTCTTGAGCCCCCCCGCCACATACGACTTCCACGAAGAAGGTCAGAGAATCCTCACTAATCGCTGCAGACTGCTGATTGGTCGGAGAGAATCCTCACTAATCACTGCAGACTGCTGATTGGTCGGAGAGAATCCTCACTAATCGCTGCAGACTGCTGATTGGTCGGAGAGAATCGTCTAATCACTGCAGACTGCTGATTGGTCGAAGTGAATTGTCACTAATCACTGCAGACTGCTTATTGGTTGGAGAGAATCCTCACTAATCACTGCAGACTGCTGATTGGTTGGAGAGAATCCTCACTAATCACTGCAGACTGCTGATTGGTTGGAGAGAATCGTCTCTAATCACTGCAGACTGCCGATTGGTCGGAGAGAATCCTCACTAATCGCTGCAGGCTGCTGATTGGTCGGAGAGAATCCTCACTAATCGCTGCAGGCTGCTGATTGGTCGGAGAGAATCCTCACTAATCGCTGCAGTCTGCTGATTGGTCGGAGAGAATCCTCACTAATCGCTGCAGGCTGCTGATTGGTCGGAGAGAATCCTCACTAATCACTGCAAACTGCTGATTGGTTGGAGAGAATCGTCTAATCACTGCAGAGTGCTGATTGGTCGAAGTTAATCCTCACTAATCACTGCAGACTGCCGATTGGTCGGAGAGAAGCCTCACTCATCACTGCGTCGTCATCGCTAGCGACAGCTAGTCGTCTGGCAAACAGACATGCCGAGAATCAAACGCACCTTCGACGTTCTGTGCGTGTCGCGTTAGGTCACGGCAGTCGCTATGGCGACCAGCCACACTCGCCTCACGCATGAGGCGGTACTAATCTGCAGCGGAGGAAGGGGGACGGGGCAGCGCGGCCGGGTCGAGCGGGTACCATTAACGGAAAAACACCACAACACAGATCCAGACGGTATCAATGACGGGAGTAATATCAGATTATTGGGATTAGATACCTGAACACGGCTGAAACCTTTACATCGTAATAACTTACAGACGGTGGGACGACTTCTAAAACCCAAATCACCTGGAAAAGAAACAAGATCTGCAGGACCAGACAGATCTGCAGGACCAGACAGATCTGCAGGATCTGACAGATCTGCAGGACCAGACAGATCTGCAGGACCAGACAGATCTGCAGGATCTGACAGATCTGCAGGATCTGACAGATCTGCAGGATCTGACAGATCTGCAGGATCTGACAGATCTGGAGGATCTGACAGATCTGGAGGATCTGACAGATCTGCAGGATCTAACAGATCTGCAAGATCTGCAGGATCTGACAGATCTGCAGGATCTGACAGATCTGCAGGACCAGACAGATCTGCAGGATCTGACAGATCTGCAGGACCAGACAGATCTGCAGGATCTGACAGATCTGCAGGATCTGACAGATCTGCAGGACCAGACAGATCTGCAGGACCAGACAGATCTGCAGGATCTAACAGATCAGACAGATCTGCAGGATCTAACAGATCAAAAGGTACAAAAAAGAAGGAAAGGGTATAAAAGTAAAAGGGAGGTCACTCGTTTCCTCTTCGACTCTTCTTGTGACTCTTTTTTGAACTCCTGTGAATGGAAGAAAGGAAATAATTCAATAAAAATTTGGTTTTTTTTGTGTAATTTTTCGACATAAAACTGCTGGTGGTTTGATACTGGGGGTGCAAAAACAAAACAAAATGGATTCACATTCAAGAATCGACTCAAGCTCTAACGACTGTGTAAGAAAAGCGCCAAAAGACGTAGAAATAAAAAAGGACAAAACCGTGGGGAAAAGGGACAAAAGTGCAAGAAAAGCGTCAAAAGACGTAGAAATAAATACAAAAATGTAGAAAAAAAGTCAGAAAAACACCAATAAAGTAAGAAAAAGGGTCAAAAGACAGAAATAAAGCTACAAAAATGTAGGAAAACGGCAGAAAAGCGCCAAAAAACCCCCGTAGAAATAAAAAAGAACAAAACTGTAGGAAAAAGGGGACAAAAGTGCAAGAAAAGCGTCAAAAGACGTAGAAATAAATACAAAAATGTAGAAAAAAAGTCAGAAAAACACCAATAAAGTAAGAAAAAGCGTCAAAAGACGTAGAAATAAAGCTACAAAAATGTAGGAAAATGGCAGAAAAGTGTCAAAAAAACCCCGTAGAAATAAAAAAGAACAAAAACGTAGGAAAAAGGGACAAAAGTGCAAGAAAAGCGTCAAAAGACGTAGAAATAAATACAAAAATGTAGAAAAAAAGGCAGAAAAACACCAATAAAGTAAGAAAAAGCGTCAAAAGACGTAGAAATAAAGCTACAAAAATGTAGGAAAATGGCAGAAAAGTGTCAAAAAAACCCCGTAGAAATAAAAAAAGAACAAAAACGTAGGAAAAAAGGGACAAAAGTGCAAGAAAAGCGTCAAAAGACGTAGAAATAAATACAAAAATGTAGAAAAAAAGGCAGAAAAACACCAATAAAGTAAGAAAAAGCATCAAAAGACGTAGAAATAAAGCTACAAAAATGTAGGAAAAATGTAGGAAAACGGCAGAAAAGCGACAAAAAAAGTGTTAAAATAAAAGGACTACAACATTTTTAGAAAACTGACAAAATCATAGCAACAAAAACCTGAAAAAAAACCTTTAAATCATATTTAACAATTTAAAAATATTATGTAAAAAAATTAAAAATCTTTGTATAAAAGAATTTAAAATTGCATTTAGAGCACAAACCCAAATGGAGAATTCATGTTAGGATCAACGAGTGACAACACAGGTACACATGACGGATTATTAATGTTTCATAGAAGAAGAACGCCTCACCTCTCGGGGGACTTGGAGTGGCTGCGATGTCTGTGGCTCCTGTGGTGACCTGGTGCCAAAATAACCACAGAAGAAGAAGAAATACCCATCAATCATCACGTCATCACGTCATCAGGATCTATTTTCTCTTCTCTGCTAGCCTGGAAACCCAGACCCAAACCCGAAGGATTAAGGGTCTGGCCCAAACCCCGAAGGATTAAGGGTCTGGCCCAAACCCCGAAGGATTAAGGGTCTGGCCCAAACCCGAAGGATTAAGGGTCTGGCCCAAACCCGAAGGATTAAGGGTCTGGCCCAAACCCCAAGGATTAAGGGTCTGGCCCAAACCCGAAGGATTAAGGGTCTGGCCCAAACCCCAAGGATTAAGGGTCTGACCCAAACCCGAAGGATTAAGGGTCTGGCCCAAACCCGAAGGATTAAGGGTCTGGCCCAAACCCGAAGGATTAAGGGTCTGGCCCAAACCCCAAGGATTAAGGGTCTGGCCCAAACCCGAAGGATTAAGGGTCTGGCCCAAACCCGAAGGATTAAGGGTCTGGCCCAAACCCAAAGGATTAAGGGTCTGGCATCGAGTAATGAAAGTCGCCCATCTCGAGGGGGCGGGACCAAGATCTCACTGCACGCAATTGGATAACACTACGACCAATCACAACAAGACACGGGGTACGCTTAGCTACCAGCGGAGCTAACTGGTAGATTAGACTGTCGTCATCTGTTCAGCCGCCCCCCCCCCGCCTACATCAAATACACCGGTGTGATTGAGGTTAAGTGGCAATCCTCCAGCCACCAATCCACACTCTGGTCCTCATGGGGACTTGAACCGGCGACCATCCGGTTCCCAACCCAACTCCCTACAGACTGCCATGCGGTTCTGCCACATGTGACCAGTTTCTTTCCTCTAGGTGTGATTTTGAGTCTAGTATTTCTATTTACAGTGTACTGGTGTGCGGTCTTGGCCCGGTCTCGCTAGTATTTGGACTCGGACTTGTCTCGGTCTCTGCCACTGGTCTCGCCCAATATGGCTTTTGGGCTTCTGGTCTGGACCGAGTCCAGGTGTCTTTTTATGTTGATAATAATATTGGAGGGAAAGTGAAACCCAAAATGATTGTCTTGATACAATAAGACCTTTATTCTGTCCTGGACCCGGTCTTGACTCGGACTCGACTAGTCCTGGTCTTTGACTTGTCTTTGACTCAACTAAGGTGGTCTTGACTACAGCCCTGGTTCCATATAACGCTGAAGGATCAGGTCACTACTTTATTGAATTTTAGGTGTTTTATTTCCCCCCAAAAAAACTTGAGAACGATCGGTCAGGGAGCCGGGCTCCAACCCGTGTTTCTGGCACCGGGTACTACTACCCCCTCGGTGTCATGGTCTTGGCCCGGTCCCCCTTGGAAAAGAGATTTCAATCTCAAAAGGACTTCCTGGTTTCAAAGGTCTGCATCTGATCGTGATGCGTTCGAGGACCCCCTCTACAGCGTACCTGGGGATTTGGAGCGGTGGCGTCTGTCTCTGGAGCGGCTGCGATGGCGGCGGGGGCTCTTGCTGCGATGGCGGTCTCTCCGGGGCGACGGGCTACGTGAGACCACGGGACAAAAACCCAAAAACACACCGATGAGCGTGAGGTACGAGTGTTATGTCTAAAAATATAAAGAATGAGGCAAAAGATCTCAGATAAAAGCAACGATACCTTCGTCTCTTTGGAGATCTGCTCCTCCTGGAGAGGAAACGAGAGATTTTAGTTCACGATTTCTAAAACACACACACACACACACACACACACACACACACACACACACAGAGAGAGACACACACACACACACACACACACAGAGAGACACACACACAGACACAGAGACACACACACACACAGAGACACACACACACACAGAGCGAGACACACACACAGACACAGAGAGAGACACACACACACACACACACAGACACAGAGAGAGAGACAAACCGTCTGGGGGAGCGACTGCGTCTGTAGCGAGGGGACGGGGACCGGCGAGGTCTGTCGTTGTCTCTGTAACCGTCGCGGCGTCTGTGGGGCTCGGGGGTCTGGAGTCTCTCCGGCTGCAGGCGGACAAACGAAGAAGAAACAAAACATTTAAGCCTCATGTTGTCCTCATGTTGTCTCCATGTTGTCTCCATGTTGTCCTCATCATGTTGTCCTCATCATGTTGTCCTCATCATGTTGTCCTCATGTTGTCCTCATGTTGTCCTCATGTCCTCGGGTCAAATCTGACCCGTTTTTAAAGTTTCTACATCAGAAACTTGGGATTCTTTCATCCAAATATTACACGGATGGTTCCATACAGGGCTGTAGTACTCGAGTCCGGTCTCGGACTCGAGTCCGGACTCAAGACCGTTTTTCTATGGTCTCGGACTCGCTAGTATTTGGACTCGGACTTGCCACTGGTCTTGCCCAATATGGCTTTTGGGCTTCTGGTCTGGACCGAGTCCAGGTGTCTTCATTATGTTGATAATAATATTGGAGGGAAAGTGAAACCCAAAATGATTGTCTCGATACTGTCATGCATAAGACCTTTATTCTGTCTTGGACCCGGTCTTGACTCGGACTCGACTAGTCATGGTCTTGGACTCCACTAGTCTTGGTCTTGGAGTCGACTAAGGTGGTCTTGACTACAGCCCTGGTTCCATATAACGCTGAAGAATCAGGTAACTATATTATTGAATTTTGGGTGTTAACTTTTTTGGGTGTTGCGCATGTGGGAGACGCCACCCAGGTTCCTCGATTTATAGCTAGATGTTCTGTGAGATTAGTTGATCGGTTTTACCTTCTCTTCCTCCTCGTCTTCATCTTCGCTGGTCTCCACCTCGTCCAGGTCTTCCTCCAGAGCGCTGACCCGGGTCTCTAGCAGCTCAGCCTCCTCCAGGACGTGTCTCTTCTGCAACACACAAACAGCACTGGTTTAAGCACTCGCTTTTACCAGTGTGTCCACCCGTCTGTGTGTGTGTCTGACTGTGTGTGTGTGTGTGTGTGTGTCCGCCCGTCTGTGTGTCTGTCTGTGGGTGTTTGTGTGTGTGTGTCTGCCTGTCTGTGTGGGTGGGGGGGTGTGTGTGTGTGTCCGCCCGTGTGTGTGCGACCGTCTGTCTGTGTGTCCACCTGTCTGTGTGTGTGCCCATCTGTGTGCGTCTGTATGCGTGTGTCTGTATGCGTGTGTGTGTGTGTATGTGTGTGTGCATCTGTATGCATGTGTGTGTGTGTGTGTGTGTGTGTATGTGTGTGTGCATCTGTATGCATGTGTGTGTGTGTGTATGTGTGTGTGCATCTGTATGCGTGTGTGTATGTGTGTATGTGTGTGTGCATCTGTATGCGTGTGTGTATGTGTGTGTGCATCTGTATGCATGTGTGCGTATGTGTGTGTGTGTGTGTGCATCTGTATGCGCGTGTGTGTATGTGTGTGTGCATCTGTATGCATGTGTGTGTATGTGTGTGTGTGTGTGTATGTGTGTGTGTGCTACAAGCTCACCTGAAGCCGAGGCAGAATGATGTCACACATCCTCTCTGCGTGCAGGAGCTCGTCGATGAACTCGTCCACGTGCATCATCTCAAACTCTGCAACAAAAAATGAAACAACAGTCGTCATGGCGACGCCGTGACGACTGTTGTTTCATCACACCGGTGCTAAGCGTGCATCGGACGGCGCTCCTCACCTCCGTTCCTGTTCTGACTCTTGACTTTTCGGTAGTCGTTGTACAGCGGCTCCAAGTATTTGTAGCAATCCACGGCGGTGCCGGTTAACCTCATGTACATCGCTCCGAGCAACCGGACATACCTGAAGACACACAACAAAGAGAAACCATGGCAACGCTCGTTAAAGATCAGCAGATAGCAGTTAGCTTAGCATGTACGTGTGTTGTGTGAATAGTAAATGGAGAACACCTTTAACCTGTTGTTTAAGCTGCTGTCCTCGGGTCAAATATGACCCATTTTCAAAGTTTCTATTTAGCCATTTTTTTTATTTTTTTTAACCAAATTATCCAAAACATAACGAGGATGGTTCCCTACAACGCTCTTCACAGGTAGAATAAACAATCAGTTTACTACTTTTATTAAATTTGGGTGTTTTATTTAATATTATAGCATTTAAAAAAATAAAAATAAGTTTGAAAAAATTGACAAAAAAGTAGAAAAAAGAAAGCGACAAAAAAACGACAAAAACCTTTAAAAAAAAAAAACATGTGTAACACTATATGTGTTACACACACACACACACACACACACACACACACACACACACACACACAGGGACACACACCATGCGTGTTACACAGACACAGACACACACACACACACACAGAAGATTAAAAATAAAAAGTAAAGTACAAACACACCTGGCTTTTAAAGGGAATGGGAGTTTGCTACTTTTATTAAATTCGGGTGTTTTATTTAATTTAATAGCATTTAAAAAAAATTATAATAATTTTGAAAAAACAAAGCGACAAAAAAACGACAAAAACCTAAAAAAATAAATAAATAAAATAATAAAAATAATTGACAAAAAATGTCAAAAAGCTACAAGAATGTGAGGAAAAGTGTTGAGAAAGTCGACCAAAACGCTGTAATTTTAACGCTTTCTTCCCGACTGGCTATGTTGGTTTTTCTTTTTAAAGCGAGTCTCGAGAACGACACGGCCCTCGATAAGAAAGTTAACTAATCAAAGATATTCCTTACACTGTCGCCTGTTAGATGTGTAATAAATCCATCCTTTTTTACATCTTAAAGACAGCGTGCACACATTGTAGTGGCAAATTATTGTCAGATTAAATCAAAAAAACATACAATTACAACTGAAAATCTAACAGCCACTGAGACACAATGACATCACACCGAGACATAATAGCATTCAGTTCAAAAATAGATTAATTTTGGGTGTTTTATTTAATTTCATAGCATTAAAAAAAAATTTAAATAATTAAAATATTTACAATATTTATAAAATATAAAATATATTATAAAATATTGTCGAAAAAACTAAGCAACAGAAATGTCGGGAGAAAAACGTCAAAAAACCTTAAAAAAAAGAAAAAATAATTGACAAAAATGTCAAAAAGCTACAAGAATGTAGCATTCAATACAAAAGTAGATTAAAGAAATCAACTGGACCAATACTATAAGTAATAAGTAATAATAATAATAAATAAATAATAAGTATAATACTATAATAATAAGAAAATAGACACAGGAATGGGAATGTAATTTAATTGTATTGTTATGAGTTATTTATTGTAAGACCTGAAAGATTCTGTATCTATTTACTTTGTGATGGTACGATTTTGTGAAATAAGCTAAGCTATTAAGCTATTTACTTCCGCCTGCTCCTTCTCAAACTAATCCTTTAATTGTGTAATTATGTGTGTGTGTGTGTGTGTATATATATAAATATGTGTGTTAACATGTTGTGTTGTCTTGCAACATTGTTGATCGGTTGAGATAAATAAATAAAAAAGAACTGAAATCTTACACATGTAAATAAAAACATTGATGACGACGTTTTGGGACGTTCGTCCCTGCGTACGATTTCTTTCTTCGGTGCCTCTGCGGCCGTTTCATTTTCAGTTGTATTTGTTTTTGTGTTGTTGTCGTTATTCTCCCAGAAGCCTGAAACTCACTTGAAATCCTCGTTTTTGATGAACTCAACGATGATGTCTTTCTCGGGTTGGATCTGCAGCATCTTCAGAGTGAGGCAGAGGAAGGGAGTGGGCTTGATGTTTCCTCCAAAAACCCCCCCAACGAACTTCAACTCCATGGCTTTGTCCACAACCAGCTCCGCTGTGGATCAGACGGCACGCACACGCCTCATTAACAACGACATTGTGAGAAAAGAAAAGGACAAAAACGTACCGTTGTCTCAGAAATGCAGACTCACTGTTTTGTTAAATATAGATTGTTAACTGCAGCGTTAATATTTCCCTTCACTGTAACAAGGAAAACAAAACAAATGCACACAAATGTATGCAAAATGGTTGAAAATAACAAACTGCAGTATGTTCCTTTCATATAACTTTATATTTCAGTACATTTCTTTGACAGCTTTAGTAACTTTCAGACAGTTTTCCTCCCCTTCCTGTCCAGTGAAATCCACGCATCTCTACATGGGTTGAATGTTAGTGATAAACTGAAGGATAAAGTGTTCCTTTATGCCTTTATTCTCCTACTTCTTAAGCTAAATAAAGGTTTTAAAAAGCATCTAGGATCAGCTGGAAAATGCATAGTCACATAACACATGAAAATTAATCATTTTACTTAGTTAATGTTTTGAATGCTGTATTGCAGGAGTATTTTCAGTGTCTTATTAGTAATTTTACTGCAGTAAAGGATCTGATCAGCAGTTTAATCAATGACAAAAACAGGTATTTGCAGCCCTAATTTGTCTTAAACTGCTGCAAAGTGAATATATTTGGGATTTTAGATAAAATTAACAAGTTACGAGAGCTAACTTTGGCATGCGGTAACGTAATTAGCTTTAGCACGCTTGGTATTTTCACTATTTTTAACATATCTAGAGAACAACAAAGCTCAAACTACACTTAAGTGACATATATGGTTCCATAAACATTAGGAACAAAATTCGGCTTTATATTTAATATGAATTGAGTAACTTTAAATAGAGAACAGAAGGGTGAAATCTGAGGGTTGAGGGTTAGCGTTGTTAGCCGACAGGAAGCTAACGTTAGCTCGCCGGCTAACATGCTACTCACCGGTCAGACCGAAGCACTCCTCCTTCCAGTATTTGGACTCGTAGATTCGGGTCCGGATGATTTTCTCCACCAGGTACTGCGGGTTGGTCCCGTGTATACTGTTGGCATCTTTAACGGTTCTGTTTGCCATCGCAACGAAGAATCAGACACTAAGCTAGCATGGAAACAGCAGCAGCCTGCGATCCACCGCCGGAAACTGTCTATACTACTTCCGGTTCGGTTTTTTTTTTTAATTTATTTTTTGATATTTTTTAAGCTTAAACGCTTCATTCCCCGAATTAATCTGTAAGCCTCGCTGTTGGACTTAAAAAGAAAGAGTTTAGAGCTTAAAAAATAATCACTGGTTTGAGTTTTGTTCATAAAAACGTATTAAAAGTTACCGCCATTAGACCAAGAGACCACTGCCCGACGTGAGTCGCGCATGCTCAGATGTGAACGGTTTATGGCATAACGCGTCATACTGAAATTTGTGAAATCCATGAAATAATAAAGTTTTCTCATTACAAACCATAACAGAAGATGCGAATTATTTCAGAAACGCTGTAGCTATCTATGCTAACGTTAGCTCAGAACACCATTCAACTGACAGCCTTTGTTGTGATGCTAACTGCCTTGCTCAAGAGCACCTTGGCAGTGCAGAGGAGGTAAACTGGCACCTCTTTATGAAGGTAAATATGGTGCAAACCGTGAGAGCGCGTAGATGTGATGTGATCTGTTTGGAGGGGGACACCAGGGTTTCTATCACTAGATGAGGGACATCTCTGTCCAACAGGACGGGGGGGACAGCAGGGTTTCCAACACTAGAAGAGGGACATCTCTGTCCAACAGGACGGGGGGGACACCAGGGTTTCTATCACTAGATGAGGGACACCTCTGTCCAACAGGACGGGGGGGACAGCAGGGTTTCTATCACTAGATGAGGGACATCTCTGTCCAACAGGACGGGGGGGACAGCAGGGTTTCTATCACTAGATGAGGGACACCTCTGTCCAACAGGATTGGGGGGACAGCAGGGTTTCTATCACTAGATGAGGGACACCTCTGTCCAACAGGACGGCCGGGGACAGCAGGGTTTCTATCACTAGAAGAGGGACACCTCTGTCCAACAGGACGGAGGGGGACAGCGGGGTTTCTATCACTAGATGAGGGACATCTCTCTCCAACAGGACGGGGGGGACAGCAGGGTTTCTAACACTAGATGAGGGACATCTCTCTCCAACAGGACGGGGGGGACAGCAGGGTTTCTATCACTAGATGAGGGACATCTCTGTCCCACAGGACGGCCGGGGACAGCAAGGTTTCTATCGCCAGATGAGGGACACCTCTGTCCAACAGGACGGGGGGGGACAGCAGGGTTTCTATCACTAGAAGAGGGACACCTCTGTCCAACAGGACGGAGGGGGACAGCGGGGTTTCTATCACTAGAAACCGTCAGTCCCCCACTGAAGACGGTCCGTCACCGGGGAAACATGGCTACATAAGGGAAATAGAAACCTTCAGAGAGGCAAAGCAGCTGGGGGTAAGAGTTGCAGAGATGTAAATGTCATAATGATAAGGTAATTAGTTGATGATTAGTGCCGCTGCCAGTTAGATAAACCCACTCGCTCCACAGAGTCTTACATCAGGTCTTCATAGATCAGGTCTTCATACATCAGGTCTTCATACATCAGGTCTTCATACATCTCGTACGAAGGTCGGCCATAAAAACGTGGCGTCTCGGCCTTTTATCGCGTGAAACTCAGCGAGTCATCATATTCTTCAAGAAGAAGCTATAATCACAAAGCATGTTGTGATTTCTTCCAGATATTTGGCTGTAGGTTTCCATTCCTGGGAAACGACGGTCATGGTGCGTTAAGACTGACGTAGTTATTTGACTTTGACCCCCTCCGACCTCAGCATGCATATTTAAAGCTGCGGGCTTCAACAACATCTCATCATTACAGCAGCAGAAGTTGGACATCACTGACTTTATACCAGCGGACCCAAAGCAGAAGTACTGAGAGGAATGATGAGGTGAGTCGCTGCTGCTTTTAATAGATCTTTTTTTTTACATATATTATATATAAATTGTTTTTAAATTGTTAAATGTAATTGTTTCTGTGGAGAATGCCACTTATTAAGCCCCTTGTTTTTCGGCAATTGTCCATCACATCTTTTTGTGAAACATATAATACTGTTTTTAATGTTTTTGTTATGAAAATAAATCAAATTAAATAGATAAAGAGAATTAATATGATTTATTTAACATCGTGTTATTGAGCCCCGAAGCTCAAAATATTAACATTATTGATCCTACAAGTCAATGTTGATCTTTGCATCCCTATTTTCTTCTTTCTTTTCTATCTTCTGTTTCTTTTCAACTTGATTTGGCCAAAACAAAATGAACTATTTTTCTCAGGGCCTGTATAACATAACATATCTGTGCATTTTATTTATTTATTTAATAATAACTGTGCACTTCAATATCTTATAAGGGGCTGTCTTTAGGGGCCAGGGGTAATATGCAATTATACTTTTTGCAATTTAGGAATGCAAATTTATTTGTTTTTATTTGTATTTTTTGATGGTTTTGTGCAATTTTATTTATTTGTGATGTAATAATTTGTGATGACCAGTACCGGTTCGTGCATCATTTGGTGCCGGACCGCACAAGAAAGAATAAATAACTTAAATAAATTTCTTATCTGAGCCTTAACGCTAACATTGAACCCAGTAGCGAGCGAACTGAGTAAGAACCAATGGTCTTTACGAATGGGAGAAGGCCGAGTGAGGAGACAGAACAAGAGCCTACGTCTTCCAAGAAAAAGAAATCCCAGGAGTCCTTAAAATACTACACCTTAAATATTACTCCTTAAAATACTAATACAGGAATACTTAAAATATAAATTCATCACCACATATGATTCCCACAACCCGAGCCTGAGCATTCAAAGACAAAAAACAGCAACACTAAGGACAGAAGAAATGACTGAGGGCCACCGCATCAACAAATGCCACAAATACAATACACCTCAGTTTTTATGCCAGTTGTATCATTTTATTTTGTTGTATTTATCCGTCACACCTTAAAGCCCGGTCCGTAACATATTGTCTGACATTAAACTGGTCCTTGGCGCTGAATAGGTTGGGGACCGCGGCTCTGTGGGCTTCTCCATTGACTGTATGTCTCCACAATGATGCATGATGTTAACTTTAACGTTACTACCATGGCTCCAAAAAGCACCGTCATCTGGTTATCTTTACCCTATAGACGGCTGATGGGTATTTCTGATAATTACCCACAGTTCGTTAACTCTGTGTCACCTCTGTGTCACCTCTGTGTCACCTCTGTGTCACCTCTGTGGTTACATTGTCAGATTTACGACGTGGGAGCGGCTGATTGGGTATCAGTGCCGAGCAGGAAGCGGTGCAATGCACCAAAGGTCACTGCCTGCTTCTGCTCATGTGGGAGACACATACACACACATTAAAACATAGAAACTAAGGTACACACAAAACTTACACACAGAAACTCAGGCCTGAGTTTCCTGTGCCAGGTACGAAGGTTACAACCCTATACAGTGGAGAAACGGTTAAGATAGAAGAGCAGACTGTAACTACTCAAATGAAAACATATTCAAACCGTATATGAATGTCACACCACACATGTAGTAATTTAAGCCTAACAGGCTCTCTAACAACGGCTAAATAACTGGCGCAGGTAGCCGCATCATACAATGTGTTCACATTACAACACTGTGTGTTGTGTGAAGCCATGCGGTTTGTTGACATGTTCACAGAGTGAGATGCAGAGTATTCTAGTTTTAATGGCGTGTAATGGCATCTTTTGAAATTGGGCCACACCAATTTTTTCAAAAAAACCCGCTATTGGTTACATACGTTTATTTAATTTGAAGTTAAGTGTCTATTTTGTTGTTATTCTGTTGTGTTACCTTGTCATTCTTGATTTTCGTCTGGTGGTGATAACGAATGGGGGGGTGATCGTTTTTTTGTGTGTGTATACTGTTAAAAACATGAATGAAAATTGTTAATTAATGAACACAATACTTGTTTTTATTCTCCGTCAGTGCTGCTCAGAGTCAAACAACACTGGAGTCCAAACTGGAGGCCCTGCAGTGCCACTTCACCTGGGATCTGGAGACCAGCAAGTCCATACTTTTACGTCGCAGGGACAAGCTGGAGGACATCGGCACCCAGGAGGGAAACAGCTGGCTGGGTCACATTTACAACCTGCGGGGGTTCGTTCAGTACAAGCTGGGGTTCACCGAAGACGCCCAGAGTCTCTTCAACCAGGCTGCAGAGGCCTTCAGGAAGATAAGAAACGCAGACGAGGGTCCCTGGTTGGTGGTGAACTACGGGGACCTGGCGTGGCTGCACCACCACCTGGGAGACCAAGCAGAGAGTCAGGCTTACCTGTCAAAGGTCCACGCCCTGATGAAGAAATACCCATCTCCATCCCAGGACCAGCTCCATCCAGAGATCTACGCTGAGAAAGCCTGGACCCTGATGACTTTCAGCACTGAAAAGAAACAGGCTGCAGATTACTTCCAGAGAGCCATCAGGATGCAGCCAGACATGGTGGAGTGGAACACCAGACACGTCTTAATGTTAATGTCTGATTTTTGGAAAAACGACAAAGGACTGGAGGCTGAGCTTCTGGAGAAAATGAGACTCGCCAAAGAACAGGATCCAGAGAACATCTACCTCGCTGTTTACTACCTCGAGCAATGTGTAAAGAATGGACAGAGAATCGAAGATGAAGCACGTGAGTTAGCCAGAAAGGTGTTGAGAAATCCTGTGAGCAGCTACAGTGGCATTAAACCATTACTAAGGGCTTACAGAAACCATGTTTCTATTGACGAGGCCATTAAATTGGCAGAGGAGGCTCTGGGAACCCATCCAGATGAGCGTTATCTGAAGAGATGCGCTGCACTCTGCTACAGATGGAAGATCATATTTTTCAGGGACAGTCGCCCAAAACCAGGCGAGATAGACCGAGCAATCAGTCTCCATAAGGAGATGGTTGCTCTCTACCCTCATTCTTCACTTGTGAAGAAAATAGACCTCGCAAATATGTACGCAAAGTCAAAATATGGCCAGGCCGAAGCTGAGCAGATGTACCAGGAGCTGCTAGAAAGTGATCTGGAGCCTGCAGACAAACAGGTGGTCTACAACAGCTACGCAAAATATTTGAACTTCGATTGTCAGGATCGCAACGCGTCAATGCGATATCACATGAAGGCAGCGAAGATACCGCATCAGTCCTTCTTTCGTCGGGACAGCATCAAAGTTCTGGAAAGAATTAAAGACAGAGGCAGGAACCGACAGTGTAGAGAAATAGAGGAGTTTCTGAAAAACCTGCAAGAGCCACAGTGATTGTAACAGCACTGGTTCTAAATCCAGAAGAACACACAAGTAATGTATCACTAACGTTGCAACCTTTAGAGAACGTTTCCCTAACGTTCCTCTAACGTTGCAACCTTTAGAGAATGTTTCCCTAATGTTCCCCTAACATTGCAACCTTTAGAGAACGTTCCCCTAACGTTCCTCTAACGTTGTAACCTTTAGAGAACGTTCCCCTAATGTTCCCCTAACCTTGCAACCTTTAGAGAACGTTCCCCTAACGTTGCAACCGTTAGGGAACGTTCCCCTAACCTTGCAACCTTTAGAGAACGTTCCCCTAATGTTCCCCTAACCTTGCAACCTTTAGAGAACGTTCCCCTAACATTCCCCTAACCTTGCAACCTTTATAGAACATTCCCCTAATGTTCCCCTAACCTTGCAACCTTTATAGAACATTCCCCTAATGTTCCCCTAACCTTGCAACCTTTATAGAACATTCCCCTAATGTTCCCCTAACCTTGCAACCTTTATAGAACATTCCCCTAATGTTCCCCTAACCTTGCAACCTTTAGAGAACGTTCCCCTAACCCTTCCCCTAACATTCCCCTAACATTGCAACCGTTAGGGAACGTTCCCCTAACCTTGCAACCTTTAGAGAACGTTCCCCTAACATTCCCCTAATGTTCCCCTAACCTTGTAACCTTTAGAGAACGTTCCCCTAACCTTGCAACCTTTAGAGAACGTTCCCCTAACATTCCCACGTTGCAACCGTTATGGAACGTTCCCCTAACCTTACAACCTTTAGAGAACGTTCCCCTAATGTTCCCCTAACCTTGCAACCTTTAGAGAACGTTCCCCTAACGTTCCCCTAACCTTGCAACCTTTAGAGAACGTTCCCCTAATGTTCCCCTAACATTGCAACCTTTAGAGAACATCCCCACATTTTCCACACATTTAAAATATATAAAAACAACATTACGTGATTAATTTAAATAGATTCAAATTCAGATTTTGATCAGATGTTGTCTTTCCAAATTTAACCCTCATGTCGTCCTCGGGTCAAATCTGACTCATTTTTAAAAGTTTCTACATCAGAAATTTGGAATTCTTTCTGAATAAAAATAATACTCTTGTTAAAATTACCTTCGCTGTAAGAAAAATAAATGGTTGGTAAGAAATTACAATATTAATTAAAATAGATTTTAATCAGATGTTATTCCTAACGTAATCACAGTTATTATGTTCCTGTTGTGGTGAATGTTTTCATTTTTAAGTTGAAATAAGTACATTATATTCTAATAAACAGTATGTTTGTAATGTAATATGTAATAGACAGAAAGAGAGAGAGAGAGAGAGAGAGAGAGAGAGAGAGAGAGAGAGAGAGAGAGAGAGAGAGAGAGACAGAGAGACAGAGAGAGAGAGAGACAGAAAGAGAGAGAGAGAGAGAGAGAGAGAGAGACAGAGAGAGAGAGAGAGAGAGAGAGAGAGAGAGAGAGAGACATGGAGAATTGTAGCAGAGGGTGTCGAGCAGGAACATGGAGGCAGCAGGTGACTCCAACCACAGATCCAGACTCCACAGATCCAGACTCCACCGATCCAGACTCCACAGATCCAGACTCCACAGATCCAGACTCCACAGATCCAGACTCCCCAGATCCAGACTCCACCGATCCAGACTCCACATATCCAGACTCCACCGATCCAGACTCCACAGATCCAGACTCCACAGATCCAGAGCCAGAACCACCTGCAGGAAGCGATAGGAGGAGAGAGGAGAGGGACGAGAGAGACAAGAGACTCCAGGAAAGGGAAGAAGTCGAGTTAGTAACATGCATTAAAGGGATGAGGGTGCAAACAGATGGAGAGAAGGAGGAGGAGAGAGGGGCTCAGTGCATCATGGGAAGTCCCCCAGCAGTCTAGGCCTACAGTTGGTGGTTCAGGACTCACCTGAGTCAGCCCTAACTATAAATATGCAATGCTAGTTAATTTGATGTATAACCTGAATATCATCGCCATTTGTAGCCTATACAATACTATTAAATATACATTATATTCAACTAAGAAATCCTCTTTCCTTGTTTTCTTTTGTGTTGTCGTAACTATACAAGAAATTAATGTTTTCTACACAATCTCGCAGAAACAGGACGATGATGCTCGTTAATCACGCTGCACATATTTAACCCTCACGTTGTCTTAGGGACAAATTTGACCCGTTTTTAAAATTTCTACATCAGAAATATGGATTTCTTTTATTTGAAATACCCCAAAAATAACATGGAGGGTTCCTCACAACACGCTGCACAAGCACAACAAAGCATCACATCTTGTGCATCACATTTTGGGTTTTTTTTATTCAATTTTGTAGCATTTGAATTATTTATTTTAAATGTGAACAATGACATATACCAGTCTGTGATTAACTTCCTTTAATATTGTTCAAAATAATTCACAATTTCAGCTTTGTTTTACTCAAAAATGAGGAATAATTTCCTATAAATTAGGTTGTTTTTTTTACCATGAACTCCAAAAATAAGTGTAAAACCAGTGGTAATAAGTTGGAGTTACTGGTGTTTATACATGGTAGTGAAAGGAAGCGCTAAATGTAAAAAAAAAGCACTAAAAACATTAAAAAAAGAGACAAAACCTTCAGAAAAAGGGTTGATTTTTGAAGTTTTGACCCGGGAGGACGACAGCTGCATGGTCCATTTTTTTAAGCATCAAAGAAATACAACTTTACATTAATATCTCCAAGGTGACGGGTTAAAGGTGATTAAATAGAGATTTGGTGTTTTCCAGTGAAACTGAGCCCTGTCAACGTGAAGTGGTAATAAACTGTAACCATGGTTACACCGGTAGGTGGCAGCAGAACGTCAATTGTTAAGAATATTAATTTATAGGCATATTTTTATGCGTTTTACAGTCAAAATGTAAAGTTCTTTTAGAGCAGGAGAGGCTTTATAGGGGAGGTGGCCTAATTGGACACTACCACTGCTTGATATGTCCGGGGGTTAGCTTTATTCTCTCTGTGCAGGTATTCTGGGGTTTAGATCTATATAGAGTCATTTTTCTTGAATTAAGATAAGTAAAAGTACATTTTATTTGGTTTTAGGTAGATTTGGCATTATTTGTGTTTCTGTAGTTAGTCTGTAGTTATTGGTAGTCTCCCCCGTGTGTTAAAACTGGTCTGATCCGCCGATATATAAGTCCCCTTTGTTTCTTGGTTAGCAGGTTGTTTTTTTGGAGTCTCTTATGTTCAGAGCCTCAGTTACTGTCTGTTTATTCGTCCTCTTTTAAGGGTCCAAAACTTTATCTTAATTTTCTCTTGTGACTCCTCTTGCTTAACTGCTTGGTCCCTCACATATGGTTATGGATATGGTTGTTATGCAATGTAAATGTTGTTCACTTCTCCAGTAAATAGGACAGACCTTACATGCGACCACATGGCAATGGGAGATATTTCTAGCTACTAGACGCTAGCGAGCTAAGGTTATGTTAGCAAGATGTAAAGTCAATGACATAATCATTAAATATAATCTGACAGTTTGTTAGAAAAATCTAACTATCACGTGTTGTTTGGTTTGATGAAGACGAGGACGAAGAGAGGCTGAGGGTCCAGTGGAGGATTAAGAAAAGGTTTAATGAAACAGCATGATGAAGATGATGAAACAAAAACAATACGACACACAACATGCTAACACTGCAGCCGACAGCGGACTGGAGCCACGCCCCCCCTTGATGGAGTCACATGACACCAGTCCTGAATATTCCTAAACCCCCTGCACATGGGGGCGGTTCCTTTGCACCTGGTGCATTCAAACCCATTCTCATTGGTCCGTCATTGGCACGGTAACATGTTGAGCGCATCTTCGCTGTCCAATGAGGAAGGACACGGCTCTAATACCCGCCCCTTTGGGGTCGTTTACGGTCACA
>JABXJD010000385.1:242500-265000 GCA_013375575.1 Percina caprodes
AGCGTTAGGGAACATTAGGGAGCGTTCTCTAAAGGTTGTAGCGTTAGGGGCGTTAGGGAACGTTAGCGTTCTCTAAAGGTTGTAGCGTTAGAGCGTTAGAGCGTTCTCTAAAGGTTGTAACGTTAGGGGACGTTAGGGGCGTTAGGGGCGTTCTCTAAAGGTTGCAATGTTAGAGGCGTTAGGGAGCGTTCTCTAAAGGTTGTAACGTTAGGGGAGCGTTAGGGAGCGTTAGGGGAGCGTTCTCTAAAGGTTGTAACGTTAGGGGAACGTTAGGGGAACGTTCTCTAAAGGTTGTAACGTTAGGGGAACGTTAGGGGAACGTTCTCTAAAGGTTGTAACGTTAGGGGAACGTTAGGGGAACGTTAGGGGAACGTTCTCTAAAGGTTGTAACGTTAGGGGAACGTTAGCTCCACCCTCTCCACCCCACACTGCTCCAACAGAGGAGCAGCTTCTCTAAGAGGCTCCAACAGCTTCGATGTCGCACGGACCGCTACAGGAAATCATTCCTACCACAGGCGATAACACTCTTTAACACGTCATCACTGGGTGCTAATGAGACCTCTAGACACCACACTGCTGCACTAAGTGCAACCTGCACAATTGGTTTATTTACATTTAGCGTACATCCTCCCCCAAGGAAATTTTGACCGTCAAAGACTTAATTTTCTGCATTTTGATACACTTTTATGCACCAATTCACAGCTGAAATACATTTATTTAGCCTATGCAAAGAAAAAAAAGCTGAAAATTCAAAATATGTTAAAATATAACGGAAAGTATGTTGCTGTGTGTCATTGCGCATTTTAATGTGGGTATGTGGAAATCATCCAGCTAGGAGGAGGTCTCGGGGAAGACCCAGGACTAGGTGGAGGAACGTCCAGCTGGGAGGAGGTCTCAGGGAAGACCCAGGACTAGGTGGAGGGACGTCCAGCTGGGAGGAGGTCTCAGGGAAGACCCAGGACTAGGTGGAGGGACGTCCAGCTGGGAGGAGGCCTCGGGGAAGACCCAGGACTAGGTGGAGGGACGTCCAGCTGGGAGGAGGCCTCGGGGAAGACCCAGGACTAGGTGGAGAGATTATATCTCCAACCTGGCCTGGGAACGACTCGGGATCCCCCAGTCGGAGCTGGTTGATGTGGCTCGGGAAAGGGAAGTTTAGGGTCCCCTGCTGGAGCTGCTGCCCCCGAGACCCGATACCGGATAAGAGGATGAAGATGGATGGATGGAAACAATGGAGCTTTCTTAGTGAGTAGCATTTACCTGCATATTACACCACTGTGTAAAACCTATAGTCTTTAATATGTTATGTCTGAAAAGAAGACACAATGCATTATTATGTATGTATATGTCAAAGACAGAACACATCAGATGAAAATACAGGTGATGTGCAGCTTCCGCCTGCAGGTGAGCCGGCCGGGACGGCGGTTACCTAGGAGACGCCTGCATTATGACGTTCTGCTGCCACCTACAGGTGACACCAGCTTACTGTTTGTCACTGACAGTTTCACTGAAAAACACATCTCTATTTAATGATCTCTAACCTGTCACCTGTCAGATTTTAATATACAGTTGTATTTGTTTGATGCTCTCCTACTCTCCCCTCTTACCTTGGCTTGCTCTTATTTTTTATCTACTTTTTTATAAACTTTTCTCTTTTTCTCCTCAAGGACAAGGCCGATCTGAACTGAACTTTCTGCAACATAGAAAGTCTGACGCCTCATACTTCACATACACACACTCACTATCTACTCCACACCATACGACTTAATGCGGCAGCTTTATCTGAGAGAATGTGAAATAACATTTGAAATAACAGAAAATGTTCTGAGTTTTTACATCAGCTGCAATTTCTTCTTCAATTTGTGTTTTTAATTACGGTTAATGAGCTGCCAGAACATTTTTTTCTGTTATTTTACGGATTTATTTCTTAGAGTGTAGTTTCCAACCCAAAAAAAACACTGCAGAGAGGATTTCTTTGGTCATATTATGAATATTTAATAGTATCATTTAGGCTACAAATAGAGATAATATTCAGGTTATACATCAAATTAACTATTACATTACCAACGTTTATGTTTTTGTTACAGCAAAGCAAACTTCATACAGTGTATTATGTTCTTATATAAACTTGGAATCAACATTCAACACAACAGGAATGTAATACACACCGTGGTTAAGTTAAGAAAGATCTGCTCAAAATCAAATTAAATGAATCATTTAATATTTGAACGTGTCCACAATTAATGTTATTTTAAGGACCCGTTCCTATTAAATGATTCAGCATGTTTCATACACATCAAGTTTAACACTACTGAGAGTTTTCCAGGGAAAATGTAAAGGATTTTATTTTTAAAAGCCTTTGTCTTCCACTAAGTGTAGAAACCCTCCTGTTGTCCTCGGGGTCAAATTGACCCGTTTACAAAAGAATTATCTATCACAACTATGACCAAAGAGCGTTGGAAAAAGTGACAAATGCTGTAAAAAGCTTCAAAAACACAGGAAAATTCAACATTTTTTTTTTTTTTTTAAATGCTGAAATAAGTGATCAAACAAAATCAGAAAAATCGACAAAGGTGATAAAAACTTGTTAAGAAGAAGTGACAAAAAAAATTGGTAAATGTGAGAAAAAAAACTTGTAAAAAAAATCTACAAAAACATAATAAAAGTGACAAAAAATTAGCGAAAAAAGTACAAAAACATAATAAAAGTGACAAAAAATTGGGAAAAAACTCCAAAAACATAATAAAAGTGACAAAAAAATTGGGGAAAAAATCTACAAAAACATGATAAAAGTGACCAAACAAAATCGGAAAAATCGACAAAGGTGACAAAAACTTGTTATGAAGAAGTGACAAAAAAAATTGGTAAATGTGAGAAAAAAAACTTAATAAAAGTGAGAGAAAAAACTTGTTAAAAAAACTACAAAAACATAATAAAAGTGACAAGAAAAATTTGGGAAAAAAAATCTACAAAAACATGATAAAAGCGACCAAAAAATTTGGGAAAAAATCTGCAAAAACATGATAAAAGTGACAAAAAATTGGGGAAAAAATCTACAAAAACATGATAAAAGTGACAAAAAATTGGGGAAAAAATCTACAAAAACATGATAAAAATGACAAAACAATTGGGAAAAAAATCTACAAAAACATGATAAAAGCGACCAAAAAATTTGGGAAAAAATCTGCAAAAACATGATAAAAGTGACAAAAAATTGGGGAAAAAATCTACAAAAACATGATAAAAGCGACCAAAAAATTTGGGAAAAAATCTGCAAAAACATGATAAAAGTGACAAAAAATTGGGGAAAAAATCTACAAAAACATGATAAAAGTGACCAAACAAAATCGGAAAAATCGACAAAGGTGACAAAAACTTGTTATGAAGAAGTGACAAAAAAAAATGGTAAATGTGAGAAAAAAAACTTAATAAAAGTGAGAGAAAAAACTTGTTAAAAAAACTACAAAAACATAATAAAAGTGACAAGAAAAATTTGGGAAAGAAATCTACAAAAACATGATAAAAGCGACCAAAAAATTTGGGAAAAAATCTGCAAAAACATGATAAAAGTGACAAAAAATTGGGGAAAAAATCTACAAAAACATGATAAAAGTGACAAAAATTGGGAAAAAATCTACAAAAACATGATAAAAATGACAAAACAATTGGGAAAAAATCTACAAAAACATGATAAAAATGACAAAACAATTGGGAAAAAATCTACAAAAACATGATAAAAGCGACCAAAAAATTTGGGAAAAAATCTGCAAAAACATGATAAAAGTGACAAAAAATTGGGGAAAAAATCTACAAAAACATGATAAAAGTGACAAAAAATTGGGGAAAAAATCTACAAAAACATGATAAAAATGACAAAACAATTGGGAAAAAAATCTACAAAAACATGATAAAGCGACCAAAAATTTGGGAAAAATCTGCAAAAACATGATAAAAGTGACAAAAATTGGGAAAAAATCTACAAAAACATGATAAAAGCGACCAAAAATTTGGGAAAAATCTGCAAAAACATGATAAAAGTGACAAAAAATTGGGGAAAAAATCTACAAAAACATGATAAAAGTGACCAAACAAAATCGGAAAAATCGACAAAGGTGACAAAAACTTGTTATGAAGAAGTGACAAAAAAAAATGGTAAATGTGAGAAAAAAAACTTAATAAAAGTGAGAGAAAAAACTTGTTAAAAAAACTACAAAAACATAATAAAAGTGACAAGAAAAATTTGGGAAAGAAATCTACAAAAACATGATAAAAGCGACCAAAAAATTTGGGAAAAAATCTGCAAAAACATGATAAAAGTGACAAAAAATTGGGGAAAAAATCTACAAAAACATGATAAAAGTGACAAAAAATTGGGGAAAAAATCTACAAAAACATGATAAAAATGACAAAACAATTGGGAAAAAAATCTACAAAAACATGATAAAAATGACAAAACAATTGGGAAAAAAATCTACAAAAACATGATAAAAGCGACCAAAAAATTTGGGAAAAAATCTGCAAAAACATGATAAAAGTGACAAAAAATTGGGGGGAAAAATCTACAAAAACATGATAAAAGTGACAAGAAAAATGGGGAAAAAACTACAAAAACATAATAAAAGTGACAAAAAATTGAGGAAAAAAAGTACAAAAACATAATAAAAGTGAGAGAAAAAACTTATTTATTGCAATTTTTTATTATTTTTATTATTATTTTATTATAATGCAAAACAAATTTGTTTTAATAGAATCTCTGGATTAGAGACCAGGGCAAAAAACGATCCCATAGGTCATTTGTAGAGCAGCAACTACCACTCATACATTTATTGTTAAGCAGCGTCCTCTTGTGGCGGGAGTAATTATGACGGGAGCAAAGCAGGAAGTAAGGTGACAGTGTATTAAAACCGAGAAAGTCTTGTTAGGGTGGTTGGGAGCTAGCCTGGAAATCCAGACCCAAATCCTAAAGATTAAGGTCTGGCACTGAAAAAGGCCCAACTCCACCAAGCGTGCATTTGAAAATCTCACTGCATGCAATTGGATAACACTACGACCAATCACAACAACACACGGGGTGATGTATCCAGAGCCCATAGGCTTAGCTACCAGCGAGCTAACTGGTAGATTAGACTGTTGTCATCGGTTGAGCTCGCCTCTGGCCCCGCCTACATCAGATACACCGATGTGATTGGTGCAGCTTGGCTACAAGGGCATAGTTAATGAGCAGCATCACCCAACGCCAGAGTAACTCGCTGGGCAAATTCAAAGTGTGCTGTCGTGGTGTATGGGTCAAACGTAGCGGACAATGTTACCTTTAGGTAGGAGGATGGAGAACACTCCTTTGGGTCGTATTTCCTGTCACCGCTAGTGGCGCCAAATTATGAAATGCTCCTATGGGTCGCAATAGAGGCTAGGAACACGTGACCTATATGTGGTCGTGTGGTTTGGATGACTTGTTGGAGGATTCCCTTGCAGGGATAAAGTAAATGAGCTCTAATTATTTGCATTAAATGGGGCCAAACTTTACTCCCTGGATCAAGAGTGCTGTTAAAATCACTGTGGCTGTTGCAGGTTTTTCAGAAACTCCTCTATTTCTCTACACTGTCGGTTCCTGCCTCTGCCTTTAATTCTTTCCAGAACTTTGATGCTGTTCCCACGAAAGAAGGACTGATGCGGTATCTTCGCTGCCTTCATGTGATATCGTATTGACGTTGCGATCCTGACAATCGAAGTTCAAATATTTTGCGTAGCTGTTGTAGACCATCTGTTTGTCTGCAGGCTCCAGATCACTTTCTAGCAGCTCCTGGTACATCTGCTCAGCTTCGGCCTGGCCATATTTTGACTTTGCGTATATATTTGCGAGGTCTATTTTCTTCACAAGTGAAGAATGAGGGTAGAGAGCAATCACCTCCTTATGGAGACTGATTGCTCGGTCTATCTCGCCTGGTTTTGGGCGACTGTCCCTGAAAAATATGATCTTCCATTTGTAGCAGAGTGCAGCGCATCTCTTCAGATAACGCTCATCTGGATGGGTTCCCAGAGCCTCCTCTGCCAAATCAACTGTCTCATCAATAGAAACATAGTTTCTGTAAACTCTTATTAATGGTTTAATGCCACTGTAGCTGCTCACAGGATTTCTCAACACCTTTCTGGCTAACTCACGTGCTTCATCTTCAATTTTCTGTCCTTTCTTTGCACAATGCTCGAGGTAGTAAACAGCAATGTACAAGTTCTCTGGATCCTGTTCTTTGGCGAGTCTCATTTTCTCCAGAAGCTCAGCCTCCAGCCCAGTGTCGCTGTGCTTAAATTCATTCACTAACCCTAAGACGTAGCTGGTGTTCCACTCCACCATGTCCGGCTGCATCCTGATGGCTCTCTGGAAGTAATCTGCAGCCTGTTTCTTTTGTTCTGCGTTGAACTTCATCAGGGTCCAGGCTTTCTCAGCGTAGATCTCTGGATGGAGCTGGTCCTGGGATGGAGATGGGTATTTCTTCATCAGGGCGTGGACCTTTGACAGGTAAGCCTGACTCTCTGCTTGGTCTCCCAGGTGGTGGTGCAGCCACGCCAGGTCCCCGTAGTTCACCACCAACCAGGCACCCTCGTCTGCGTTTCTTATCTTCCTGAAGGCCTCTGCAGCCTGGTTGAAGAGACTCTGGGAGTCTTCGGTGAACCCCAGCTTGTACTGAACGAACCCCCGCAGGTTGTAAATGTGACCCAGCCAACTGTTTCCCTCCTCGGTGCCGATGTCCTCCAGCTTGTCTTTGCGACGTAGCAATGTGGACATACTGGGGTCCAGGTCCCAGGTGAAGTGGCACTGCAGGGCCTCCAGCGTTGTTTGACTCTGAGCAGAACTGATGGAGAATAAAAACAACAAGCACCTCATCAGCAGGTTCATACAGTAAGCTCTGAATTGTGCTATGTTTGGATTACTACTGTTCATCTCATGCGAAGGACAGAAGGAACACAATTCATTTCATTCTTTAGCGATCATCTCATACGACCGACAGACCCTTTTGGCGCTCGGATTCACGCAGCAACGCAACGAAACGATCGGGCCTCGGAACAGGCTGAGGACCTCGGCCCAGGCTGAGGACCTCGGCCCAGGCTGAGGACCTCGGCCCAGGCTGAGGACCTCGGCACAGGCTGAGGTCCTCGGCACATCATCAGTTTCCAGTATTGTACGTCCAGTCTCTGCAGGACTAACTGGATGACCGCAGGGGCAGGATACAGTACCAGAGAGACAAATGGCACTAAGGGATGGAGCCTCAGCCCAGACCAAGGGGGGTCCGGGGGTAGATTTCTTTTTTACTGTAGTTATTTGCACTATTTTCATGCTATTTTATAGTAGAATGCCTAAAAATCTGTTAATCATTGGTGAAAAACATGAAAGTTGCCAAGGAAAAACTACATGGGATTATCACAAAGTGGGCGTGTCTGTTAAGGGGAGGGTCGTGGACACCCATAGAACCCATTGCCATTTAGATATATAGAGGTCAAAAGGTCAACGGACCCCTTTAAAAAGAGTATGCAAGTTTTTCCCGACAAAATGTAGCCTAAATTTGGAGCCATATTTAGCTTATTTCCCGACAAGCTAGCATGACATAGTTGGTACCAAATGGATTCATTACGTTGTCTAGTTTCATATTTTACCTTCTTTGTAGCTTCAGAACGTTGCCGCTACAGTGAGGACAGTAATTCAGCCTAAAAGGTCCTGGGGGGTCATTTATAAATGTGGCGTACGCACAAAATGGAGCAATGTCTCGCACCCACTCCATGGCTTGCTGCTCTATCACAGGAGCACTTTCAGTGATGGACTCATTCTCCCAAAATGCACCACAGAGCACCACAGGAAGTCCTTCCTGCCTGTGGCCATCAAACTTTATAACTCCTCCCTCTAAGTGTCTGACACACACACACACACACACACACACACTTAGAGAGGTTGAAACTTATCTTTTTGTGCAATGACACTGGCTTGAAATGTGTGCAATGCTCAACTGCTACAATTATTATTATTATTATTATTACTTCTCACCATTGCAACTCCTTAATTATATTAATTATGTAAATACTGTATCATAACATTCCTTTAACTATGTAAGTACCGTACATATCCACACTCCTTATATTTCTTTATTTCTATTTCTACTCTGATATTTATACTATTTGTGCAACTGCAACACAGAGTACGCACATTTTGGAGACAGATGTTGAGGTGTTGAACTGATAATAAAAAGAATAATTTATACTTGTGACCACCTCAACACCAAGGGTTTGCAGCACTATCAAAAAAGCAAAGTGTGTGTGTGTGTGTGTGTGTGGGGGTACTTAAGGAATCTAAAATATAAGACATGTTTTCAGTTACTTCCACATGTTTTCATTCATAGTTTTGATGCCTTCAGTGAGAATCTACAATGTGAATAGTCATGAAAATAAAGGAAACGGACTGAATGAGAAGGTGGGTCCTCCCTGTACTGTATATATATATATATATATATATATATATATATGTGTGTGTGTGTGTGTGTGTGTGTGTGTGTGTGTGTGTCTGTATGTAACACTTTACAATAAGGTACACAAATTATATAAAAATATAGCCTATCATAGAAAATATGAAATGCAAAAGCAGCTCCTCACCTCATCATTCAGCTGTTTCCTGGACTTCTCTAAAAATGAGACTGTGGCTTCTCGCTGCTGCTGGTTCCGGGTGTGATGTCAGTGATGTCAGTGATGTCAGTGATATCCAAACTTCTGCTTTTCTAGATTTGAGGCAGTTTGATGTCGAGCACGCGGCTGTGAAGCTGAGTGTTAAGGCTGCAGAGGCGTGGTGGCTTTAGTTCAGCTTTCGTTTCCCAGGAACGGAAACCTATGAAACCGAAAACAACCGAAACATGACTCATCAAATCCTTTCATCCATTTGTCCTCCACCCTCGAGTTGTCTTCCGTCAGACTGAAAGTCAACACGTTGACGCTTTTTAATCAATGTTTTTTTTTTTTTAACTTTTTTACTGTTTGTGAGTGTGTGTGTGTCTGTTTGTGTGTGTGTGTGTGTGTCTGTTTGTGTGTGTGAGCGTGTGTCTGTTTGTGTGTGTGTGAGTGTGTGTGCGCATATTTGTGTATGTGTGTGTCTGTGTGTTTTTGTGTGCGTGTGTATTTGTGTGTGTCTGTTTGTGTGTGTGAGTGTGTCAGTGTATATTTGTGTCTGTGTGTGTGTTTGTGTGTGTGTGTATGTTTGTGTGTGTCTGTTTGTATGTGTGAGTGTGTCTGTGTGTATTTGTGTCTGTTTGTGTGTGTGTCTGTTTGTGTGTGTTTGTGTGTGTGTGTGACTTTGCATATTTGTGTCTGTGTGTGTGTGTTTGTGCATAATTGTGTCTGTTTTTGTGTGTGTGTGTGTGTCTGTTTGTGTGTGTCCCTGTGTGTGTCCCTGTGTGTGTGTGTGTGTGTGTGTCTGTTTGTGTGTGTCCCTGTGTGTGTCCCTGTGTGTGTGTGTGTGTGTGTCTGTTTGTGTGTGTCCCTGTGTGTGTCCCTGTGTGTGTGTGTGTGTGTGTGTGTGTGTGTGTGTGTGTGTGTGTGTGTGTGTGTGTGTGTGTGTGTGTGTGTGTGTGTGTGTGTGTTTGTGTGTGTGTCCCTGTGTGTGTCCCTGTGTGTGTGTGTGTGTGTGTGTGTGTGTGTGTGTGTGATAAACGGGCTACACAAACATGTCTTTTATTAAAATTACAAATAAAGGATTATTGTTATTATTACATCCATTAAAAACGGCTTAAAATGGACGCAATAAATATGTCTTATTATTATTATTATTATTATTATTATTATTATTATTATTATTATTATTATGTTATTAAATAAAGCTTCGTCGATGCAATGAAAACGTCACCTTGTAAATGAGTCAAATTTGGTAAATCCAACAGCAACTCAGCCTACGTTTAAAAACGGCGGAGGTTACGTAAACTACGTAACCTACGTCAGAACATTTCCTGCGTATGTTGTTGTAGTTTAGCAATGGCGGAGCTCAAAGAGGCGGACGCTGTCCTGCAGCTACACCAGGAGGACGTCGATATCAAACGTGAGTTAACTGCGTCCGTTTCTCGCCCAAACGTTACATTTGGGACAATAAAGTGGAGAATAAATAATTAAATTATAGTTTAGACATCGTTATCGCTGTGCAGGGAACGCACTGAGAATCTGAGTTTGTAACTGCTCAACTAAACCAGGGCCTCACCACGGAGCTCCGCCATGGGACCTAAACAGTCAACAATAACAGCGTCGAAAGCGCTGCAGCTAATATTAGCTTAACCGTCGTGGTTAGCAGTTACGTACAGTAGTGTATCTCTTCGAAGAGGCTTTTTCTAAATGTAGGATTTGGGGTTAAAATGTTACTCTAGTTTAATATGACACGGTCTCACCACGGAGCTGCACTACAGGACCGCTCAGTTTGGGCTTTAACTGTCCGTTAATTAACGTCTTTTTTACGGAGCCGTTGGCCCAAAAAGACGAGACCAGCGTTTATATATAACTTTAATTTACAGACTCCGGGTCCAGATAAAAAATACACATAACATTACAAGAGGGTTAGCCAACATAGAAACACATACTAAATACATACAGACATACTGACTACCACATATTACATAAGGGATACATACATACATACATACATACTTACATACATACATACATACATACATACATACATACATACATACATACATACATACATAGGCTACATACATACATACATACATACATACATACATACATACATAGGCTACATACATACATACATACATACATACATACATACATACATACATACATACATACATACATACATACATACATACATAGGCTACATACATACATACTTACATACATACATACATACATACAAACATACATACTTACATACATACATACATACTTACATAGGCTACATACATAGGCTACATACATACTTACATACATACATACATAAATACATACAGACATACTGACTACCACATATTACATAAGGGATACATACTTACATACATACATACATACATACATACATACATAGGCTACATACATACATACATACATACATACATACATACATACATACATACATACATACATACATACATACATACATAGGCTACATACATACATACATACATACATACATACATACATACATACATACATACATACATAGGCTACATACATACATACATACATACATACATACATACATACATACATACATACATACATACATACATACATACATACATACATAGGCTACATACATACTTACATACATACATACATACATACATACATAGGCTACATACATAGGCTACATACATACTTACATACATACTTACATACATACATACTTACATACTTACATACATAGGCTACATACATACTTACATACATACATACATAGGCTACATACATACATAATCCATTAATTAATCTTAATCTAACAGAGTGTAAATTGTAATTTTCCCACTAATCATTAAACAGTATCTATTATGAATTATGAATCAATAAACAGTAAATATTATGAGTTATTAATCAATAAACAGTAAATATTATGAATTATGAATCATTAAACAGTATATATTATGAGTTATTAATCAATAAACAGTATATATTATGAGTTATTAATTAACTGGTCCTGTGTATGTGTCTGGAAGGTGGAGATGCCGGAGATTCGGCTCCAGCCGGCGACCCCGGTGCCGACCAGCCGGAGACGGAAGCTGCTGCAGACGGAGACGCCAGACCTTCAACCACGACCACCGGTGATCTAACCCTCGTGTTCCCGTCAGAACGGAAAATCAACACTTCATGTCGCTTTCTATCGATGTTTTTAACTTTTTCTCACGTTTTTGTCCCTTTTTTCATCACTTTTGACGCTTTTTTCAATGTTTGTCACTTTTTTTGATGTTTTCAACAGGGCCGTAGACCTTGAGTCCGGTCTTGGACTCGAGTCCGGACTCAAGACCTTTTTTTCTGTCCCGGACTCAGTCTGGACTTGGACTCAAACCTTTTTGGACTCGGTCTTGACTCGGACTCAAACCTTTTTGGACTCGGTCTTGACTCGGACTCAAACCTTTTTGGACTCGGTCTTGTCTTGGACTCAAACCTTTTTGGACTCAAACCTTTTTGGACTCGGTCTTGTCTTGGACTCAAACCTTTTTGGACTCAAACCTTTTTGGACTCAAACCTTTTTGGACTCGGTTTTGTCTTGGACTCGACTAGTCCTGGTCTTGGTCTTGTTTTGGACTCAACTAGTCCTGGTCTTGGTCTTGTTTTGGACTCGACTAAGGGGGTCTTGACTACAGCCCTGGTTTTCAACACTATTAACTTTTTTAGTTATTTTTGGAATTTATGGTCAATAAAGCTCATTTATAGGAAATTATACCTAATGTTTGAGTTAGAAAAGCAGAAATTAGGAATTATTGAGACTAAAATTAAAGGAATGGATGTTGATGATAATCACAGACTGGAATATGTCAACTTTTACTCTCAATACTATTTCAAAAACACTTCAATTTGGTTTCAAATGCTATAAAATTGAATAAGACGCCCCAAAATTAATGAAAGTAGAGATTTGTACTTGGCAAAGAGCGTTGTGTGGAATCAATCATGTTATTTTGGGGAATTAAAAAGGACATTGATATAGGAAAACGGGTCAATTTGACATTTAATAATATACTTTAATACTTTATTTCACTCTGTTGTTGCCAGACCTTCCTCCACAGCGCTGCGGAGGAGGGTCTGGCTAGCCCACAGCCTACTATTTGAGGGTCTTTTACATGCTGTCTCAGCTAGCGGTTAGCCGAATTAGGGCTCCTTTAACTGTCCCTGTCTCCACAGAGAGACACGTCTCCATCCAGACCCACCTGGAGGGCCTCGAGGGGCTGGTAGACCTCAATGGGGGTAAGGACATCTTCATCACCCCTCTTCTTCATCACCCCTCTTCTTCATCATCATCCCTCTCTTCTTCATCACCCCTCTTCTTTATCATCATCCCTCTTCTTCATCATCATCCCTCTCTTCTTCATCATCCTTCTCTTCTTCATCATCCTTCTCTTCTTCATCATCCGTCTCTTCTTTATCATGCTTCTCTTCATCATCCCTCTTCTTCATCATCCGTCTTTTCTTCATCATCCGTCTCTTCTTTATCATGCTTCTCTTCATCATCCCTCTCTTCTTCATCATCCGTCTCTTCTTTATCATCCCTCTCTTCTTCATCATCCCTCTCTTCTTCATCATCCTTCTCTTCTTCATCATCCGTCTCTTCTTTATCATGCTTCTCTTCTTTATCATGCTTCTCTTCTTCATCATCCTTCTCTTCATCATCCCTCTCTTCTTCATCATCCCTCTCTTCTTCATCATCCGTCTCTTCTTTATCATGCTTCTCTTCTTCATCATCCTTCTCTTCATCATCCCTCTCTTCTTCATCATCCCTCTCTTCTTCATCATCCCTCTCTTCTTCATCATCCTTCTCTTCTTCATCATCCTTCTCTTCTTCATCATCCGTCTCTTCTTTATCATGCTTCTCTTCATCATCCCTCTCTTCTTCATCATCCTTCTCTTCTTCATCATCCGTCTTTTCTTCATCATCCGTCTCTTCTTTATCATGCTTCTCTTCATCATCCCTCTCTTCTTCATCATCCGTCTTTTCTTCATCATCCGTCTCTTCTTTATCATGCTTCTCTTCATCATCCCTCTCTTCTTCATCATCCGTCTCTTCTTTATCATCCCTCTCTTCTTCATCATCCCTCTCTTCTTCATCATCCTTCTCTTCTTCATCATCCGTCTCTTCTTTATCATGCTTCTCTTCTTTATCATGCTTCTCTTCTTCATCATCCTTCTCTTCATCATCCCTCTCTTCTTCATCATCCCTCTCTTCTTCATCATCCCTCTCTTCTTCATCATCCCTCTCTTCTTCATCATCCTTCTCTTCTTCATCATCCTTCTCTTCTTCATCATCCCTCTCTTCTTCATCATCCTTCTCTTCTTCATCATCCGTCTCTTCTTTATCATGCTTCTCTTCATCATCCCTCTCTTCTTCATCATCCTTCTCTTCTTCATCATCCGTCTCTTCTTTATCATGCTTCTCTTCATCATCCCTCTCTTCTTCATCATCCTTCTCTTCTTCATCATCCTTCTCTTCTTCATCATCCCTCTCTTCTTCATCATCCTTCTCTTCTTCATCATCCGTCTCTTCTTTATCATGCTTCTCTTCATCATCCCTCTCTTCTTCATCATCCGTCTCTTCTTTATCATCCCTCTCTTCTTCATCATTCTTCTCTTCATCATCATTCGTCTCTTCTTCATCATCCGTCTCTTCTTTATCATCCTTCTCTTCATCATCCCTCTCTTCTTCATCATCCCTCTCTTCTTCATCATCCCTCTCTTCTTCATCATCCTTCTCTTCTTCATCATCCATCTCTTCTTTATCATGCTTCTCTTCATCATCCCTCTCTTCTTCATCATCCTTCTCTTCTTCATCATCCTTCTCTTCATCATCATTCGTCTCTTCTTCATCATCCGTCTCTTCTTTATCATCCTTCTCTTCATCATCCCTCTCTTCTTCATCATCCCTCTCTTCTTCATCATCCTTCTCTTCTTCATCATCCTTTTCTTCTTCATCATCCCTCTCTTCTTCATCATCCGTCTCTTCTTCATCCCTCTCTTCTACATCATCCCTTACTTCATCATCTCTCTGTTCTTCATCCCTCTCTTCTTCATCATCCCTCTCTTCTTCATCATCCGTCTCTTCATCATCCTTCTCTTCTTCATCCCTCTCTTCTTCATCATCCTTCTCTTCTTCATCCCTCTCTTCTTCATCATCCTTCTCCTCTTCATCCCCCTCTTCTTCATCATCCCTCTGTTCATCATCCCTCTCTTCTTCATTATCCCTCTCTTCTTCATCATCCCTCTCTTCATCATCATCCCTCTTTTCCCTCTCTCTTCTTCATTATCCCTCTCTTCTTCATCATCCCTCTCTTCTTCATTATCCCTCTCTTCTTCATCATCCCTCTCTTCTTCATCATCCCTCTGTACTTCATCATCCTTCTTTTTTCTTCCGTTTTTATTTTGATCAGATCACATAGACGAACCTAACCTTCCCTATTTTAAATGAGTTACTTTTAGTAGTAATAATAGTACTTAATACTTAATAATAATACGAGTAATAGTACTTTTACTTGAGTAGATTTTTACACCGGTAATTTTACTCCGAGTTCATCCGAGTAATACTACTTTAACTGTACTACTTTTACATAAGTAATGTACTCTTTGTACTCTTTGTACTCTCCCACCGGCCGTCAGCGGGACGTAAGTCGTGTCCTCTGTGTCCCGAGGAGAAGTTTAAAGCCTGCTACAGCCACAAGCTCCGCCGACACCTGCAGAACCTGCACTGGAAGGTCTACGTGGAGTTTGAAGGTAGGAACGTGAAACACGTAACACACACGCGTGTTAGAGATCAGCAGGTCTGGCTCGCAGTCGGCCTTCCAGTCCATCTTACAGACGTGGGATTCGGTTGAGGTCCGGGCTCTTTGCCAACCAATCAGGTTCCTCCACACCAAACTGGGAAAACCATTTCTTTATGGAGCTATGGAGCCTTTACATGCACAAATATTACAATATTTCGAAATATACGTGTCAAAAAACAAATGGGATGAAAACCCGATACTGTAGAATGTCTAAACTAAGCTAAAAAAATAATTTCCAAATGTCTTTCTGTCATTGAAAGTGACATCTACTGATATCTAGGTCTCAGGAAACCATCAAATCCTAATTCCTAATTCCTTATTGTTGACCTGTAACAGGCCAGAGGATGTGCATCTGCCACCTGCCCTGCAGGAACCTGAAGCCCAGCCCCAGTGGAGACCAGGTGAGAAATGTGATGGTTCCCCAATCTAAGCCATCAGATTTAACCGTTGTACGGTATTCGGGTCAAATCGACCCATGTCAAATTTTTACAAGAAGAAAAATGGTCCAAAGAGTAGTAACATTACGTTTTGAGTGGATGGCGAGCGCGAGACGGCGATAAGATTCTGGATGGAAAGTTTCCTTTTTAAAAGTTGCCAAATGTTCCACTGACGAGACCAAAGTGATCAGTGGGTTTGGTCGTTGTGAACTTAGGGATCATCGCAGCACGTCCAGTCTGAAATATATATATATGTGTGTGTATATATCAGATGCTAAGACGTTGTCAAAATGTCAGTCACACTCTAGAGACCTGCATAAATTCTAGTGTTTCCTGTCCACATATCATATAAAGCTCTCTGTCCTTCCCTTAGTCCTTCTGCCGTGCATACAATACAGATATGTAGCATGTAGCTGCAGTCTTCTTTCAGCCCTGAATGTTTTTCCTCACTGATGTGTGTGTCCAGGCCTCGGGGAGACACGTGGCCCACTACCACTGCGTGGTGTGTTCTGTCACCATCGCCCGTAAGACGGACATGGTCAGCCACCTGAAGAGACACGTCAACAAAGGAGAGACGGAGGCCAGCTACTCCGGGAGCTCAGACGTGCCGTTTGACGAGCCGGGTAAAAAACCACTCACACCAACCACAACATGACCCGCTGGGGAGTTGTGGGGCGGTTAGGGTTTATTAAAGGAGACCTGTTGTTTTTTCTGTCATATCTGTAATGTTACAAAAGCTGTTTCCATCCACATGTTTTTATCCAAATTAAGTGATGTTGATGGAAAAATGCCTTCTGGAAACAGTCAAATTTAATGGGGCTGCTATATCTGATGGGGCTGGTGTATCTGATGGGGCTGCTATATCTGATGGGGCTGCTATATTTGATGGGGCTGCTATATTTGATGGGGCTGCTATATCTGATGGGGCTGCTATATCTGATGGGGCTGCTATATTTGATGGGGCTGCTATATCTGATGGGGCTGCTATATCTGATGGGGCTGCTATATTTGATGGGGCTGCTATATCTGATGGGGCTGGTGTATCTGATGGGGCTGCTATATCTGATGGGGCTGCTATATTTGATGGGGCTGCTATATTTGATGGGGCTGCTATATCTGATGGGGCTGCTATATCTGATGGGGCTGCTATATTTGATGGGGCTGCTATATCTGATGGGGTTGCTATATCTGATGGGGCTGCTATATCTGATGGGGCTGCTATATCTGATGGGGCTGCTATATCTGATGGGGCTGCTATATCTGATGGGGCTGCTATATCTGATGGGGCTGCTATATCTGATGGGGCTGCTATATTTGATGGGGCTGCTATATCTGATGGGGCTGCTATATCTGATGGGGCTGCTATATCTGAAGGGGCTGCTATATTTGATGGGGCTGCTATATTTGATGGGGCTGCTATATCTGATGGGGCTGCTATATTTGATGGGGCTGCTATATCTGATGGGGCTGCTATATCTGATGGGGCTGCTATATTTGATGGGGTTGCTATATCTGATGGGGCTGCTATATTTGATGGGGCTGGTGTATCTGATGGGGCTGCTATATTTGATGGGGCTGCTATATTTGACACAGTGTGTAGATTTGCGGTCAAAAACTATTCGTGCTCCTCCGATTAACAGCACCCCCGTCACCTGTTGAAAGGTTCCTACCTAAATAGACGACACTAATAAGCCCACTAGTGCCACCAGTGGACAATCTGTGTCCTACACCCAAAACAAAAGAAAGGACTCTTACATAGACTGTGAAATGTGACCAAATCTTCAAGTAACGGTCATCTGCTCCAGGTATCTGCAGTGTTTACGTCACATACTGTACCCTGCCACATTTAGCTACATGCTAACGTCAGAAAAAGCTGCTATCTTGAATGCCGGTGTTCATTTTTCCCAAATTTCCGGATCACATTCCTGCTGGAACGTGTCAGGTTGTGTAGTATTTGGTTTAGAAGTCTTTCACTATCTACGGCAGTACACAGATGTGGAGACTCCGGAAAAACGCTGACCAATCAGAGCAGACTGAGCTTTTTAAAGAGACAGGCACGCCAATAGAGCGTCTCAGACTGCCATACAGGTGCAGCAGCCATGGGCAATATGAGAAAAATAAAGTGTTTTTTGAACATTAAAGACATGTTCTAGACAAAAAACAACAGAAAATGCAAGTATGAACCTGTAAGCGGTATATAATAGTTCTCCTTTTTTTTAAAAAACTTTGTGTTAGGCTTCCAGAAAGTTTGAGTTGGTTATTCCCCAGAGATTTCTTTCTCCTTATGCAACACAATACAAAAAGTTAGTGATGGCGTGATGATGTTTCTGTGTGATTTTTATTAAATGTGTCGGCAGCTCCGTCTGGACAGGCGTATGAAATCATGAAAGAACTGGGAACCAACGTTCAGCTCCTCCCGAACCACACCACGCCGCAGAAGAGCGACACCTACTTCAACCGCAAGATGAAGACCAACAGGTTGGCACGACGTCTTACAAATATCTCCACGTACAGAACTATTTCCTCATGTGTTGTACTTGCAGGAGTTTCCCTTCCATCATCAGGTTAACCCTCGTGTTGTCCTCCCGGTCAAAAACGGACAAAAATTTGACATTTTTGTCCTTTTTCACCACCTTACTACCACTAGTTTTACTACTTTTTGGAATTCATGGTCAATAACCCTCAGTTATATAGAATTAAACCTAATATTTGAGTTAAAAAAGCAGAAATTCTGACTAAAAGTGATCAGTTGTATTTGTAAAAGTACGTTGTAATGAATCCATTTAATTTTTTTTGTGGTAATTTGGTTAAAAAGAAGCTCATATTTCAGATGTAGACATTTTGAAAGGGGTCAGATTTGACCCGAGGACACCAGGAGGGTTAAGGTGCAGCCCATGAGCCCAATGAATGTAACAAAAAGACTTCTCTCACATCTAATAACTGTAGTTGGACGTTTAGCGAGTTTTGTCTTGAAGGGTTACTTACTCATCATCTGCTCTAGCTTTTCCAACGTTGTAGACACAGATATGATGATAACGGTCCGAAATGATGTCAAAAAATGACTCAAAACTACCACAAAGGGACATAAACCGACTGCAAAGAGACGCCAAATGACCTCAGAGACCCAGAACAACCCCAAAGGAAACAGAAAGGACAGAAACGGAGACAAAATACCACCAAGAGACACAAAACTTGTGGGAAATTGTGTTTTTTTTTATTGACAAATGTAACATTTTCTTGAGGAAGGATGCCCCCACACGCCAAATACGCTCACCTGGGTCTTTTTACAAATAGCTATTTAATGGGAAAGCGTCTACACACTTTAACTGTGTTTGTGTGTGTGTGTGTGTGTGTGTGTGTGTGTATGTGTGTGTTTCTCTCTCTGTGTGTGTGTGTGTATGTGTGTTTCTCTGTGTGTGTGTGTGTGTGTGTGTTTCTTTCTCTCTCTTTCTGTGTGTATGTGTGTTTCTCTGTGTGTGTGTGTGTGTGTCTTTCTCTCTCTTTCTGTGTGTGTGTGTGTTTCTCTCTGTGTGTTTCTCATGTGTGTTTCTCTCTCTCTGTGTGTGTGTGTGTGTGTGTGTGTTTCTCTCTGTGTGTGTGTGTTTCTCGTGTGTGTTTCTCTCTCTGTGTGTGTGTGTGTGTTGCTCTCTCTCTGTGTGTTTCTCTCTCTCTCTCTTTGTGTGTGTGTTTCTCGTGTGTGTTTCTCTCTCTGTGTGTGTGTGTGTGTGTGTTTCTCTCTCTGTGTGTGTGTGTGTGTGTGTGTGTGTGTGTGTGTGTGTGTGTGACAGGCAGCTGGTGTTTTGTTCGCTGGCGGTTCTGGCCGAGGAGAGAAACCCGATCGAGTGTCTCGATGCTTTCGGGGCCACAGGTGAGACTGAAACCTGCAGTGGCCTGTTGTTGTTGTTGTTGTTGTTGTTGTTGTTGTTGTTGTTGTTGTTGTCAGTCTATCGGCTGACTTTTAATTTGAAATAACGGGACGATACGTTGATACGTCAGTCGATCCTCACTTCATCAAGCACAACTTCCTCCCAAAAAATCACTCTCTCAGGCTTCTCAGACGTGGACATTTGCAGTTTTTCTTCGTCTTGTACGATGGTGAAGACTGCAGCAGGGACTGATGACACACACACACTCACACACACACTCACACACATACAATACACACACACAATACACACACACAATACACACACAACACACACACTACGCACACAATACACACACACACACACACTCACACAATACACACACAACACACACACACAGAATTTACACAATATACACACACTCACAATAGACACACACTATGCACATACACACACAATACACACACACACAACACACACACACACACAGAATTTACACAATATACACACACTCACACAATAGACACACACTACGCACATACACACACAATACACACACACACTCACACAATACACACACACACACACTCAAACACACACACACACACACTCACACAATTTACACAATATACACACACTCACAATAGACACACACTACGCACATACACACACAATACACACACACACACTCACACAATACACACACACACACACACACACACACTCCCCATGCACACACACACGCTCTGCACTCAAAAACACTCGCCACACACACTACACACACACACACACACACACACACACACACAGGTGTAGGCTACAGAGAAAGTAGAGCCTGTGCAGGACCATAAATCAGCCCGACTGAGGAAATGTTCCCGATACTAACCCTCAGTTATAATAAACCCTCCGTTATGACTCTATTATGACTCCGTTATGACTCCGTTATGACTCTATTATGACTTCGCTATGACTCCGTTATGACTCTATTATGACTCTATTATGACTTCGCTATGACTCCGTTATGACTCTATTATGACTCTATTATGACTTCGCTATGACTCCGTTATGACTCTATTATGACTTCGCTATGACTCCGTTATGACTCTATTATGACTCCGCTATGACTCCGTTATGACTCTATTATGACTCTATTATGACTCCGCTATGACTCTATTATGACTCTGCTATGACTCCGTTATGACTCAGTTATGATAAACCCTCCGTTATGACTCTATTATGACTCCGTTATGACTCTATTATTACTCCGCTATGACTCCGTTATGACTCTATTATGACTCCGTTATGACTCTATTATGACTCCGTTATGACTCTATTATGACTCTATTATGACTTCGCTATGACTCCGTTATGACTCTATTATGACTCCGTTATGACTCTATTATGACTCCGTTATGACTCCGTTATGACTCTATTATGACTTTGCTATGACTCCGTTATGACTCTATTATGACTCCGTTATGACTCTATTATGACTCCGTTATGACTCCGTTATGACTCTATTATGACTCCGCTATGACTCCGTTATGACTATGTTATGACTCTATTATGACTCCGTTATGACTCTATTATGACTCCGTTATGACTCTATTATGACTCCGTTATGACTCTATTATGGCTCTATTATGACTCCACTATGACTCTATTATGACTCCGCTATGACTCCGTTATGACTCTATTATGACTCCGTTATGACTCTATTATGACTCCGTTATGACTCCGCTATGACTCCGTTATGACTCTATTATGACTCTGTTATGACTCCGTTATGACTATTATGACTCCGTTATGACTCTATTATGACTCTATTATGACTCCGCTATGACTCCGCTATGACTCCGCTACTACTCCGTTATGACTCTATTATGACTCTGTTATGACTCCGTTATGACTCTGTTATGACTCTGCTATGTCTCCGTTAGGACTCTGTTATGACTCTGTTATGACTCTGCTATGTCTCCGCTATGTCTCCGTTAAGACTCTGTTATGACTCTGTTATGACTCTATTATGACTCTGTTATGACTATTATGACTCCGTTATGACTCCGTTATGACTCCGTTATGACTCTGTTATGACTATTATGACTCCGTTAGGACTCTATTATGACTCCGCTATGACTCTATTATGGCTCCGCTATAACTCTGTTATGACTCCGCTGTGTCTCTCAGGGATTATGGGCCTCCAGTGGGCGAAGCACCTTCGTACCGCCGTCAAAGTGACCATAACCGATATCAGCGACACGTGCGTGAAAATGATCAAAGAGAACTGCGAGCTCAACAACATCCGGGTGGACGGAGGCTCGCGGGGCCCCCGGGGGCCCGACGGGGCGAGCAGCGAAGTGGAGGGATCACCCGTTGCCACGGTGGAGGTCGTCAAGATGGACGCCAACGTCACCATGCACCTGTGGCCCTTTGACTACATGTAAGACAGAAGATTTTGGATTTTGCTTATTGGTCAGATCCCCCCCCACCCCCCCTTCCCCATTTCAAGGTTTTTGTTGCTTTTTTCTTCAACATTTTGTCACTTTTCTCAAAGTTATTGTCACTTCCTTGAACATTTTGTCACTTTCTTCACCATTTTGTAGTTGTTTTGAAGTTTTTTGTCAACATTTTGTCAGTTTTCTCAAGATTGTTATCGCATTTTTCCACCCAAACACGTGTCTTGGAAGAAAAGTGACAAAATATTGA
>JABXJD010000385.1:280000-285000 GCA_013375575.1 Percina caprodes
TGGGATTTCCACCTTCTTCCCTGCATGGTTTCTGTGAATTAATCGGCGTCTTATTCAAATCAGTGATGATGCAGCTCTCTCTCTCTCTCTCTCTCTCTCTCTCTCTCTCTCTGTGTGGAAACAGCTGATTGATTTCACCTGATCACGTGCGTGTGTCACTTACAACCTGTCCGTCTTGTTGGTTTTCTTGTATCTTTCCATAGAAATATATTGTCTGACACAGGGGCGTTGGTTGTTGTTTTAACATGGGGGTCTAACTATGAGGTCCCAGGACATGTATGCTTGTATTTTTTTATTAAAGGCAATTAAAAACACAGAAAAAATGGTAAAAAAAAAACTCAAAGAAAGAGACAAAAGCGTCCAAATGTGACAAATGTTGGAAAAAACAACCCTGACAAAAAGTGCTGGGGGCGTGGGTGTCTGGGGGGTACCCTGGAAATCCAGAATTGTGGAGGCCGGTGTTTGGGTGTCTGAATTTTGAAGGACCTGAATTCTTCTTCCACAGTTTTTGTTCTCTTTGCATATGAACGGTTGTTTTGACCTGTTTTTGGGAGCGGGTTGTCTTTCATGTGTTCTGAGATAAGGTCTTGTAAGTATTGGGGGCATCTACGCCCATAGGCATATCGGCAATCTGGCAGTTCTGGCGAATGGCAGAAGGGTTGACGAACTAGGGCTGGGCAATATATCGATGTTGTATCGATATCGCAATATGAGACTAGATATCATCTTAGATTTTAGACATACCGTAATATCGTGATATGAGACTAGATATTGTCGTAGATTTGCGATATATCATCATATCGCGATATGAGACTAGATTACGCCTTAGATTTAGGATATATCGTAATATCGCGACATGAGACTAGGTACCGTCTTAGATTTTGGATATATCGTAATATCGTGATATGAGACTAGGTACCGTCTTAGATTTCGGATATATCGCAGATTTTAGATATATCGTAATATCGTGATATGAGACTAGGTACCGCCTTGGATTTTGGATATAACGTAATATCGTGATAGGAGACTAGATACCGTCTTAGATTTCGGATATATCGTAGATTTTAGATATATCGTAATATCGTGATATGTGACTAGATATCGTCTTAGATTTTAGATATTTTGTAATATTGTGATATGATGCTAGATATCATCTTAGATTTTGGATATATTGTGATATGAGACTAGATATCGTCGTAGATTTGGGATATACCGTAATATCGTGATATGAGACTAGATATTGCCTTAGATTTTTTTATACATCGGAATATCGTGATACAAGACTTTTTATATCGTAATATCGTGATATGGTACGTGTCTTTTCCTGGTTTTAAAGGCTGCATATCAGTAAAGTGATGTCATTTCCCGAACTCACCAGACTGTTCTAGCAGTTCTATTATTTACCTTAACCCATTTAGTCATTAAGTCATTTCTGGAGAATATTTACCAAAATCTCATTGTGAAGTAACATTTTGTTAAAGCACCAATAGTCAACCATGCAATATCGTCACCGTAGCAACATCGAGGTCTTTGAATATCACGATATTTGGTTTCCTCTATATTGCCTAGCCCTACGATGAACTCTTGGGCCCATTTGGGCCGCTGGAAAAATAGAAAGTATGCAAGACTGTACAGCTAGAGCCTCCCGTCTGGAGCCGTCAAGCTTCTACTTTTCAAAATAAAAGCATACGTCCGGTCCGCTATGTCTTCGTAGTTTGGTGGTTTGGGTGTTTAAGTATGTACTAAATATGTAAGTTATCTCGAGACACTTTCCAGATGGAGTCGGTCTAGACACTCTAATGGACAAAGACCCAACAATTCCAGTAATTCCAGTAATGGTATTTCATTTGAAGGCTTTATGAAGTGTGTATTATTTAATCATGAAAGCATGTAAGTGCGCCTCATGCTGCTGGTGTCATAATCTTATGTGGGCCTGGATTTTGCAATTTGGGTTATTAAGGGACAGAACTGCCAGGGACGAATGGTTGTCCCAGACCGCCCATGTCTACACATATGATCTGACAGATAATCAACCCAGGAGCTGATTTCATTCTGCTGCTGTTAGGGTTTTAGATCAGGTCTCTCCTGCCTGTCCAGTCCTGCAGGGGAAAAGGAAAGTGAGATGGGAGAGAGAGAGAGAGAGAGTGCCGAGACCTGTTTCCCCCCTTTTGTCTTCTGTCTCCTCTCCTGTTCTGGGCGTGTCTCTGGGTGGATGTGCCGAGAGGACAAAGGGTGCTTCTGCTGTTGTCTCTGCATGAGAATGACACCCAGGGTGCAGCAGACGGGTGCTTCTGCTGTGTCTCTGCGTGAGAATGACACCCAGGGTGCAGCAGACGGGTGCTTCTGCTGTGTCTCTGCGTGAGAATGACACCCAGGGTGCAGCAGACGGGTGCTTCTGCTGTGTCTCTGCGTGAGAATGACACCCAGGGTGCAGCAGACGGGTGCTTCTGCTGTGTCTCTGCATGAGAATGACACCCAGGGTGCAGCAGACGGGTGCTTCTGCTGTTGTCTCTGCGTGAGAATGACACCCAGGGTGCAGCAGACGGGTGCTTCTGCTGTGTCTCTGCATGAGAATGACACCCAAGGTGCAGCAGACGGGTGCTTCTGCTGTTGTCTCTGCGTGAGAATGACACCCAGGGTGCAGCAGACGGGTGCTTCTGCTGTGTCTCTGCATGAGAATGACACCCAGGGTGCAGCAGACGGGTGCTTCTGCAGGGATGCAGGAGCCAAAGTTAAGAGAGCCCAGTTAGAAATGCTTGAGTGGAAAGTTTCTTTTAACCCTTTTGTTGTCAAAAACTGACCCAAAATTTGACATTTTCGTCCCTTTTTCAGACTTTTATTTCCACTAACACCACGTTACTATTAGTTTTACGTTGAATTCATGCTTAATAACCCTAATTTATATAGAATTATACCTAATATTAGAGTTAAAAAAACAGAAATTGTGAATTATTTTGACTAATAGTTAAGATCAGAGGAATGAAAGAGATCAATGGAAGGAATCCAATCTATTTTTTGTGGTAATTTGTTAAAAAGAAACTCATATTTCAGATATAGAAACCTTTTGAAAATGGGTCAAAAAGATTAACACTTTTTTTTTTTTTTTACCCTTTTTTTGACATTTGGCATTTTCAAGGTATTATTTTTTATTTTATTCCACTACCACCACCGTACTAGTTTTACTACTTATTCATGCTCAATAACCCTCATTTATATAGAATTATATCTAATATTTGAGTTAAAAAAGCAGAAATTATGAATTATTTTGACTAATAGTTAAGATCAGAGGATTGAAAGAGCGTTGGAAGGAATCCAATTAATTTATTTTGGTAATTTGGTTAAAAAGAAACTCATATTTCAGATATAGACATTTTGTAAAGGGTCAGATTTGCCCCGAGGACACCAGGAGGGTTAATGATGTTGATGATGTTGATGATGTTGATGATGTTGATGATGTTGATGATGATGATGATGTTGATGATGTTGATGATGTTGCTGCCATCTGTAATGTCGGCCATACTTAAGAGGAATCGGGACGATGTTCTGGTGACCAAATCACGATTATCTTCATTGTGGATTATGTTCTGGATGAACGGATGAGTTGTTGGGTCTCGAACATGCAGAAAATGGTGAAAAATGTGGATCAGTGTCCCAAAAAGCCCGAGACAACGTCCTCGCATGTCTCGTTCTGTCATCAACTCAAAGATCTTCAGTTTGCTGTCCCAGAGGAGAGAAGAAACTAGAAGATATTCACATTTAACCCTCCTGTCGTCCTAGGGTCAAACTGACCCGTTTCAAAGTCTTTTATATCAGAAATATGGATTTATTCAACCAAATTGTCCAAAAATAACATGGATGATTCCATATAACGTTCTTCGGGTAACATGAATGATTACTTTCATTGAATTTGTTAGGTGTTGTATTTAATCTTATAGCATTTGTTATTTTTTTTATGGTTTTAAAACAGTATGGGGACTAAACATTGACGTCTACCATCTGAGATCCCCTCAACATCTTCTGATCTTAACTATTAGTCAAAATAATTCATAATTTTGCCTTTTTAACTAAACTAACTTAAGTATAATTTGATATAAATGAGGTTTGTTGACCATGAATTCCAAGAATAAGTGTAAAACCTGTTATTGAACCAGCTCAGGTTTTAAAAAAAAGCACCAAGAGCTGGAAAAAGTGAGAAATAAATCAGAAAAAGCTACAAAAACATCGGAAAAGCACAAAAAAAATGTTCATTTTCAATTTTGACCTGGAAGGACGAGTTCGTGGTTAACGACGTCAGAGAAGTTGGACTTCACGTGCGGTGCAGATGGATTACTGTTAACGCCGTCTCTCTGCAGCTTAACCCCCGTGTTGTCTCCACCTCCGGGACCCTCTCGGGTCAAACTGACCCGGGACTTATTTGGGGTTAATCTTGATGTTAAAAGAAAGCGAGCACACAGCCGACGCACGACAACCTCGTTTTACAGCCTGGATGTGAAAACTCGGCTTCTTCTGGGAGAATTTCTGAGTCTCAAAGTCTCAAAGTCGGGAAATGGCGTTCCCACTTTACACGCCTGTGGCCCACAAAGTGGTCTACGCCACCGTTAATCCTGGTGGTGTCTCCACCTTCGGGACCCTCCCGGGTCAAACTGACCCGGGACTTATTTGGGGTTTTAAAAAATTGGGGTTTTACTTCATAATCTATTAACAAATATTGTCTTTATCTCCATTTCCAGCAGCTGAGATAACATCTATGTTCAGGGAATGAATCAGTCTCTACTAGAACACTATTAAAGATGGAAGTGGGTTATTATTAGTTATATACATCGGCCGATATACCAATATATCGGATTTTGAAATAGGGAAAATATGTCGGATGTGCACAAGTAGGTGGGGGTGAAGAGAGAAAAGATACTTTCTACGAATCTTCGATCCTGTTCCTGGTTTCGTCGACATCGAAAGCTCAATTTGATCAATTTTGATCGAAAATAATAAGAATTAGCGAC